>WOXC01000713.1:0-50048 GCA_011680675.1 Gymnobelideus leadbeateri | reverse complement strand
ACTAGTATAGTTTTGCTATCTATTTCTTCCTCTAATTCCTTTAACTTCTCCTCTAGGAATTTGGATGCTATACCACTTGGTGCATATATATTAAGTAGTGATATTGCTTCATTCTCAATGGTGCCTTTTAGTAGGATATAGTTTCCTTCCTTATCTCTTTTAATTAGATCTATTTTTGCTTTTGCTTTATCTGAGATAAGTATTGCTACCCCTGCTTTTTTACTTTAGCTGAGGCATAATAAATTTTACTCCAACCTTTTACCTTTACCCTGTGGGTATCCCTTTGTTTCAAATGTGTTTCTTGAAGACAGCATATTGTAGGATTATGGTTTTTAATCCATTCTGCTATCCGCCTCTGTTTTATGGGAGAGTTCATCCCATTCACATTCACAGTAATGATGACTATCTGTCTCTTCCCTTCCATCCTATTCCCTCCCCTGTTTATGTTTTTGTTTCTTCCTTCTCCCTTCCCCTCCTTGAAGTTTTCCCTTTTGACTGCCCCCTCCCTCAGTGTTCCCACCCAGTGACCCCCCTTCTTAACCTACCCTCTCCCCTTACTACTATTTCCCTCCCTTATAATCCCTCCCTTTAGTCTCCTCCTTTTCACCCCCCCCTTACCCTCCCACTATCTATAGGACACAACAAATTTTTATACTTATCAGAGTAAATTACTCCCCGTTTGATTCCAAACCAATGAGAGTAAATTTCAAACAATGCTCCTCTCCCTCCCTCCAATTCCTCTATTTAATGAATTTATGTGTCTATTCACGTTAGATTCTTAAACTTCACTGATTAATTTGATCCTTCTTTGAACCAGAACCAGTGAGAATAGTGTTTAAATGATGTTCCTCTCCCTCTTACTTTCCCTTCTTCTATAGTGTGTTTTGATGCCTCTTCAGATGGCATATTTTACCTTTTCCTAGCTCATCCTTTCCTTTTTCCCATTACAGTACCATTGATCCCCTTAATAGTCTTTTTTTTTTTTAGACTCCATGTTAGTGCATTCATACCCACACCCTCTAAGTATAACCCTTTTGCAGGTCATGATAATCATAGAGATTTCAAATATTGACAGTTATCAGCTCCACATATAGGGATGTGAACATTTTGCTCTTGTTGCATCCCAAGTAATGAGCTTGTGTTTGTGGGTGTGGGTATGTGCACTTCTGCATGTGTGAGTCTATGTTACCCTTGTTTACCTTTTTATGTTCTTCTGGAGTCTTGTAATTGGAGATCAAATTTTCCATTGAGCTCTGGCTTTTTCATTAGGAAAGTCTGGAAGTCCCTTACTTCATTAAACGTCCATCTCCTTGCCTGAAAGATTATGCTCAGTTTTGCCGGGTAGTTAATCCTTGGTTGTAGTCCTAGCTCTCTTGCCCTACGAAATATCAAATTCCAGTCCCTCCGCTCTTTTAATGTAGAAGCTGCTAGGTCCTGTGTGATCCTAACTGTAGTTCCTCGATATTTGAATTGTTTCTTTTTGGCTGCTTGTAGAATTTTTTCTTTAATCTTATAATTCTGGAATTTGGCTACTATATTTCTTGGAGTTTTCAGTTTGGGATCTCTTTCAGGAGGAGTCCGGTGAATTCTATCAATAGCTATTTTATCTTCTGATTCCAGGACCTCAGGACAGTTTTCTTTGACAATCTCTTGGAGGATGTTGTCTAGACTGCTTTTCTCATCATGGCTTTCTGGTAGACCAATAATTCTTAGGTTGTCTCTCCTGGATCTGTTCTCTAGGTCAGTTATTTTTCCAGTGAGATATTTTACATTTTCTTGCAATTTTTCGATCATCTTGTTTTTTTCGATTGACTCCTGCTGCATCATAGAGTTCTGAGTTTCAGTTTGGTTGTATCTAATTTTTAGTGAATTATGGTCTTCAATAAGTTTTTGAAGTTCCTTTTTTAGGGAGGTATTTTCTTTTTCCAAGTTGGTCATTGCCTCCCTGATTTGGTCTTTAAAATTTTTCTTAAGCTCCTCCAGGAATGCTATTTGGGCTTGAGACCAGATCATGTTTCCTTCTGTGGTCTCTGGTGTGGGCAGAGAGTCTATATTGTCCTGTGTGTTTTGTTGTTCTTGCCCTGCATAGTATGCTCGAATAGACTTTCTTGCCTTCCCCTTCTCCTTTTCAGCTTCCTTCCTTCCCATTGTGACTTCCTGTTTCTTAGTGTCTCAGGCTATGAGTTTGGGGCCTGATCCTTGACTTTGAATACCTCTGGGTGGCTAGTTTATGGCTAAGTCAGGGAAGTCAGTGAGGAATGTAGATGTGTAGGTGGGGTTGAGTCTGACCACTTCAGATTTCTGCCTCTATACCCCTGGGCTATAAGTAGGCTTTTGTTGGTGAGGTGAGGTGGGGCTAGTTGGGTCCCCTCCCTCTCTTCTCTTCAGATTCCTGGCTGTCTCAGTTACACCCTTTCTTGGAGATTCTCAAGCCTGAGGCTATTTCCATTAACTTGGGATTTCAGTCTGGGTGGGAGACTTATCTTTGGGTTTTCTGCTTCATGAAGGAGGGAATTTACTTTGCCATTCCAGCCCCTGTATCATACAGGCAGGCAGTTTCTAAATTTCCAGGCTGGGGGCTGAATCCAGCCTGAGAAGCCACTCTCTCCACTGGGGGCCCGACTCTCCTACCTGGCTCCAATGATCCGTTCCCTCTGCGAGATGACTGTGATTCGTCCTTGGTAAGTCTGCAGGCTGGGGCTTTTTCTCTCTCTGGTGTAGTCTGCTTGCCTGCTCTTAGGTCTGAGCTGTGCAGACCCCACGCGCTCTGCGCTCGACCTGTGCGGGCACTCTGGGCAACCTCCTGTGCTGGATTCTGCCACACTCTGTCTTCCACTGGGCTTCGTCACTCCGGAATCTGCTCAGATTTACCCTTTTGGACTTAGTGACAGAGGAGCTCAGCGAGGTTACTGCTTCCTTTCCGCCATCTTGGCTCCGCCCCCGGTGGTTTTCTTTAAAGCTTCCCCCTCCCCACTTTATTCATTGTAGAAATGCAGAGAATTAGATACAAACTCATTCTATGGCTGATAATTCCCCTAGTGGGAATAATAATAAGTGACATTTATATAATGATTTAAGTATATTGTCTCATTTGTACCTCACAATAATCCAGTAAGATAAGTACTATAGAGATTATTATTCTCATTTTGAAGATGAGGAAATTGAAGACCAGGGAAGGTAAATGACTTTTCCATGGTCACACAATAAGAATCTTAGGATTTGCTATCTCCAGGTCCAGCTTTCCACTTATTAGATTGTGGTATTTTTTTCCTCTTGACCATAACAGCTGCCATCAAACACTTATTTTCCTCTAGGAAAGACTTTGAAAGTCTAGTTCTTTCATAATCCACAGTAGTCATAAAAATATAGTACCCTTTTCAGCTTAAAAAAATTTTTTTTCTTAGCAAACAGTATGTGTATGTCAATGTGCTCTTGATGGCTGGATATCTCACAATACATTATATCATAATACAATACAATACAATACAGTGTCTGTTACTTTAGAATCATTGATTTTGAAGAAAGGAATGTGTCAGAAAGTAGTTTCATAAAATCACTCACTATAACCACATCATTAAAAAAACAACAACAAATCTAGGTCCTTGGCCTTTTTTTCCTTTTTGTTAGCATACAAAATGTAATAGTTATTACATTCTTATATGTCCATCTATTCATCTGCTATCTAGCTAGTGTCTATATCAATATCCCTTTTCTTTCTTCATTGATTAGCAGTGACTCTGGAAAACAATCCCATGGATAAAATGTATGGGTAACATAAAGAGTATAATGCCTAGAAAAAAAGAAACACTGAACTTTAAGCTAGTGAAACTGGATCCTGATGCAGTCTATTAGTAACCACATTGAATTGAAAATGGGAAAGACCAGTATTTTTGTTGTTTCTTTTAAAGCCCAGAAAATCTTTTCTAGCTTGGATCAACCCTGGAGTAGGTCTTGATAAGCTCTCTATAATCAATCCTTTTATCAAAGATCAAGTGATAAAGTAGCATGTATTAAGCGCCTACTGTGTACCAAGAGCTTAGTGGCATGGGATAAAAATATTACAAAAAGCAAAACTAAATAGTCTATTACCTTAATATTTGCATTTTATCAAGGGAAAATATGTATACAAGTAAAACTAAAACAGATCTATATATTGTCTGCTCAAAATGAAGTTATTACTGTTTATAGATTTACTTGACATTCATTTTTTTTTCACTTTTCCCTTCCTAAACTTTAGAACTTTTTTGTCAAAATCAGCACTCAATTTTATTTTTAGACTTTTGTTTAAATCCCAATTGTTATATCATGTATTCTTTTGTAGTTTACTATACTCACTGTGAATAGAACTATCTTTATAATTATTTTGCTCTTTTAGCATAAGTAATTGTATATTTTGTTTTCTTATCTAGATTGTAAATTTTCTTAGGGCAAAGAAAGACTTCTTTTTAAAAAATAAAATGTTTTCTGCACAGTGATAGCTTAGTAAATAATGTTAAATTAAATTAGCATTGAGTTTTGAGTTCAGCCCCTCCCACCCCCACCCAGGTTCTTATTCTCTGTAGAAATAAAGTATGTGTGTGTATAATTGAATATGTATGTTTGTATGTATATATATAAATTTATGTATGTATGTATACATATACATATGTATCTACATCTATATCTATCTATCTATATCTATATCTATATCTATATCTATCTATCTATCAGAGAGAGAGAGAGAGAGAGAGAG
The DNA here is from genome assembly GCA_011680675.1 of Gymnobelideus leadbeateri. Lineage (NCBI taxonomy): Eukaryota > Metazoa > Chordata > Mammalia > Diprotodontia > Petauridae > Gymnobelideus > Gymnobelideus leadbeateri. The sequence goes on along the minus strand of WOXC01000713.1, from coordinate 45,316 downwards.
AGAGAGAGAGAGAGAGAGAGAGTAATTTCAATGGGAACAATAACCTAAAAACTTCCCTCAAGTGGCATAGATTGAGCTTTGAAGGGAGCTGGAAATTCTAAGAAGCAGAGGCATATGCCCCAACTGGTTGGGGCAATGGCTAAAGAATTTGGGGTTTTATGGGATGAAAGAGAAATTTATAGAGTACCTTTGTCTTCCAAGGGCTCAAAGCAATTTTTCTTTTTAATATGTATTTATTTATTTTCAACATCCTTTAATTTTTTTAAAGTAAATTTTCTCCTCTTAAGTTGTAAAGCCAAGCCATATCAGCTCTCCAAAGGACTGCTGCTGTGCATAGATCTAAGGTTCTGATCCCATAGTATAGTGAAAGCTCTGTTTATTCAGTAATAAATTAAGACAAAACATTCACAGAAACCAAAGTACAGCATTAACAGTGTTACAACATGACAACTTATCATTAAAGTGGCCACATAGTTTTAAGCAAAGGAAATCATTCAGTAAATCCTTAACTCAGTCACCCTTAAGGAACAAGCCTCCTTAAGGGACGCAAAGTACAAAGGTCAGAATTCTCCAACCCTAAGTCACATTGTCTTAATCTCTCAGTCAAAAAGTTTTCTTTTTTCTTGATTGGAGATTAGTTTCTAATCATCCTTAACTCAGTCATCCTTAAGAGGTACAAGGCATGTATGACAAAGTTCTCCCACCCTTCAGCCACAATAAATCATGATCTTCTCAGTCAGCACTAAGTACCCAAGGAGAGGTCGTTTCATCTTGACTTGAGGTTGCCTGTTTGATTCCATGGTTCCAGCTTTTGCCTGAATTTACCGAACTGTCACCAGGATTCAAAGGTAGGCAACTCTCAGCATCTCATCCAGTTCTCATTCCATATTTAAGCTCACAGTGTCCAGTCCACCTCAAATCCTTCACAGTTTCTGTTTCTGGGAAGACAAAGTTTAGCAAAGCCAAAACAACCTTTATACACGTTGCGGGCACCATCATGAATTCACTTTCTGCCTGTGACATCAACACAGACCCACAAACAAAGTCTGAGAAATCAACACAAATCTTCAGTATAGTCCTAGGATCTCTGAAACCCTCCTCCAGGAGTTCTGTAAACAGACAACAAGAAAATCTTCTTCCAGGGATTCCAGTAAGGTCTCAGGACTTCTGTGCAAAGTATTATAAACACAAATCAACACAGACAGCAAAGAGTGTTGGGATACCACACATTTTCTCCTCCTCAACTCTGCGTTCCCTTCTCAGTTCTGCTCTCTCTCAGCTTGGCCTTCTCCTCATAGAACCTGTTCTGCTCCTTCCTGTTACATCAGCAAGTTCCTCCTACTGTGGATTTCACTAGTTTTGTTTGTTTGTTTGTTTCTTTCTTTCTTTCTTTCTTTCTTTCTTTCAGGGCAATTGGGCTTAAGTAACTTGCCCAAGGTCACACAGCTAGGTTTTTGTTTGTGTCTGTTAAGTGTCTGAGGCCGGATCCGAACTCAGGTCCTTCTGACTCCAGGGCCAACACTCTACTCACTGCTCTACCTAGCCACTCCACAAGTTTTGTTTCTTAACAAAGACTTGATATAATCACAGACAAGACTCAAAAGAAACTTAAACTGAAACAAGTTGCTAAATAATTAAATAGCTAAATCAAGGTGCTAAGTACTTCTTTGCTTGTCATTACATAAGTCCATCCCCCTTTTATTTGAGAAGGCAAGCAATATATCAACTATAAATGTGAAATTGTAAAGTGTATTTCCATATTAGCTACATTGCAAAAGAATAAAGGCAAAAAAATTACACTCAGAATTAATCTTTTCTCTACATGTGGATAGCAGTTTTCATTAGGAGTCCTTTGAAATTGTCTTGGATCACTTTCTGCATCAGAGTACCTAAATCTTTCACAGCTGATCATCATTATGATTTGACTGTTATTGTGTAAAATGATCTCTTGGTTCTACTTTCTTGTGAATAAAGTCATTTAGGTTTTCCTAAGTTATTTTGTAACCATTTGCTTCATCATAACAAAATAGTATTCCACTATAATCATATACCCTAATTTGTTCAGTCCCTCCTCAACTGATGGGTATCTTTTCAATTTCCAATTCTTTGACACCACAAAAAGCACTGCTATAAATAGTTTGTATATATGGGTCCTTTTCCTTTTTCTTTGTTCTCTTTGGGATAAAGACCTTGTAGTGATTGCTGAATCAAAGATTTTGTGCAATTTCATAGCCTTTGGGCAAAGTTCTAATGTTTTTCTCTAGAATGGTTGGACCAGACTACAGATTCTTCAACAATGCATCAACAATCACTATTGTTTCATCTCCCCTCCAGCATTTGCCCTTTAACTTTTCTGTCATGTTAGCAAATCTGATAGGTATGTGGTGTTTTAATTTGTGCTTTTCCAATTGGTGGAGATTTAGAACATTTTTCTGTGGCTATAGATAGCTTTATTTTCTTCTGAAAACTACATGTTTGTATCCTTTGATCATTTATTAATTGGGGAATAGCTCTTATTTTTTTTATAAATTTGGCCTACTTTGAGAAATTAGACCTTTCATCAGAAAAACTCAATACAACAGTATCCCCCATTTTCCTTTTTTCCTTCTAATTTTGGCTTTATTGGTTTTGTTTGTGCAGAAACTTTTAATTTTCACATAACCAAAATTATTCATTTTACTTTCTATAATCCTCTCTATCTCTTGTTTGATCATAATATAGTTTTCCCTTATCCATAGATCTGACAGATAAATTTTCCATTCTTCACTAATTTACTTATTATATTAACCATTTTGACCTTATCTTGGTGTATGGTATGACATGTTGGCCTATTTGTAGTTTCTGCCAAACTGCTTTCCAGTTTTTTACAGTATTTTTTCTCAGAGTGGCAATTCTTGCCCCCAAAGCTTGGGTTTATCAAACACTAGATTACTATGGTCATTTACTACTATGTGTTGTGTACTGAATCTATTTCACTGATCTTATTTCATAGCCAGTACAAGATTATTCTGATGATAACTGCCTTATGATATAGTTTGAAATCTGGTACTGCTAAGACACCTTCATTCACATTTTTTCATTGATTCCTTAGACATTCTTGACTTTTTGTTCTTCCTCCTAAAATTGTGAGTGTGGATGAACTATTGGGAATTCTTGTTTGAGATTAAGGATTTTGCACATTCTAGACTGAGATAAGCTTGAACAGGACCTGGGTGGACGTGAAGTATCATTTTTGTAGCCCTTTGCCCCTAGCTTGACTCTCTATCAGTGTAGCAATTCCCTTTTTGACCTTTATTTCTGCTCCTGAGTTTAGGCATTTGGAAAATAGGAATGTGAAATCTGTGTCATAGAGCTCCACAACAGATGTAGTATTGCTCACTTAGTGTCTATATTTACAAATGTTTATTTGATAAGAAAATAAATCAAGAATCATGGAAACATCTACAATGTGCCTGATACAGATCTCATGATATGTTTTGAAAAATAATAGAGCAGTTTGTTTAATAATCTTTTTTCCCCTTAATCACCAAAAAAGTAAACAACAGGTTGTAGTTTCTGTAACAACCATGGATAACACTTTGTCCAGAAACCTGCAGATTTTTTGACAGAGAAGCTTCATTGAGGAAATTGCTGTCAGAGAAAAGGCAGGACTGACAGCTTTATTAGTACTCATCCACTTCTATTTTTCAGCCAAATCTCTGCCCTGAGATGCCCTTCTTCAGCAAGCAGTAACTTTGTCTAATAGGAAGAGGATTACACTTTCTCCATATTAATTACATATCTGATGACTGGTCTGCTGTTGGTCCTCAGTACTTATTTCAGTCATTCTTTACATGTTGACTTTCTCATTTGTGTGTCCTCAAAACAACCCTATGACACAGGAATAACATGAATTTTAAACTCCATTTTATAGATGGAGAAACTGAGTCTTGGGGATGTTATTTGATTTGTCCAAAGTCACACAGAAAGTAAGTGAAAGAACAATACTTGACACCCAGGTCTTTAGAAGAAGTATACTTTTTACTACATTGGTACAAGTCCACATCACCTTATTGACTGGACAATTGCAATGGCCTACTGGTTGGTCTCAAGTCATTTCCCACTGTAATCCACAGTATTTAGGCACCTAATTGATCTTCCTAAGACTCAGCTCTGATTCTATTAACTTTCTAAGGTAAAATATTTAGTGATAGCTCCCAATTACCTCTAGGTTCAAATATTTTATTTTTGGATTATGTAAATATGAATTATTCATTGTATTTGGTTTTCAAATCCCTTCATAATCTGGCCCTTTCCATTCTTCTTATACCCTATTTCCCTCTTCCCTTTCCCCATATACTGGTGATCCAGTGGCAATGGCCTTCTTACTGTTCCTCAGGCATGCCATTCCATCTCCTGACTCAGTATTTTCACTGGCTTCCACCCCATGCCTAGGACATTCTCCATCCTCATTTCTACTTTCTATCTTTCCTGGCTTCCTACAAGTTTCATCTAAAGTCTCACCTTCTGCAAGAAGCTTTTTCCCACTCCTAAATCTTAGAGTCCTCCCTTTGACATTGCCCCCAATTTATCCTATCTTTCTTTTTTATTTTTATTTTTCAACATTCATTTCCACAAGATTTTGAGTTACAAATTTTCTTCCCATCTTTCTCCTAGTCACCACCTCAAAATAGTGATCCTACTAAATACCCCTTCCCCCAATCTGCTCTCTCTTATATCCTCCCCCATTACCCCCTCTGACTTTCTAGTAGGGTAAGATGGATTTCTATACCCCAGTACCTGTGTATCTTATTTTCCAGTTGCATGTAAAAATAATAATAAAGATAATAAATATTTTTAACATTTGATTTTAAAACTTTGATTTCCAGATTCTTTCCCTTCTTCCCTTGTCACCCACCCCTACTGGGAAGATAAGCAATTCAATATAGGTTGTACATGTGTAGTTACACAAAACATTACTATTGTAGAAATATTGTATGTATATATATGACTGACTATACTACTCTCAATCCTATCCCATCCCCCCAATTATTCTATTTTCTACTTTGACCCTGCCCCTTTACAAAAGTGTTTGCTTCTATTTACCCTATCCCCCAATCTGCTCTCCCTTCTATTATCCCACCTCTTATACCTTCCCCCCCTACTTTCCTGTGGGTAAGATATCCAATTTAGTGTGTATGTTATTCCCCGCTTAAGACAAATTCAATGAGAGTAAGATTGACTCATTCTCTTTTGGCTTCCTGTACTTCCCCTCCACTGTAACAGTTTTCTCTTGCCTCTTTTATATGAGATAATTTAACCTATTCTGTATCTCCCTATCTCCTCTCATTATATTCCTCTCTCAGCTCTTAATTTTATTTTTTAGATATCATCCCTTGCTATTCAACTGATCCTGTGCCCTCTGTATATGTATACATGTACACACATATGCACACACTCACATAAGTATTTATACAAACTTATATCCTCCTATATAAACATATATATGTATATGTACACACACACACACATATATGTATATATAATATATATATATGTATATATTCCCTTCAACTATCCTCATAATGAGAAGAGTCTTATGAGATACCATTATCATTTTTCCATGTAGGAATGCAAATATCTCAATTTTATTAAGTTCCTTATGATTTCTTTTCCCTGTTTACCTTCTCATGCTTCTCTTGCTTCTTGTATTTGAATGTCAAATTTTCTATTCAACTCTATTTTTTTCATCAAGAATGCTTGAATGGAAGATGGCGGAGTAGAAACAGCTCGTCCAAGCTACTCTGCCCCCAGATTTCCCCCAAACTATGTAAAAGGGGACTCTGAACAACTTCTGGAGCCCCAGCACCCACAGAACGACAGAGAAGCTAACCTCCCACTGAGGACAGCCCAGCAAGAAGGACCAGCACAGCAGTCTGGGGGCCAGCAGCAAGCAGCATGCAGAGCTTGGGGAGCCGAGCCCAGCCCAGGTCCACATGAGTCGAGGTTTTAGCCCCAGGGCAGCAGGGCCAGCAGCCAGCTGGAGGAACCTCAGAACACCAGGAGCTGTGGCGAATCCAGAATTATCAACATAGACATGCCTAGGACAAAGTAAGAGGTTAGTGTCCTATGGACTTTGGGACCGGTATTTGGGGAATGCGTCTGCTCCCTCCCCTGGGAGCTAGAAGCCGCTGAGGAGATAAGCCATTTTGTAGTTTTCAGAGGCAGCATCAGCTCCTGGCCTGCAGATCTGTAGGGAGATCCAGCGATCAGTCTTGGGGGGTAATCTCTCTTGCTTTAACCTCCCTGGATCTGGATTGTGATCTAGGGTGGAAGTCGTGGGTGGGTTTACAGCTTGCCAGAAATGGAAGTTGCCCCCCCACACGTTCGGGATGAAAATTCCTCTATCTGGTCTTAAAGCCATTGTGTGGCAACAAGCCCAAAAGTCAAGCAATTAAGTGGCAACATGCCAAGGCAAAGGAAACAGAAAAATGCAACCCTAGACTCCTATTTTGGGGGCATAGAGCAGGAAAAGGACTGTGAGGTCAGAAGTCCTGCTCCAAAAGCCCCAGGGGAAAACATGAGCGGGTTGCAGGCCATAGAGGACCTTAAGAAGGACTTTAAAAATCAAATAAGAGAAGTGGAGGAAAAATTGGAAAGAGAAATGAGAAGGATGCAGGAAAAGTATGAAATGAGGGTCAACAGCATGACTGAGGAAAACAACACCTTAAAAAATAGACTAACTCAAATGGCAAAGGAGGCCCAAAAGGGCAATGAGGAGAAGAATGCCTTAAAAAGTCGAATTTGCCAGATGGAAAAAGAATCTCAAAAGTTCACTGAGGAGATTCATTCCTTCAGAGTTAGACTGGAGCAAATGGAAGCTAATGACTTTATGAGAAATCAAGATGCTGTTAAGCAGATCCAAACAAATGAAAGATTAGAAGGCAATGTGAAATATCTCATGGGAAAAACCACTGACATGGAAAATAGATCCAGGAGAGACAATTTAAAAATTATTGGACTACCTGAAAGCCATGATCAAAGAAAGAACCTAGAAATCACCCTTCAAGAAATTCTCAAGGAAAATTGCCCTGATGTTTTAGATCCAGAGGGCAAAATAGAGGTTGAAAGAATCCACTGATCACCTCCTGAAAAAGATCCCAAAAAGAAAACTCCCAGGAATATTATAGCCAGGTTCCAGAATCCCCAGATCAAGGAGAAAATACTACAAGCAGCCAGGAAGAAACAATTTCAATATTGTGGAAACACAATCAGAATAGCCCAGGACCTGGCAGCTTCTACACTGAGGGATCGAAGGGCATGGAATATGATATTCCAGAGGGCAAAAGAGCTGGGAATGAACCCAAGGGTCACCTACCCAGCAAAACTGAGTATTTTGTTTCAGGGGAAAATATGGTCATTCAGTGGAATAGAGGACTTTCAAGCATTCTTGAGGAAAAAACCAGAATTGAATAGAAAATTTGACACCCAGACACAAGAAGGAAGAGATGCCTGAGAAGGTAATCAGGGAAAAGAAATCAAAAGGAACTTATCAAAGTTGAACTATTTACATTCCTATATGGAAAAGCAATAACTGTGACTGATGATATCTTTCTCACTACGAAAATAATGGAAGAAGGGTGTGTGGTCATATGAATACATATGTGAATGTGTGTGTATATGGTTACAGTTATATATGGATAGAGGGCATAGGTTGAATTTGTTGGGAAGGGAGAATACTCAAGGGATGAAATTATGAGGTGAGAGAGGAAAGTGGCAAGAGGAGATGGGGAGAGACAGGGTAGGGTAAACTATCTCATGTAGAAGAAGCAAGGGGAAGTGGTTGCAAAGGAGGGGGAGAATAAGGAAGGCTAAAAAGGCAAAACCACATTCACATTGAATTTGGTTCAGGGAGAAAATGACATACATACTAAATGGGATATCTCAACCTGCAGCAGGATAGGGGGAAGGGGGATGAGAGGAGGGATGATGGATGGGAGGGCATCCTTGGGGTGAGGGGAGGTTGGAAGTACCCACTATAGAAGAGGGACAGGATCATGTAGGGAATGGACCAGGTGGGGGGTGGGATGAGTGGGAGGGAATTATAAGCAGCCTTGTACAATATATCTACTATGATAATGTTTTGCATAGCTAGACATGTACAACATATACTGAATTACTTATCTCCCCAGAGGGAATGGGTGACAAGGGAGGAAGGAAATGGATCTGAAATTCGAGGTCTTAACATTCAATGTTTCAAATATATATAAATACTATTATTAATGCTCTTTTGCTTGTAATAGGGAGATAAGATGTGCAGGCATTGGTACACAAAGATTCATCTTCTGGGAGGTTGGGTAGGGGAATAATGGGGGGAAAATGATTGTAACTCAAAATCTAGCGGAAATGAATGATGTAAAACAGAAGTTAATAAAGCATTTGTTTAAAAAAAATAATGCTTGAATAACCTCTGTTTCATTGAATGACCATATATTCCCCTGAAACATTATACTCAGTTTTGTTGGGTAGGTGATTCTTGGTTTTAATCCTAGCCTTCTATCCCTTAATGTAGAAGATCTTGTGTTATCCTGGTTGTGTTTCCCCAATAGTAAACTTGCTCATTCCTTGTTGCTTGTAACATTTTCTCCTTGACCTGAAAACTCTGGAATTTGGCTATAATATTCCTAATAGTTTTTTTATTTGGGATCTTTTTCAAGAGGGGATTGGTGAATTCTTTCAATTTCTATTTTGCCCCCTGGTTCTAAAATATCAGGGCCATTTTTCTTGAGAATTTCTTGCAGGGTGATTCTAGGCTCTTATTTTGATCATGGCTTTCAGGTAGTCCAATAATTTTAAAATTATTTCTCCTGGATCTATTTTCCAGGTCAGTGGTTTTTCCATTGAGATATTTCACATTGCCTTCTATTTTTTCATTTGTTTGGATCTGTTTAATATATCTTGATTTCTCATGAAGTCATTAGCTTCCATTTGCTCCAATCTAATTCTAAAGGAATTATTCTCTTCAGTGAGCTTTTGAAATTCCTTTTCCATCTGGCAAATTTAGCTTTTTAAGGCATTTTTTCTCTTCATTGGCTTTTTGGGCCTCTTTTGCCATTTGAGTTAGTCTATTTTTAAGCTATTATTTTCTTCAATCAGGTTTCTGACTCGCTTTTCCTGATTTTCTTGCATCATTTTCATTTTTCTTCCCAATTTTTCCTCCACTTCTCTTACTTGATTTTCAAAATCCTTCTTAGCTCCTCCATGGCTTGGAACCAATTCATATTTTACTTGGAGGATAACTTGCAGGAGTTCTGACTTCCTTGTCTTCCTCCCATTCCACACTTTAATCCTTTTTGTCCCCAAAAAAGGAATCTAAGGTTTGATTACTCTGCTTTCTTTGCTTGCTCATGTTGCCAGTCAATTACTTGACTTTTGAGCTCTTTGTCACAGTAGAACTCTGCTTCCAGAGAGGAGATCTTTGTGCCAAATTGCTGGGGTTTTTGCAGTTGCCAGAGCTATTAGGAGGGTGCCATCTTTGCATCCACCACAAGCTCTGGCCCACTGGCCACACACCCCATGACCTCCAATGAAGATAGCTGTCCAGATCCAAGTAAGTTAGAGCAAGAGTAATTACCCTCTAATTACCCTACAATCTGCAGGCCAGGAGTTCTGGAGGCAACCAGGCCAGGCAGCAGCTGCAACTGCCATGATTCTGCCATGTCTAGCCCAGGGGGTGGGGGCCACACCATGCCCTTCCTTTCCAATAGAATTCCAGACTGACCTCTTACTTGCTTTTTGCCATTTATGGGTTGATGAGTCTGAAATCTACCACAGTTGCTTGTGATTCACTCTCCTGAAATCTGCTCTGGCTGATGCTGGTCAGGACCATCCTGAGGCCAAAACCTATAGGCTCATGCAGGACTGCGCTCGGTTCCTAGCATGCTGCAATAGATCCTTCCTGTAGGCCTGTTGGACTGCCTTCAGTGGGAGATTTGTTTCTCTCTGTCACCTTTTTGGATTCAGTAGCTCTAAAATTTTAGTCATATTTTATATGTATATGAGGTGGTTGTTGGGGCGGGGTAAATCGTACAGAATTTCCTGCTTCTATGCCACCATCTTGGTTCTGCCCCTCTATAATTATCTTTCATGTACATAGTTGTTTACATGTTGTTTCCCCCTTAGACTGTGACCTCTTTGAGAGCAGGGACTGTTTTATGACCCTGCATCTACAGTGCTGAGCACAGTGCCTGGCACATACTCCTTAATAAATATTTGTTGTTTGAGATTTTTTCGTGTGTGTGTGTGTGTGTGTGTGTGTGTGTGTGTGTGTGTGTGTACAATACTGTGTGTCATATTTGGGTCTCATCCCCATCCTACTGGGCTATGAGATCCTTAAGGTCAGGAATAGTGTTCTATATAAATGAGACATGTTCTTAGCATTTAGCATAGTCCTCTTTACATACATTCATTTTGGTGCCTGTCTCAATTCTGGGCCATGAACTAAGAGCAATTAGGAGCATGGATATTGATCCAGAAATGTCTACTGTCCCAGGAGAAGGTTGGCTCCTGACAGGACTCTCCAAATTGGTCCTCAAACAATAAATCTTCATTTGATTCTCATAGATGATCAGTTTGGATGCTAATTAGTCCCTTCAAGGTGAGGAAATTAGGAAGAACTATAAAAAAAGCAAAAGGAAATAATTTATGAACTTTGCCAAACTTGGGTTCACAGGACCCAAAAGTGAACATTTTCTTACTTATTAAGATTTTCTAGAGCTTGCTATCTGCTAACATAGTCTCTGAGATCATAGAGTCATACCAGTGCCAAAATGAGACATCAGAGGGAGACTTTTTTGGAGGAAAAAATGTTGTGGTGTATAATGTAATTGGTCAGAGTGTGAATCAAGTTTTCATTTTTAACCCAGTTTTTATGTTGGCTTAAAGAAGAATGTCTGAGCTCAAAATGAACAGGGTAGGAAAGACAATGTTGTTTTTCACATCTTTTAGTGACCCTTGAAACTGTATTGTGAGACATATTGTAGTACTGCACCATTAACCTCGAATTCTAAAACATTTCTAGAAATTTTTTTTAATTAAGTACCAGAAACTTAAAGAAAATGATTAAGTTGTAGTCCTTTCATTTAAATAACTAGAATTTCACCTGGTTATTTAAACTTTTGCCTTTGTTCTGACACTTTATAAGCTAAATTTCCATTTTCAGTATTGCTCTGTGAGCTAGACCAACATGCTGATGCCTTGAGAAGGTAACCATATCAGTATATGGTAATGATAATTTCTTAGCATCTCTTGCCTTTAAAGATTGCCTGCTGCCTAGTTTAGGGCTTCATTCTACCTTCATTCTATCATAATACCCTCTTGCCTTGTCTTCCTAACTTCAATTCAATCACTATCCAATCTATTTGAGCATAAAGAGACTGAGGCCTCCCACTGCATCAGGGTCCATCTTCAGTCCTCCTTATCTGTATCTCCTCACTGGACCCAGATGGCTCAGGTGGAGAGAGTGAGGCAGATGAATTTGCACAGCTCTGTCTCACTGTAGTAGTAATGAAATTTGAAGTTCGTTTTTTATTGCTAAGCTGAGAGATACTCAGCACTTAATAATTAATCAAGCCTCTGCTGAAGAAACAGAAGGCATGAACCCCTCTTGCTGATGTAACAGGAAGGGGTTGGCTGAAACAGGAAGGAGCTAATGCCATGTGCATATAAGGAGAAACCTCTGCTGGGTCAGACAGATCTTGGAGCAAGCTTTGTGGAGGCAGAAGCTGCTGCCACCAAGGAGGCTGAAGAGGAAAAGCCCCCCAAGCTGGAGAGAATGATTTTGATTTTGGGAACCTGGGTGAAGTGATTTTGATTTTGGGAACCAGTTGTAGCTTCTGTTGAGTAGCTGCTGAATCTGAGGGCCAGCCAGAGCTTCTGGGAGCTGCTGAAGATGTCCAAAGGCCAGCTGGAGCTGCTGCAGACTGAGGAAGCATGACTGTGATGCTGGTACTTTGGTACTTTGTATGAACCTGTTATTGGCTTTGTTGAACCTTGACTTGAACATTATTCAATAATGTCCTGAAAATCAGATGAGTCAAGCAAAACAATGACTTATAAGGGAAAAAAAAGTATATGAAAACAAAATGAAAAGATTGAAAGGAAACAAGAAAATCTAAGAAATATAATATCAAATATAATTTAAAAAACAACTGAGTTTAAAACATCAAGAGAAAAATCAAAGAATTATCAGACTATTTGAAAATAATGATCAGAATAAAGTCTATAAATCATATGTCCAGAAATTATAAATTTCCCAGAATGCTTAGAGTCAGAAGACAAAGTGAAAATAGAAAGAATCTACTGGTCACCCCGAAAGAAAAATTTCCAGGAACCTCATAGCCAAAACCTAGAGTTTTCAAGATAAAGAAAATAAATGATATAAGTAAACAATAAATTTGAATGCTAAGGTGCCAGATGAAGCATCTCAGAAGATTTAGCAGATGAAACTCTAAAAGAAAGTAGGCTTTCGGGGCAGAGACAAGATGGTGGAGTGAAAGTAGGAACTCATCTGAGCTCCTCACTGAATTCTGTCAGTAACCTCTAAAAAGTGAATCTGAATGGATTTTAGAGCAACAGAATCCATTGGGAAATGGAGTGTGGCAGATTCCCAGTCCAGGAAAGTATGAATGTAGGACTGGGCATGGGGAGCACAGAGAATGTGGGCTGCACCAGTTTGGTCCTGAAATAAGACCACAGCAGAGTGAAAGTGAGCCCTGGCTTTGCAGACCTCACTGTGGGATGAAGGATCTGTCTGAGCTGGGTAAGAGAAAGTGTAGGGCCTGTGGCACCAACAGCAGATTCTCCTTGGGCTATTAGACCACAGCCTGGATATTTAAAAACCACCTACCTGAACTTCTGGGAGCCAAGATGGCAAAGTAAAACCTAGCTGCTCTAATCTCCCTCTCTTACCCTGAAAACTCAGAGATTGCCCTAGTGTAAAATCCTGAAATAGTGGAACCAGTGGCAGGGTTGGGAGTCCTAGAGGAAGCATGTGACTGAAGCTGTGTTGAGCCTGAAGTGAAGGACAGGAGGTGTTACAATAAACCCCACCTCAGCTGACCAGTGGGAAATCTGGAAGTCTAGGGGTGGAGGTGGGAGCCAGCAAGTGCTAACACTAGAAGCCCAGGTGTGCCTTAGCACAATCAAGGAAACCTGAAGACACCAGCTCATCAGGCTGCCAGATGCTGGGTCTACCTGAGCTGTAACCCATGGGCACAGAGGTGGAAACCTGAAGTGGCCAGACCACCCCTCCCCCACACCTTACTCTGTGATCCTCAGGGTAGCTCAGGGTAAACACTGAAAGTCCTGACATTGGCCTCAGTCTAGATATCCAGAGGCTACAGTACACAAAGTCAATAATAAGGCCCCTAGCTCCTAGCTTGAGAAACATGGATCAGAGCCCTCTGTACCCCAGAAGCAAAAGTCCACTTTAAAAGCCAGGAAATAGGCAATCACAATGGTCCAGAAGTAATGAAAGACAATTGAATCCTATTATTTTGAATGAGAAGAATCACTTTCATGAGACACCATCGACTCTATATCCACACTTGAGACCACAGAAGGAAATATAAACTGGTCTCAAGCCCAAAAAGCATTCTTGGAAGAACTCAAGGAAGATTTTAAAAGTCAAATTAGGGAGGTAGAAAACAAATTGACCAATTCTTTTAAAATTACATTGGCCAAAATGGAACAAAATCTCACTGAAGAAAACAAATCCTTAAAAAGTAAAATTTGTGAACTGGGCCAGTGTTCTATTCATTGTGCCACCTCTCCACCCCACATTCCTATGTATTTCTAACAAAATCCAACAGCAAGAGATAGAAAGAGAAATTCCTTTTAAAGTTATTGTAGACATTATAAAATATTTGGGAATCTACCTGCCAAAACAAACCCAGGACCTATATGAAAACAATTATAAAACACTTTTTACACAAATAAAGTCAGATCTAACTAATTTGATGAACATCAGCTGCTCGTGGCTAGGTTGAGCTAATATATTAAAAATGATAATTTTACCTAAATTAAATGGCATATTTAGTCCCACATGAATCAATCTACCAAAAAAAATTATAGAGTTAGAAAAATAGTAACAAAATTCATTTGAAAGAACAAAAGTTTCAGAATAACGAGGGAATTAATGAAAAGAAATAGGGAAGGTGGACTAGCTATACCAGATTTTAATCTGTATTATAAAGCAGCACTCATCAAAACTACTAGGTACTGGCTGTGGAATAGAGTAGTGGATCAGGGGGCAGCTAGGTGGCGCAGTGAATAGAGAGCCGGCCCTGGAGTCAGAAGGACCTGAGTTTGGAGCCGGCCTCAGACATTTAATCCACACAAACAAAAACCTAGCCCTGTAACCTTGGGCAAGTTACTTAACCCCAATTGCCCTAAAGGGGCGGCTAGGTGGCGCAGTGAGTAAGAGCGCCGGCCTCGGAGTTGGGATGACCCGAGATCAAATCTGGCCTCAGAAAATGAGCACCCACGCATAAATAATGACTAGCCATGTAACCTTGAGCAAGTTACTTAACCCCAATTGCTTTATTAAAAAAAAAAAAAAGAGTAGTGGATCAGTGGAACAGATTAGGTAAATGAGACTCAGCAGTCAATGACAATAGTAATCTATTGTTTGATAAACCCAAAGACCCCAGTTTTGGGATAAGAAATCACTATATGACAAAAATTGCTGGGAAAACTGGAATATAGAAACTGGGTGTAGACCAATATCTAATACCATATATCAAAATCAAGTCAAAGTGGGTGCACAATGTAGGTAGAAAGGATGATACTGTAAGCAATCTGGGAGAGCAAGGAATAGTTTACCTGTAAGATTAATGGAGAAGGGAAGATTTTATGACCAAACAAATGTTAGAAAGCATTGTAAAATGCAAAATGGATAATTTTTATTACATTAAATTGAAAAGTTTCTGTACAAATAAAGCCAATGTAACTAAGATTAAGAGGGAAGTGAAAAATCAGAAAAGAATTTTTACCACCAGTGTTTCTGATAAAGACCTCATTTCTAAAATATACAGAGAACTGAGTCAAATTTATAAGAATAAAAGTCATTCCCCAATTGATAAATGGTCAAAGGATATGAGTTTTTAGAGGAAGAAATTAAAGATATCTATAAGCATATGAAAAAATGCTCTAAATCATTAGTGATTAGAGAAATGCAAATCAAAACAACTCTGAGGTATCACATCTCACTGGTCAGATTGGCTAAAATGACAAAACAGGAAAAGGATAAATGCTGGAGAGGATGTGGAAAAATTGGAACACTAATACATTGTTGGTGGATTTGTGAACTTGACTAAACCATTCTGGAGAGCCATCTAGAACTATGCCCAAAGGGCTATAAATAAGTGCATAGCCTTTAACCCAGTAATATTACTAGGGGTGTATCCCAAAGAGATCATAACAGTGGGAAAAGTACCTGTATGTACAAAAATATTTATAGCAGCTCTTTTTGCTGGTGGTGACAAAGATTTGGAAATTGTGCCCATCAACTGGGAAATGGCTAAACAAGTTGTGGTATATGAATATAATGGAATATGATTGTGCTGTAAGAAATGAGGAGCAGACGGACTTCAGAATAAGCTGGAGAGACATATAAACTGATGTTGCATAAGAAGAGGAGAACCAGGAGAAATCTGTACCAATTACAGATACAACATACATGTGGTGACTAACTTTGATAGCCTGGACTCCTCTCAGCAATGCAAGGTTATAAGACAACTCCAAAAGACTCATGATGGACACAGTTATCCACATGTAGAGAACAAACTACAGTCTGAATACAGACTGAAGCAAACTGCTTGCTCTCTCTCTTTTTGTTCTGTTTCCTCTTTCTCATTGTTTGCTCAGTTGATTAATCCTTCTTTACAACCTGACTAATTTTTAATGTGAAGGTATTTGTATGTCCTATATTTGATTGCCTGCCCCCTGGGAGGGGGAGAGGTCAGGAGAGGGAGGGCAAAAAAAAAAATTTGCAACTCAAGGGATCATGGAACTGGATGTTGTAAACTAAAAGTAAACAAATAATTTTTTAAAAAGTAGACCTTAAAATAAAATATTTCAAATAGCAAGAGATAAATTTTTACAACCAAATGCAGTTTATCTAAGAAACTAAATATATAATTCTATATTTGGAAAACAAAAATCATTTAATGAAGTAGGGGCTTTCCAAGCATTCCAGATGGAAAAGAAAGAAACTGAAACTTTGTTTAATTAAAAACACACAAGTGAGGATAAATTATTTACATATTAGTAGAGGGATTAAGAAATAAAGGCTTTTTTAGAACCCTGATATCTTTAGATCTTATGAAGAATGGTTAAAATATTGAGGTTCACTGAGTGATTTTGTTTTGTTTGAATGTTCTTAGTAAAAAAGAAAAATGAAAAAAAGGCAGAGTTCATGATTAAACAAGTTAGAGAGAGCATCACATATGATAAAAAGTATGATTTAGATTATATAATATTCAAAAATTACAAATGTTTGACAGAGACAGAGATAGAGAGATTGAAGCACAGTTGAAGAAACTGGGGCATATAAACTCCAGAAAGAAATGGATATAAGGAGGCTATGACTTAAAGAAAAAAGAAGCATGGAGAAGCAAGACTTCTGGCTTTGGAAAAGAGATGAAGCTATGAACTCAAGAGCTCTGGCAAAGGAGAATAATATTAATAACATAAATTATAATGATAAAATAGCTAGCACTTTTTGCTCTTCACAATTATCCCTAATTTACAGATGATATAACTGAGGCAAAGAGAAACTAGTTCAGTTTTCTAGGGTCACATAGCTAGTAGTAAGTATCTCAGGCTGGATTTGAACTCAGAGTCTTACTGAATCCGGGTCTGGCATTCTATTCACTGAGGAATCTAGCTGCCAAAATATAGGGTATGGGTAAGGAACCTGTAAACTCAAGATCACATTTGGTCTTGGGTGCAACCTTTAGACTGAGTCCAAGTTTTATAGAACAAATCCTTTTATTAATAGGATTTGTTCTGTGAAGTCTGGATTCAGTCAAAGGGCTACACTTGAGGACCTAGAGGGCCACCTGTGGCCTTGAGGCCACAGGTTCTCTACCTCTCTTATCAAGAAGAGCTCTTCCTTTCTCTCCAACTGATTTTCCAGTTGCCGGCTGGGTTGCCTCCTATTGATGAAATAGCTCTGCTCCAAATCACTACATGACCAATAGGAGAAAGGGGTGAGAAGGAAAGAAAATTCTTTCTTGTCCTACTGATTTTTGGTTGACAAGGGCATTCCAAGGGCCACACTTGACAACAGCTCAGTCTTGACTTCATGTTTTCAAACTGCCTTTTTTTGCGGGGTAAGGAGGTTTATTTAAAGACCTTCAGGGACTGTGGCAAATTTTAATCTAAGATAAGGGCATTGCTCCTTCTGATTCATTCAGAACTCTTCTCATCATATTCTTGGGATAATAATGTGTTAAAACCTTAACACATCAATACTTCATCATCTGCAATTATTTCCTGTGGAATATGTTCATATTTCCTATAATTATTCCACCTGAGCTTGCTGCAATGCCCTCCTACCTTACATATCCATAGGGATATTGAAATGATATCTAAAATGAACTAACTCCAGGTGATACATAGATTAAAAAAGAAAGCAACATACCTTTTATTGCTTACATACTTCAATATTTATAATTTCATCACTTTGGATATTTCCTCTGTGCCTTAATTGATAGTGTGTATAAGCTGCTATAACTTAAAGAATTCATGATGTTCAATCTTCTAGTTATGAACTATCATAAACTTTAAGCTTGTCTGGTCTTTGGACAACAGACACCTGTTTGCATTGCTGGGGTCAAGGTCAAAACTTTTGAAGTACAGTCTGACGTTTCAAAACTTTGTGTTTGAGTAGTGTTCGAAGCCCTATGATCACCTTCATGTGAAGATGAGGCACTTAGTAAAACTTTAGTGGTAAAACATTCAACAAATAAATAACTGATTTCATAAAAGTAATCTTATCACTCAAATCTTTATACTATTTTCAATTGACAAGATTGAATTACCTCCAAAGTTATAAACTCAGAGAAGAGTACAATTAAAATCTCAGGTTAGAGGTCCACACCTTTCACCCCCAGTTTTAAAAAAAAATTCACTTTATTATGGTATCTCTACATTTGAATATGAGACATCAGCTAAAAGTTCATTGGTAAAATTGGTAATTTTTCCTCTAAAGATACAATACTATCCTTCAGACTTTGAATATATTTTTGTTATTTGCATTTAAGAGCTCATTTTTACCTTGATCTACCCTTGAGTTTTTCAGCATGCATGGCCTTGGTTTTTAAATAGAAAGAGTGGTGGACTGTTATTGCAGCAGTGGAAATATTGAAAGTGAGAATGAGCAAGGAATATGAAGGAGTAAATTCAGTATAGAACCATTAATGGGACATTTCTAGTAGTGACTCAAACTGATCTGGATTGCCTTAAATCCCAATTTACTGTAACATCAAGAACTTCTGAATAACTTATCATTAATCTCTTAGTTAACCTAATGGATAATTCTGTTTCTACTACATTCTCAAATAACTGAGTTATGTCGTAAGGGTATAAGAGAGCTTTTCAACAAAAGGAAGAAGAGGAACAAAGTACAAAATAAAAGCAAATTATAAGTTACCTTTTATTGATTTTAGTGGGAAAAAAGCAGGTGAATAGTTTGTGTTCGTTGAAGCCTATTTATCACAAAAAGTAGCTATATCTTCCAGCTTAAATGAAATGTTGAATAGTACTGACATCATAAATGTACTCTAAATTCCTTTAGCCCTGTGATGGTTTTGGTTTATTTATGGTTGACTTGGATTAAATATAGTAAGATCTTTGGTTTTGTTTATTCATTACTGATCTGAGCTAATACCAAGATGGTCAGTTCAATTTAATTTAAACATAATACCTTTTATGTTCCAGGTATAGTGCTAGGTATTTGGAAT
Source organism: Gymnobelideus leadbeateri (assembly GCA_011680675.1). NCBI lineage: Eukaryota > Metazoa > Chordata > Mammalia > Diprotodontia > Petauridae > Gymnobelideus > Gymnobelideus leadbeateri. Next base: position 26,309 of record WOXC01000713.1, on the reverse strand, counting down.
ACAGAGCTAAAAATGAAATAGCCACTGACTTCAAGGAGCTTACACTCTACCTGTAGAGGGGATAGGAGGTAGGTAGCATGTTGAGATATAAATAAATACATATAAAGCAATTTTAGGAGGAAGAGATCACTAACAACTAATAAAACATTCTTACCTAATTCCTTTTTTCTTCCTGGCAATTTCCATTTAGTCACCTAAAGGTATGACTGTGGTATTTTCACCCACAGCATTAGGTAAAAGCAATTAGATCTTCTATTAAATGCATATTGCCATTTCATACTGCCAGGAATGGTTCCGCATCTACTGCCCACAGCCTGGCAAAGCAGGCTATTTTTATGCAATAAAATATAATCTTGATGAAAACTTTTATTTTTAGTTTGGTCTCATAAAGAAGGCTTATGAAATCACTGAGTCTGTTTCTGTGAGTTCTCCTCTACCCCCACATGCTGTCATAGGCAGTTGGTATTGCCTTGGCAACTTTACAGGATAAAATTGCTGCTTTCTAGACATCTGTATTCAGTGAAAATGATCCTGGCTCTGTTTCATATCCCTGGCTGTTACTGAGAAGAAACCAACCTTCTTGATTTGGGGGACTAAAACCCTTTTGTCTTATATGACTATAAATTAATGAGGTTATGTCTACAAGCCCTCCATATAATCTATCCTCCATACAACTGCCAAAATAATATCCTGAAAGCACATGCGAGCATATCACTGACTCATTCCAGAATCTTCTATGACTCCCCATAGCCTCTGGGATAAAACACAAATTTCTTAGTTCAGCATCTCAAGCCATTCACTGTCTGCTTCTGATCTTTTTTCATATTGACTTCCTATCCTTCTGTACCCTCTACATTCCAGTCAAGTTGGTTGATTTGGCCTTTGAACTCAGCATTTCACTTGCTACACCTGTATCTTTGTATTTTCTGCTCTAGGCCAGGAGTAGACCTTACCTCTTCCTCTCACAATTTTTCATTTCCTTCAAGGCTCAGTTCAGGTGCCATCTTCTATGGGAAGCCTTTCCTTTTCCTTGAAATTATTAATATTCTTTCCCATCCTCAACTTATTTTTTATATATTCATTGGGGTGCATGTTGAATGTGGAAAGTATGTTTCATAGCAAAAGACAAGTTCCTTTGATGACAGAGATTATTTTTCATTTTATCTTTGTTTCCTCAGTATTTTACACAGAGGACCAGCAATCTAGGGGAAGGGAGGGAACCCAATTTTAGAAGCATATTGCAATAGCCCAGGTTAGAAATTGTGATTCCCTGTGCTAGGGTGGTGACTATATGAATGAAGAGAAATAAAAATAGATGAGTAATGTTGTAAATCTAGAAACAACAATATTTCGAAATAGTTTGAATATATATGATTACTTGAGTGAAGAACAACCCTGAATAGTAATAGGAAAGTTGGATCTAGTGGAAGGTTTGAGAAGAAAGATAACTATTTCTGCTTTGAACATGTTGAGGTTGAGATGTTTTTAGAACATTCACTTTAAATGTCCAACAGACAGTTGATGACTTAGGGCTGTAGCTCAGGAGAGAGGTTAGTAACTGATATACAGATCTGGGAATAATTAATCCCAATATTGGTAACCTTCTTAAACTATCCTTCACTTGATGCTAGAAAATTAAAATCAACTGTTCTAATGACTCAATCATCTTTCTATTTTTGTACTAGCTCTTGTCATATAAATTCCCTTTGTTTCATAATATATTATAAACACATATTTTTCCTCAGGGCAGGTTGTGTGATAGTGAGGAGCCACATGACAGAGTATAAAGTGCCCTTGTTTTGAAATCAGAAGACCTGGGTCTTAGCACATATACTGCCTGTGTCATTCTGATCAAGTTCCTCCCCCATCTGATGCTCAGTTTCCTCACTTGAAAATAGGATAATGATATTTTTGCTATGCCTCTCCCAGAATTATTGTGAGGAAAAGTGCTTGGTGATGTCTTAAAGTGTTACTTAAATACTCAAATAGAATTTCAGTCTTATCCTTGCAATAGTGTTAAACTTAACCCATATATGTCAGTATAACTTAGACCACTCTTATCTGTGACATCCCATAAATCTTCCATAGGGGATACAATCACCATGTTGAGGATTTTCTTCTATTTTTCTTGATAGCTAGTGGGAAAAGCTCTAAATAAATATGTTGATGCTATTTTAATTTTCACTTGTATAATTGAAGTGTGAATGTCTCCAAATTGCTGTATTAAGTTGAATGCAAAGTTCATGATTAATGTTTAAATGTTTAAGAGACAAACTCTTTGAAAGTATCACTTTATAATAACATTTGCTTGGAAACAATGGATATCATATTTATAAATAATTCTCAACTACTATTTAAAATGAGTTAATCTGGAACTTCTACTGAACATAACTTTTTTGTCCTGATTTCAGTTTCTAAATGCAAATTTGAAATTTTTGATTACTCTTGAAAAGTACTCTGTTATTTTAGGGGCAAGGATAGGGCTGTATTTCATTGATATGGGGTGTTTCAGGTGGGGAACTTTCTCTGCTAATGCAGGTCAGCCCCTTTTCTATAATTAATAGGCTGAAATTAAGTGACTTGCCCAGAGTCAAATAAGTCAGTATGTGTCAGGGCCAGGACTTGAGCACAGGTCATCTTGACTCTGAGGTCATTTAGCAGCAAGCACCCTAGCATACCCAGTATGGCTGCTAGCACAAGTTCTTTGATCTGCTTTTCTAAAGGAAAGCAACTCAAAAAGGGTTAATAATCTTACTTTAATCAATCAAACATATATCATTTACCTAGTTCAGGGGGAAAAGTCAGTAGCTTGAACTTCAGAGAAAACAAACAGAAGTTACAACAGAAAATAACACAATTAAGAAGTCAGGGCTTCCAGCTGTCTGGCCATTACATGCATACCTAGTTAATCACCAGAGAGGAAAGCACCAACATCTGGGTTTTCAAAGCCAGGGGGCTCAATGGCTGCCCAGAGTCTCATCTAGCCACATCACACAATTCTTCCCAAAGTGAGTCCCAAAGCAAAACCTCGCCTCAGAGGACTATATAGCCTTTTCCAGGGTCAGAGAACATCACAACCCTCATGATCTACTTGACTACAAAGTAACAAAAGTTGTGCCTTCCTGAAAAACAAGCTTCCTACCACAGATTCCAGGTAAGCACATGTAGCCTATTAGGGGCAGAATATATTTTCAAATCAGGAAAGGTCCTCAAATTCAACTTAGGCTTATTAAGGGGCAGAGTAGATCTTCAAATTTCTATTGCCATTATGGCCAGTTCTCTATACATTGTGAAGTGAGCCTGTCCTAGAACACACTACAAGTCGAGTCCTTTTCTTTTCTAAAAAAAAAATATATATATATATATATATATATATATAAATATCAGTTTCTATGAGTGTTCAATCACTTAAATCATATACACACATACATTTTCCAAAATCAATATCTTTGGATTAATCAAATTCAGAAATTAATAGGTTATTATGCATAATATTCCTTAAGAAGTCCTGTCTAATTTGTTCTAGGGCAAGTCACTTCACCCATCTGTTTCTAAAGTTCTACATCTGTAGAATTTAGGTTCATATTAAATGACTTCTAAAGTTCTATATATTAATAGTATTCTCCAACTTTATTTTTCACTTCTTCTGGGACCTTGTGATCATCTTTCTCCAATTGGTGCCTTCTCTTATCAAATCTGTAAAAAAACAGCAAATATGCTACATTGTCCTTGGGAAACATCTACAGTGATAATCCAAAGAAACTTTCCCATTCCTGAAAATAGTAAGTTGGTGCTACTGTTGGTTTGGGAAGTGGGCATAACCATTACTCACCAATACTACAGGAGTTTTCTCTTGCCATGTTCTTTTTGGATTTGCCTGGCCCATCTAGGATTTAGCCTATGCTCCGATTTCCTTGGGATATGAAGTCTTCATTGACTGACGAGTCAGAGAAGGATGTAGTCAGTAGGTTCCCTCTTAGGGCAGAATGAGAAAAACTAGCTCAGTCATGCAGAGCTGGAGAAAGAGAGTGATGAACTAAAGGGAGGGCGACAGAAGGAAGTGAGGAGTGAGAGGCAAAAGGAAAAGGGAATTAGTCTTAGCATCAAAATAGGGTTTGAGGATCAAAAGAAGCAAGAGATAATTAGGTGATAGATTGAGAGGCAGAGGGACCCAAGGGGTCATCTATTCCCTTGTGAGAAAGACCGAAAGAATCCTGGAAGAAAAATTCCATAAAGAGTTAACAGAATTTACGATTGTCTGTTTTCTGCAAGTGTGGGCATATTTTTATGCCCAGCCACATGAGGCCAGACTTCCTTCCAGCCTCTCCTAAATTGGTTGCAGCTGGACCAATCTCATCACTGCCAGCAGCACTGTTTTATAAGGAAATGACCATCTCTAAGCAGCATCAGACACCTTACAGGGAAACCTTTTCCTGGTAGTGCCAGCAGGTACCAGTGTAAGGGAAAGATTTGGAGTCACAGGACTTAGGTTTAAATCCCAGCTCTGTTATTTAATGTCCCCTTCAGTTGTAAATCTATGATTTAGTCTATTTCTGGATGCTTGCTGGCTGTTAACAAAAATAGGAAATAGGAGAGATATTGGGTGACAATATCATAATATTGCTGGAAAGATTCAACAACCATTTATTTTCTTATCTGTAAAAATGTGGGTAACATTGCTGCCTTACTCAATATACATGTATAGAAATTTCTCTGATTAATTCTCCTAGAAAAAATCTGGCTAGAATATTTCTTCTTTTATTCTAATGGCTTAAACCCATATTCCAGTGAGTTTTTCTACTCTTAGCCACTAGTGATTAATTCCCCAGTTCCATTTAGCCAATTAACATTAATTATCTTTTACAAATGGATATTTACTTCAAAAAATATAGCAGGAGCAGAAGTACAAACAGTTTCCTACCCCTAAGTACTGGGAGGAAACACTTTTAATATATTGTATAGGTTTCTAGGGAGAGTGGGCTCAGACTTGATGTGCCATCTACATAGCATTGGTCACACTAAGTTCATATCCACTGTCACTGTTGGATGAGTTCCTGCCTCAGCTACAAGTTGACTATGTCCCCAAGGCAAATCTTTGATCTCTGTGACATTGGTGCTAGATTGACTACATAACTTGGAATGGATTTTGCTCCTAGACCTCCATCTCTAATCTCTTTTACCTAAAATGAAAGAATGAACGCAAAGGCAAAGAACCGACGCTCATATTCAAGGGCCTCATGCTGGCCTCAGTTGGGGAGAGTCCAAAGCCTGTTTCCCTTATGTTATAGTCTTTTCTTTTTCTTACTTGAATACTGTCAGGAAAGAAGAGGCCAGACAAAGAGAAGGGAAGGTACTTTGCTCTTGAATGTAATCAATTTCTGTCCATACAGTCAATCAGAGAAATTTGTCATCACATCAGTAGGACCAGAACTAGTGATGCAATCTCTGTGCATGCCCCCAAACCCTAATGGGGATTACATCACTCAAGTTTTTGCACATACTCATAAGGATTAGTCTCATCCCCCTAAAGTATCCCATTTAATTTTCATCATAAACCACTGAGGTAGATATTATGATCTCCATTTAAGAGATAGATAATATAATAGCTGTTTTCAAAGTGTTTTAATGCATTCTCACACTTGATTCTCACAAGCAGATGCTCTTATTCTCATTTACAACTGATACAACTGAGACTGGGAGAAGTTAAAAGACTTTCCAAAAACCAAATATTTGTTAGATATTTGAGGCAGGATTCAGACTCAGATCTTGATCCTGAGTCCTAGCTGAATCTACTATGCCAAACAAAAAAAAATGGGTGTGTGTGTGTGTGTGTGCGTGTGTGTGTGTATGTGTGTATACATACATACAATGCATATACATATATGTGTTTATATATATGTATGTATCTATATAAATGTATGTATATATGTATACACACACTCACACACACACCCCCCACACATAAGTTCAGAACAAAAGGAATAATTTATTTTTTAAAAGGTACCTCTTGAACTTAGAAATAGATTAAAATGTAGTTTTATAAATCAGAAAGATGTGAATTACAATACCGTTTCTGCCATATAATGGATATGTGACTCCTGGGAAAATCACTTAACTTCTCAGTGTCCTAGGAATCTTTCTAAGACCAGAAATTAAAGAGAAGGTGTGATTTGCCTTTGCATATGGAGTTTTGTCTTTGGGAATACCCTATGCCTTTGAAATAACACTTTCAATCCCATTCCACTTTATAGACTAAAAAGACAGAGGCTAAGTAACTTGCTGAGGGTCACACAACTAGTAAGTGATAGAGCCATGACTAGGGACCTGGTTCTTATGGCTTCAACTCAAGTGATTTTTCTCTTGCTTCATGCTGTCTCTCTGGGTGGGCTATCCCATCCTGCTTCTTTGACTCATAGCGAAATGTTCTTAAAAGAATCCTGTTGTGGTATAAAAGCAGTTTTGTCACGGATGAGTGATTAATATTTTTTTCAATTTTTTTTTCAACCCACAAGCTGCAGATTCTATTTCATAGGAGAACTTTTAAAAGCAACTTTTCCTACTCCTAATGCTACAGGAAAATCAGACTTTCCTATTCACTACCACTTATATTTGGCTTTCATTTTCTAGAAATATTGTTTTTTGGGGGGATGAAATTTAAACTATACAGTATCCCAAATTGTAAATTTGCAATACACTGGAACTTTATTCCCCTAATCTCTTACTTTGTGCCCCCCTTCCTCAACCCTGTGAAAAAGGGATCGAAAAGCAGCTCTTTGAAAGTTGACTTCCTTAGTAATAATGTGGTTACCTTTCGCCCACATCTAATTGTAATGATACGATTGGAACTGATTTCTTTGATTTTTCCCCCTTTTATCTGCTCAAAAATATGGTCAGAATGAATTTTACACCATTTGGAAGCATGTAAAAATGTTAGCATTTGTTAGCTACACACTTGACTCATAATATACTCACACACAGATGCATGTTCCACATACGTAACACTGGCCTCCCACTGCTTCTCTTCCCACAAACATACTAATAATGCCACATGGCATAACACCTACACCTCCTCTGGCCAGCAGGATCACTATGCTGCATTATCACGAAGATACTGAAAGCAAGAACACACACGCAAACACCCACCCATTCAGTAACAATCATGGAAAGCAGGGTATGCTCTCTTCTGGTTTTTTCCTCTCTCTCCCACAGATAGGTAAGCAGATATGAGGATGAAGATGCTTTTATAATCTTAGAAGCCACTAAGGATTCTACAAAATAGTCAGAGGTTATGGTCCTAGGGAAAACCACTTCTAACAGCTAACTCAGTTGTCAGGAGACATATCACCTTCTGAAATCTGAAGAACTATTGTGCTCCCTTGGCACGTGCTCTTCTCTATTTCATCCTTACAAATGAGCCCATGTCTAGACAGCCAGGAATAGAAAGGTCTACTACTGTGTTTGAATACAAGCATGCCTCACTTTTGTTGGCATTAGAGGGCCCATTAAACATGCACCCACACACTCGCACGTGTGTGTGCACACACACACACAAGTATATGCATACATATACAGTCTATTGGGATCATAACCAATGCTATCTTTTTATAAATGCCAACTGGGGAACAAGAAAGTAATTTGATGGTAGGAGACATTTTTAAAGCTTACACTTTCTGCTTATAATGTGCTTTGCTTAACCTATCATAGAATTTTCATTATGCAACTAATATGTGCCAAACACTGTGCTCTTAATTGGGCATACAAAGATGAAAAGATGAATAGACTCTGCTCTTGAGGAAATTGCACCATTTTATTTGATAATTTCAATAAAATTTAGGTAGGCAGTGCCAGTATTACCATTCATTTGTTACATGCTGGAAAATGAAAACTAAGAGGTAAGTCAATTGATCAGTAAGTATTTACTAAGTTCCTACTATGTATCTCAATCAATTTGTTATTATTGCTGTTCAGTCATTTCAATCTTGTCCCACTCCTGGACCTTTTGGGATTTTTTTTTGGCAAAGATACTGGAATGGTTTGCCATTTTCTTCTCCAGTTCATTTTACAGATGAGAAAACTGAGGTAAAGAGGGTTAAGTGACTTGCCCAGGGTCACATAGTCAATACGTGTCAGAGGCCAGATTTGAACTCAGGAAGATGAGTCTTCTTCACTTTTGACCTGGCACTCAATTCACTGTGCTACCTAGATGCCCCTAGCTACCAAGACACTTTTTTAGGTACAGGGAATAAAAGAACAAGAATGAAGCAGCCCCTACTGACAATGGGCTTACTTACCCAAGACCACACAGCTTGTAACAGAACAAAACTTGAATCTAGATCTTCTGATTATGAGGGTATTCTCTTTCCTCTGGTCCAGGCTGTCTCTTTTCTCTTGTCCATAGGCATGTGAGCACTGGTAGGATAGTTGTGTGTATTCTGCAGTATAGACCTGAGATCCATGATGTCAATGTGCTAGCTTTATCTTCCATTTTGTGACCTCAGGCTATTCACAACCTTTTGGGGGTCTCTTTCCTCATTTGTAAAACTAATATGTTAAGCTCCATATTTCTAAGGCTCTACTCTTCTATGGTTCTTTTTCATCCACGCCATAAATATCATAATGGCTCACTTTGAATAGAAATAAAGTTCCAATATAATGGATGAGCATAGCTGTCCATCTGAAGAAAACACCTGGGGTAAAGATAGTCCCCCATGCCCCAACCTTCCCCCTGATTTTCTGATATCGTGACATAGCCTCAACCATAAACAGCTTGTATCTAGTTTCCAGGAAATCTTAAAGTGTTTTTAAAAATATGCATGTCTTACACAACATAAAGTAATATTTGGCTGCACAAATTTAAAGTTGTCCCTAAATAAGTCTTTTGTGTAGGTGGCTATTCATTGATATGTTGATAGTAAACATTTAAAGCTACAGGAAGAAAACAAGTATTTTGTGGCGGGCAGATAGAGGCAACATTTACTCTACATAGAATTGTAGGAAAGGTTGAATTGGTCCCTGGAAACTTCAGGGGACTCCAAATATATGATTACAAAGAACTTGGGCCTCCTGGGGCTCCTGGTTGCTTCTAGGCATGCTGTGGTTTTTCTTTTTGTCATTGTTGTTGTTGTTGAGCCACCTGGTTGCTCAGTGCTGAAAGACTCATATCTTTGGTATGGTTCAGAAAAGTATGAATGGACCCTTTTTCCTCCTGGGCCTGTTTATTGCAGTTCTTCCTTCCCTCAGTGATAGTTGTATCATCAAAAAGGAAAGAGGGCTTGCATGCTGTTGTCTCTTCATGGGCCCCTCTAGATAGCACTGTGTAACTCTTAGACTTTCAGTAAGTGGGCTGTTGATTGACCCTTCCCCAGTCTATTATCACAGAGATTCCTGAATTATGGCACCAAGAATAGCTAGGTAAGCTTGTGCCTGGGCCTGATTGCCTTTCCCACTTTGGGTGGACTTTGTTGAACTTTCCTAGCTTTCCAAAGTCCTTCCTTCTTCTACCTCTTAATCTATGAACCACATCACTAGGTATTATCTAAGATTCCTTTCAGCTCAAACATTCTGTGAGTCCAAGAGTTCTATGAATTAAAATAAAGCAAGAGGAAACAAGTTAGGTATAAGGGTTACTATCAGGGCACAATGAATGATAATAATAAGAGCTATAATAACTGTCATTTGCATAGAATTGTAAAGTTTACAAGGAACTTTATATATACTCTTGTAAAATAGCAACTGTAAGTCCAGTTAAGTCAATTCAAACCAGCAAAGGTTTATTAAGTGTGTGCTATAGGCCAGGAATATTGCCAAGGGATGGAAATTTAAAAAAAAAGAAGAAGACAAAAGGGTGCCTGCTCTCAAGAAAAATAGAATCTAATTGGGGAAAAAATATGTAAAGAACTAAGAACAACTAAGATATATTTATGTATGTATGTATCTCTTTATCTGTCTGCAGAATAAATTAGGGGTATTTCAGAGGGAATGCTTTAACATGAAGGGAAACTGGGAAAGGCTTTGTGCAAAAGTATGGGATTTTAACCTAATTGAAAGAAGCCAGGAGGAATCTACCTGCCAAAACTAACCCAGGACCCGTATAGGACAACTACAAAACACTTCTCACACAAATAAAGTCAGATCTAACTAACTGGAAAAATATCAATTGCTCATGGTTGGGTCGAGCTAATATTATAAAAATGACAATTTTACCCAAACTAAATTATATATTTAGTGCCATACCAATTAATTTACCAAAAAAACTACTTTATAGAGTTAGACAAAATAGTAACAAAATTTATTTGGAAGAACAAACGGTCTAGAATATCAAGGGAATTAATTAAAAGAAATGCTAGGGAAGATAGACTAGCTATACCAGATTTTAATCTGTATTATACAGCGACAGTCATAAAAACTGCTTGGTACTGGCTGAGGAATAGAGTAGTGGATCAATGGAATAGATTGGGCACACGAGATCCAGCAGTTATTGAATGTAGTAATTTATTGTTTGATAACCACAAAGACCCCAGTTTTTGGGATAAGAATGCACTATTTGACAAAATCTGTTGGGAGAACTGGGATACAGTATGGCAGAAACTGGGCATATATCGTTATCTAACACCATATACAAAAATCAAGTCTAAATGTGTGCATGATCTAGGTATAAAGGATGGTACTGTAAGCAATATGGGAAAGCAAGGAATAGTTTACCTGTCAGATTTATGGAGAGGGAAAGATTTTAGGACCAAACAAGAATAAGAGAGCATTATAAAATGCAAAATGGGTAATTTTGATTGCATTAAATTGAAAAGCTTCTGTACAAACTAAGCCAATGTAACCAAGATCAAGAGGGAGGTGGGAAATTGGGAAAGAATTTTTACAACCTATGTCTCTGATAAAGGACGCATTTCTAAAATATACAGAGAATTGAGTCAAATCTATAAGAACACAAGTCATTCCCCAATTGATAAATGGTCAGAGGATATGAACAGGTAGTTTTCAGAGAAAAAAATTAAAGATATCTATAAGCATATGAAGAAAGGCTCTAAATCACTAGTGATTAGAGAAATGCAAACCAAAACAACTCTGAGGTCATACATCTCACCAGTCAGATTGCCTAAATGACAAAACAGGAAAAGGACAAATGCTAGAGAGGATGTCGGAAAATTGGAACACTAATGCATTGCTGGTGGAGTTGTGAACTTATCCAACCATTCTGGAGAGCAATCTGGAATTATGCCCAAAGGGCTATAAATAATTTCATACCCTTTGACCCAGCACTACCACTTCTAAGGTTATATTCCAAAGAGATCATAGAAGTAGGAAGAAGACCCATAAGTACAAAAATATTTATAGCAGCTCTTTTTGTGGTTGCAAAGAATTGGAAATTAAAGGGGTGCCCATCAACTGGGGAATGGTTAAACAAATTGTGGTGTATGCATGTAATGGAATACTATTGTGCTATAAGAAATGAGGAGCAGACGGACTTCATATTTACCCGGGGAGGCTTATACAAACTGATGCTGAGTGAGAAGAGTAGAACCAGGAGAAATTTGTATACAATCACAGACACAACATATATGTGATGACCAACTATGACAGACTGGACTCTTCTCAGTAATGCAGTGATATAAGTCAATCCCAAAAGACTCATGATGGAGAGAGATGCCTACATCCACAGAAAGAACTGAGTTTGAATCCTGATGGAAGCAAACTACTTGATCTTTTTCTTTTTTTTGTCTGGTTTTATTTCCTCTTTACCATTTTTCATTCCATCTAATACAATATGCCTTTGTAACCTGACTAGTGTCTAATATGAAAGTATTTGCAGATCCTGTACTGGACTATATGCCGTCATGGGGGGTGGAGTGAGGGAGGGAAGGGAAATTTGAAACTCAAGGAACTGTGGAATTAAATCCTGTAAACTAAAAATAAAAAACAAATTAATAAAAAAAGAAAGAAAGAAGTCAGGAGACAGAGGTAAGAAGGAAAGCATTTCAAGTATGGAGGAGATCCAACAGATATGCTTGGATACTGGTGTAGGAAATGCAAAGAGGCCAGTGTGACTGGATTTGTGAGTCCACAAAGGTGAGTAGAGTGTAAGAAGATTGGAAAGGTAGGAAAGGGACAGCTTATATAAGTTTTTGAATGCCAACCAGAGGAATTAATACTGGATCCTAGAGGTAATAGGAAACCACTTGAATCTATTGAATGGGATGGAGGGGAGTCACCTGGTTAGATTTGGGCTTCAGAAAAATCATTGTAGGAATTGGCTCAAAGAAGTCAAGAGATATGTTCCTGGTTTTCCAATTAATTGTAAGAAACAATTTTGACTCAGGGCCTCTCTTGAGTCTAAATTTAGCATTCTCTCCATTAATGCATGCTGCCTGAAATACAACTTCAAATAATGCATTCTATCTATAGCCTACTGACATGACAGTACCAGTTTAGCCTGCATAGATCAGAGAATGGGTTAACTCTTTTGAGCAAAGAAATTTTAGATTCCATGGAGTGAGGAGACCCAGTTACAGTGGCAGTTTCTACAAATAGTCAATAAAATGAGAAACTAAAGTAATGGTTCACATGTTTGAGACAGTCTGGTAGAGAAGAGAGTCACATGTGAAGAAATAGTTTGTGTGGCATGTTAATATATACAGGTAATTTATATAGCACTAAAGAGTTTTCAAAACCCTGTATGGTCTTGATTGTACAAGATTACCTATAGAACAATGTATTCAAAAATGCCTCATAGTAAGTTTGTTCTAGATGGGTTTATTTGTAAAGGGAACCAGTTTATTCTTGAGCGTAAAATATTTGAAGTCCCAATGTTCCAGAGCTACCAGGGTCAGTGTGCAGTCCCAGTAGAGCTAACCACCTTTGTTAGTGGGGATTAGTGGGGACTTCACATGATCTGTGATATGAACTAAATTGGGGTAAAGGAGATTAGATACTTAGGTCATGGAGAATGATGGACCTAGAAAGACCTGAGTCTGAATACTGCCTCAGACACTCTAAATCTCATTGCCGCAGGTTCTTGAACTATAAAATGGGGATGATACTATTACTTAGTCCATAGGGTTGTTGTGAGAATCAAATGACATAATAAATGTAAATTACTTTGCAAATCTTAAAGCACTTTATAATTGTTATTATACTATAATGACTGCTACCACCAAAACCACCATCACCACCACCACAATGGAAGTTTCCTTAACATCTTCTTTAAATTAAAAGAGGAACAATGCACACACACACACACACACACACACACACACACACACACACACACGAGGAAATAACAGTTTGAAATGTCTAAAGGCAGGCAGTAATTTGGGATTAGAGCTCAGGGGAGAGACTCAGGCTATTGGTCATTTGTTTTTCATTTTAGCCATGCATACATGAAGATAATATGTCATAATAATTATTATATTCAAGTATGTACAACACATTAAGTAATATTGGAAAATCCCTTTTTCTCCCTATACCCAAAGTACATACCATTTCAGAACTCATTTGAAATGGGGTAGGGATTGATCATCAAATTGACTCTGTATCAAACTCTGCCCTAAAAGCTTCCAGAAACAATGTTGAAAAATCTCAGGCTAATAGGTAACACAGAACAATGGATAGAACTTTAGGCTGTGTGTCTGGGTGTAGGTTCAAGTATCAGTTCTGGCATTAACTCTGTGTGTGACTTTGGTCACATTACTTAACCCTTACAGGTTTAAACTTCTTCAAATATAAATGTGGTTCTATACCCTTAAGAATTCCCCCCACCCCCACAACTTTGGGGCAATTTAGGTCTTTTATTGCATCCCAGGTTATCCCATGGAAGCAAGGGAAGACTCAATGGTGCCAAACAAGCCATTTTGCTAAATAAATAAGACTATTGGACTAAATAATCTCTAGGGTCTTTTGTAGCTCTAAGATTTGTGATTTGAGAAAAGTGTTTTCCTAGATATCTTTCCGTTCGTGTTAGCAATAAGGAGGAGACTACAGGAGAAAACATGTGTGTGTGTGGGTGTAGTGTATGTGTACATGTATATATGTATATGTGTATATACACACATAGATGTATATATGTATGTGGGTATATGTATATAAACACATATATAGGTATATATCACATATACACATATGTACATATGTATAGATATGCATATGGTATTGTGGGAAGTAGAATGTACCTTTCAAAAGTGATTATTTAGAGCCTGATCACAGAGGGCCAGTTGATAGGTATTTCTGATCAGAAAAATGCAATCCTAGGAAATACATCAAGGCTTTAGAAAACAAGATTTGTGTGCAACCACAATACACATGTGGATTCTGGAGGAGATACTCAATGATGCATACAAGACATATTCAATTCTTTAAAATAGTGTTTTCATTCCTAATATTGTTCCTTAAAGCAAGAAGGATACCATATTTAAGTCCATATTCCTTATCACTGACTTTCCCCAATTAATAGAATATACTTATATTTGGGGCATGTTTTCTTTTGCATAATCAATTTCAAAACAAGTAGCAGATGCGAGTGTTCTTAGTAAACCATTTAAGTGGGAGTTCTATGGTGGCATGACCTAGTAAAGAGAAAGCCAGCTTGGGTTCTAGTTCTGCCTCTGATATCTCCTGGTCATGTGGTCACCCCAAGTTATTGAACATTGTTGTGTCCTAGGCAACCCTTTAGTTTTACTCCACCCCAGAGTGGAGAATACCTTATTCAAGTAAAGCCACAGATATGGCTGCCCCTCCTTCTGTACATTCACCTTAAGGAAGTTTAAAAAAAATGTGAAAAGCTACATGGTTCTCTTGAGAGTTTGAGAAATAGAAAATTACCTGGACTAGAAATGAAGGGGGAGAAATCAACTTTTCTTATCCCAAAGTGCAGAGACTTAACTGACATTAAGAAATAATGAAAATTTTCATATCCAATATTTGAAATATTTATTTAAGTAAATTAAAAAGCAATTAATAACATAGGCAAAATATTTTAACAAATACAGATTTATTTGAATAAGATTATGGTCTACTTGTTTTTATGGACCTCATAAATGCTTTTTTTTTCTTTTTTAGAGGGAAAATATTCTTGAATGACAAATTATGTCATTAACTAAGAACTTTTCAGAGGAGGGGCACTGTAGTTACCCTATAATCAGATTTGAGAATTTATTTTCTAAGCCCGATAAATTAGGTGTCTGTGTATTTTATAAATATCACATGAGGAAGTTAGTCTGTAAAATATTAAAACTGCTGAAGTGCAAATATTTATCACTGATCCAATAAGATTTTATGTGCCTTTTAACTGCAATATTACATGTTTTATGCTGTCTCAGTCTTTGGTTCACTATATATTTAGCTTCTTCCATGGAAATAATTTCATAATCAACAGGGATCTCTAACACAATATTTGGTAACAGCTTTACGAATCTTGGATGCTGAGAGGGAGTCATTATTCCCCCATATGGTATAAATAAGAGGTCATTCAAACTGAAAAAACAAACAAATGAACAACAAAAAAAAAACCTCTCAGGTTATGGTGCCTAAGATAGTAGTTACCTTTGCTTCATTGGCTTTGTTAGGTTTACAGACTTTTCTACCCATTAGAGCATGGCCCCTGTTAGACAAGAATTTCCAGTTACTTTTTAATGTATAAGTAACTTATTTAACATCATAGATGCAGGATTCAGGAACAGAATAGGATGTGCTACTGCATTAGATGACTGGAAATAAGAAGCAGCTTGAGTTGTTTCCTTTATATGGGACTACCATATCAGAGGAAAAAAAGGAAGCTTTTGATCCTCCCTAGTGTTTGAGAAACTAACACCACATAGCTCAAGCACATGCATTCAACTCCTGATTGTATATCAGCATACTACTAGAAAACTTAAGTAATAATTGCAGTTAGTTGTGCAGAGAATTCAGTGAGAGCAAGTGGAGGATTTGAGCTCTGTGAATTTCAGTGCCAGTTCTATCATTGACCTGCTTTGTGAACTTGGGAGAATAACTTGTTCTACAATACCTTCATTTTGTCATTGGCTAATGTTGGGTTTGCTCTACCAATTTAGCTAATGGTCTTGTGATGGGGAATAATGAATACAAGTGAAAGTGAAATCATTTGCCAAAGATTGTTATATACATGTTTAATCATAGACTCAGGGATGCTGGGTATGCTACCTTGTCTATTCTTTCATTTCTGTTCCCTTCTGCAGCATAAATATTGCATCTGGAATCAAAGAAAATCTTTTCTGTTTAGCTTTCAAAGCTTCTTCTAATCTACCTTCAACCAATGTTTTCAGCCCTGTTCTACATGATCCCTCTGACAAGATTCTTCACTTAATGTTTCCATGCCTTTGCATTGACTAGCCTATATGCTTGAAATAATACATGCATATATGAAATATTATTTATAACATAACAAAATAACCATATGTACACACAGTTACACATTTAAACATATATATACATGTGTATATATACCTGTATACATATATGCACACATGCATATATATTATTAATACTAAAACTAAAAGCTGGTTATTTAAAAAGACTCAGTAAAATTGAGAAATCTTTAGCTAATCTGGATAAAGACAAGAGAGCAGAAAATCAAAACAATAAAATAACTGATGAATAAGGTAATCACAGCAAAAACAAGAAATTAAAAATAATCAGATTATTATGCACAGTTATATGCTAACAAACTTATATAAACACATATATACATATATACATTGCACATATATATACATACAGATATATACACATAGTATAAATATACAAATATGTATACATATTTATACACATAAATATGTACACTCAATACATACATATTCACATACATATGTGTGTTTACACCTTTTCATTTCTGCTTTATAGAGTTTCTCTCTTTATTTAAAACAGTTCAAGTACCATTTCTGCATGAATCTTTTCCAGATTCTTTAAATTGTTGGGGTAGTCTCTTCCCCTGCCATCATGAATTGCTTTACATATGTTTGTATTTGTTAACTTTATATGTATGCTGTTAATATTTTTACATGTATATGCTCTTTACCTTATTAGAATATAATGGGGAGGGGTAGGAATAAAAAAAGGGGGGGGGGAAGGAAGTTACATAGCAAGTTATACATAATAAATTTGCCATTTCCTGTGCAATCATCTTTTTCTATTCTAATATGTTATAGAAATTCTTGGGTTTTTCTCTTTTTTTAATTTTTTGGTCTTTATTAATTTGTTTGTTTACTTTTAGCTTACAAGATTCAGTTCCACAATTTCTTGAGTTTCAAATTTTCTCTCCCTCCATCTCCTCCCCACCCCATGCAGTATATAATCAAGTATAGGATCTGCAGATACTTTCACATTAGACATTAGTCAAGTTATAAAGAAGGATGGTATCAGTTGGAATGAACAGTGGGAAAGAGGAAACAAAACCAAACAAAAAAAGAAAAAGAGCAGGTAGTTTGTTTTAATCTGGATTCAAACTCAGTTCTTTCTCTGGATGTAGACACCTCTCTCCATCATGAGTCTTTTGGGCTTGACTTATAACCCTGCATTGCTGAGAAGAGTCCAGTCTGTCAACGTTGGCCATTACACATATGTTGTGTCTATAATTGCATACAAATATTTCCTGGTTCTGCTCTTCTCACTCAGCATCAGTTCATATAAGCCTCTCCAGATAAATATGAAGTCTATCTGCTCCTTGTTTCTTATAGCACAATAGTATTCCATTACATTCATAGACCACAACTTGTTCAGCCATTTCCCAGTTGATGGGCATACCCTTGATTTCCAAATCTTTGCCACCACAAAAAGAGCTTTTATAAATATTTTTGTACATATGGGTGCTTTTCCCACTAATCCTCTGCAAAGAGAGATAGCTTCTTCTCTTCTTTGCCTAATTTGATTCCTTTGATTTCTTTTTCTTCTCTAATTGCTACTGCTAACTTTTCTAGTACCAAATTGAATAAGAGGGGTGATAGTGGATACACTTGTTTTGGCCCTGATCATTTTGGAAATGCTTCTAGCTTATCTCCATTACATTTAATACTTGCTGATGGCTTTAAATAGACATTACCTATTATTTTAAGGAAGTCTCCATTTATTCCTATATTTTCTAGTGTTTTTAATGGGAATGAATGTTGTATTTTGTCGAAAGTCTTTTCTGTATCTATTGAAATAATCATGTGGTTTCTGCTAGTTTTATTGTTGATATGATCAATTATACTGATGGTTTTCCTAATATTAAACCTTGCATTCCTGGAATAAATCCAACCTGATCAAAGTGTATTATTCTTGTGATAAGTTGCTGTAGTCTTTTTGCTACTATTTTATTTACAATTTTTGCATCTATATTCATGAGGGAAATTGTTCTATAATTTTCTTTCTCTCTTTTATCTCTTACTGATTTAGGTATCAATACCATATTTCTGTCATAAAAAGAATTTGGTAGGACTCCTTTTCACAAATTTTCCCAAATAAGTAGAGTGTTGGAATCAATTGTTCTTTAAATATGTGATAGAATTCACTTGTAAATCCTTCTGGCCCTGGAGATTTTTTCCTAGGGAGTTCACTGATGACTTGTTCAATTTCTTTTTCTGAGATGGGGTTATTTAAGTAATTTACTTCCTCTTCAGTTAATCTGGGCAACTTATATTTTTGGAAAAATTCATCCATTTCACTAAGATTGTCAAAGTTATGTGCATATAATTTGGCAAAATAATTCCTAATCATTGTTGTAATTTCCTCTTCATTGGAGGTAGATTCACACTGTTCATTTTTGATATTCATAATTTGGTTTTCTTCTTTCTTTTTTATCATATTGTCTAAGGGTCTATCAAATTTATTGTTTTTTTTTTTTTGTAAAACCAGCTCTTAGTTTTATTTATTAACTCAATAGTTTTCTTACTTTCAATTTTATTAATCCTTTGCTTTTCAATATTTCTAATTAAGTATTTAATTGGGAGTTTTAAATTTTTTTCTTTTTCTAGCTTTTTCAATTACATGCCAAATTCATTGACCTCTATTTTCTCAAATTTATTCATGTATGCAATCAGGGATGTAAAACTTCCCCTAAGAACTGCCTTTACTGTATCCCACAAATTTTGGTATGTTGTCTCTTTATTGTCATTCTCTTGAATGAAGTTACTGATTGTTTCTATGATTTCTTGTTTGATCATTCTTTAGGATTAAATTGTAGTTTCCAATTAATTTTTAGTCTATCTTTCCATGGCTCTTTATTGCATATGATTTTTATTGCATCATGATCTGAGAAGGATGCATTTAATATTTCTGCCTTTCTGTACTGTATTGTGAAGTTTTTATGCCCTAGTACATGGTCGGTTTTGAGTATGTGCTGTGAACTACTGAGAGGAAAGTATAATCCTTTTTATCCCCATTCAGTTTTCTTCAGAGATCTTTCATATCCAGCCTCTCTAAAATTATATTCACCTCCTTAACTTCCTTTCTGTTTATTTTGAGGTTAGATTTATCAAGTTCAGAGAGGGGGAGATTAAGGTCCCTTACTAGTACAGTTCTGCTATCTATTTCTTCCTCTAATTCCCTTAATTTCTCCTCTAGGAATTTGGATAGAATACCACTTGGTGCAAATTTGTTATGTGATGATATTGCTTCATTATCGATGGTGCCTTTTAGCAGGATATAGTTTCCTTCCTTATCTTTTTTAATTAGATCTATTTTTGCTTTTGCTGTGTCTGAGATAAGGATTGCTACCCCTGCTTTTATTTTTTTTTACTTTAGCTGAAGCATAATATATTCTACTCCAGCCTTTTACCTTTACTCTGTGCATATCCCTTTGTTTCAAATGTGTTTCTTGTAGACAGCATATTGTAGGATTATATTTTTAATCCATTCTGCTATCTGCCTCTGTTTTATGGGAGAGTTCATCCCATTCCCATTCACAGTAATGATTACTATCTGTCTCTTTCCCTCCATCCTATTCCCCCCACCTCGCTTATGTTTTTGTTTCTTCCTTCTTCCTTCCCCTCCTTAAAGGTTTACCTTTTGACCACTACCTCCCTCAGTGTTCCCTCCCTGTGACACCCCTTCTTTACCTACCTTTTCCCCTTACTACTATTTCCCTCCCTTCAAACCCACCCTCCCTTCTTATTCCCCACCCCCTTACACTCCCACTACCTATAGAACACAATAGATTTTATACTTATTGGAGTATGTTATTCCCCCTTTAACCCCAAACCAATGAGAGTAAATTTCATACAGTGCTTCTCTCCATCCCTCCTTTCCCTCTATTTAATGAGTTTTTGTGTCTTTTCACATTAGCATCTTAAACTTAGCTGATTATGTTTATCCCTATTTGAACCAGAACCAGTGAGAATAATGTTAAAATCATGTTCCTCTCCCTCTTTCCTTCCCTTCTACTATAGTATGTTATTATGCCCCTTCATATGGCATAATTTACCTTTTTCTGCCTCATGCTTTCCTTTTATCCCATGACCATCCCTTTGAACCCCTTAATAAGGTGTTTTTTTATCATCAGATTAGATGTATATCCCTTTTAAAGGTCTTGATAATCATATAAATTTCAACATTGACAGTTATCAGCTTCTTATATAGGGATGTAAACAGTTTGCTCTTATTGCATCTGACGTTATGTGCATATGTGCATGAATTTGCGTGTGTGCATGTGTGTATATGTGAGTGTGTGTTTTCCTTGTTTCCCTTTTTATGTCCTTGAGTCTTGAAATTGGAGATGAAATTTTCTATTGAGCTCTGGCTTTTTCATCAGGAAAGTCTGTAATTCTCTTATTTCATTAAATGACCATCTCCTTGCCTGAAAGATTATACTCAGTTTTTCCAGGTAGTTAATCCTTGGTTGCAGTCCTAGCTCTTATGCCTTACAAAATACCAAATTCCAATCCCTCCAGTCTTTTAATGTAGAATCTGCTAGGTTCTGTGTAATCCTGACTGTAATTCCACAATATTTAATTGTTTCTTTTTGGCTGCTTGCAATATTTTCTCCTTAATCTTGTAATTCTTGAATTTGGCTACTATATTTTGTGGAATTTACAATTTGAGATCTTTTAGGAGGGGACCAGTGAATTCTTTTGATAACTATTTTAACTTCTGATTCTAGGACTTCAGGACAGTTTTCTTTGACAATCTCTTGGAGGATGTTTTCCAGGCTGTTTTTTTTTTTTTATCATGGCTTTCTGGTAGACTAATAATTCTTAAGTTATCTCTCCTGGATCTTTTCTCAAGGACAGTTGTTTTTCCAGTGAGATATTTTATACTTTCTTCTAATTTTCCAATCTTCATGTTTTGATTGACTCTTGCTGCATCATAGAGTCTTGAGCTTCAATTTGACTAATTCAAATTTTTAGTCAATTGTTTTCTTTGGTTAGTTTTTGAAGGTCCTTTTTATGGAGGTATTTTCTCCAATTTGTTCACAAATTTTACTTAAGGATTTGTTTTCTTCAGTGAGCCTTTTTTTCCAGTTTGTTCACTGTAGATTTAAATTTATCTTCTACTTCTCTAATTTGACTTTTAAAATCTTTCTTAAGGTCCTCCAAGAATGCTTTTTGGGCTTGAGACATGATCATATTTCTATCTTTGTTCTCAGATCCATAGTGTCTCCTGAAAGTGATTCTCCTCTTTCGAAATAATAGGATTCTATTGTTTTGGTCTTGCCTTTGCAAGTTGCTTCTGGCCTATTGTAATTGTCTATTTCCTATCCTTTAGGATGTATTTCTGCTCCTGGAGTTTAAAGGGCTCTGACCCAAGCTTCTCAGGCAGGCTGGGAACTAGGTGCCTGGTTGTTGGCTTTGTGTGCTATAGCCTCTGGGTGTCTAGATTGAGGCCAAGGCCAGTACAATAAGTGTTTCCCTGAGTTACCCTGAGGCTCACAGAGTAATCTATGGTGGTCTGGCCCCTTTAGATTTCTTCCTCTATGCTTCTGGGCTACAGCTCAGGCAGGCTTTTGCTGGTCAGGTGAGGTAAGGCTTGTTGGGACCCTCCCTGCCCTTCTCTTCAGACTCCTTACTTCCTAGGTTACACCCTTTCTCCCTGACTTCTAAGCTTGAGGCTATTTCCTCTATTTTAGGATTTTACTCTGGATTTTCTAGGTCAGGGAGGGGGAATCAGAGCAGCTAGAGTTTATTTTGCCATCTTGGCCTCTGGAAAATCAGGCAGGTGGGGGGGGGGGGGCTAGGTGGCACAGTGAGTAGAGCACCAGCCCTGGAATCAGGAGGACCTGAGTTCAAATCTGGCCTCAGACACAGACACTTAAAACAAAAACTAGCCATGTGACCTTGGGCAAGTCACTTAACCCCAATTGCCCTCCAAAAAGCAAAAAAAAAAAAAAACTAAACTAAAAATAATTTTAAAAAGAACTGTTCTTACCTAGGCATGACAAACAATATTTATCAGGGTGGTTAGGTGGTGCAGTGAATAGAGCAACAGGAGGAACCTGAGTTCAAATACAGCCTCAGACACTTAACACTTAACTAGCTGTGTGACCATAGCTAGCCATGTGACCTTGGGCAAGTCACTTAACCCCAATTGCCCTCCAAAAAGCCAAAAAAAAAAAAAGAAAGAAAGAAAGAAAAAGAAAGAAAGAAAGAAAGAAAGAAAGAAAGAAAGAAAGAAAGAAAGAAAGAAAGAAAGAAAGAAAGAAAGAAAGAAAGAAAGAAAGAAAGAAAACCAGGCAGGTGATTTTCAAATTTCTAGGCTGTGCACTGGTAGCCCCAGGAGAAGTCCCTATCTCTGCTGTGGGTCCTGTGCCCCCTCTTACCCAGTTCTGAAGGATCCTCCCATCCTGGGGTGAGACACTGGTGAGACTGCTGAGA
The DNA here is from genome assembly GCA_011680675.1 of Gymnobelideus leadbeateri. Classification (NCBI taxonomy): domain Eukaryota; kingdom Metazoa; phylum Chordata; class Mammalia; order Diprotodontia; family Petauridae; genus Gymnobelideus; species Gymnobelideus leadbeateri. The sequence continues at coordinate 3,504 of WOXC01000713.1, read as the reverse complement.
ATTGCCCTTGGGGTGGGTAAGTCTGCTTGACTGGGTCTCCTTCTCACTCTGTTGTAGTCCACTCTCTACTCTGGGCTGGTGCAGCCCCTTGTGCTCCACTCTCCCCTTGGCCCAACACACATGGGCACTTTCCTGAGCTGGATTCTGCAAGCACACTCTGTTTCCCAGTGGATTCTGTCACTCCAAAATCCATTCAGATTCACTCTTTAAAGTTTAGTGATAGGATTCACTGAGAACCTTAGAAAAGCTACTGCTTCTGTTCTTCCATCTTGGCTCCACCCCCTTGTTTTTTCTTAAGTTCAGAATAAAATTAATAAAATTTAAAAAAAGAATGTAAGCTCACTGCCAGTTTGATTTGTTTCACACTTTGTACTTGTTTCCCCAGTGACTATAACAGTTTCTGGAACAAAGTAGGTGCTTTATAAATATTTTTTTGGTTGATTCATTAAGGGAACAATTAATCCTTGGATTCTGCAGTCACTGAAAGTGAGCTCACCACTTGATAATTCCATTTATCAAAGTTGATGCCAAAGAAGAGAGGAGAAAATGCACCTCCATCACTTCTTTATAGTGGTGAGGGCTATGTATATTGTGAGTGGGACATGTACAGTCAGTCACATTTAGTTAATGTTTTGGGTGATTTTGCTGAAATGTTCTCCCTGATTCCTTTCTTTTTTATTCTTTATTATAAGAGTCTCTGGGGAGCAGAGGGAAAAGAGGCTTATTTGAATGTTAAGATAATATGAAGATAAATATGATATATATGGAATGAAAATAAAATAATGTATCTATATCCACATCTGTATCACATGGACAGAGAGAAACACACATAACCACACACACATATGTAGGGAGGGAGGGAGAGGAGAGGAGAGGAGAGCAGCAGAGATGAGATGAGACAGGGGTAGGAAGGGAGAGAGAAAGAGACAGACAGACAGACAGAGACATCAGGAGAGAAGTCCTAGTGCTACCTCTGTCCCTAACCATGTAACTTTGGTCAATATATATTTTTAAGCCTTAGTTTCTTTATCTGATAAATGATGATATTAATGTCTTCCTGCTTCATTAGACTAAATATATATGTATATAGATATGTATAGAGGTACTTAAATTTGATATAATTTTTTCAATCAATAAACATTTTTGCCATTCTCCCTCCTTCCACCAACTGCAAACACAAAACAAAACAAAAACAAAATCCCTTGTAAACATTCATAGTCAAGCAAAACAAGTGACCACATTAGCCAGGTGCAAAAATGTACGTCTTATTATTCTTCAAACTCAGTGTGAAGTTAGGAGGTACATAACTTGCTTCATTACGGGGTAATTTGGAATTATACCTGATCATTGTGTTGATTAGCGTTCTTAAACCTTTCAATGTTGTTCATTTTTTGAAGCTGTTTTTACTATATAAATTGTTCTTTTACTACTTTACTTTGTATCAGTTCATATAGATTTTCCTATGTTGTCCCTAAACTATCCCTTTGAGCATTTCTTTTTTTTTTTAAACAAATACTTTATTAACTTCTGTTTTACATCATTCATTTCCGCCAGATTTTGAGTTACAGTCATTTTCCCCCCATTATTCCCCTACCCAACCTCCCAGAATAGCAGTCCCACAAGATATCGCTTCCTCCAATCTGCTCTCTCCCATACCTTCTCCCATACCCCCATCGACTTTTCCATTAGAGGAAGGTGAATCTTTGTGTCCTAATGCCTGCACATCTTATCTCCCTATTACAAGCAAAAGAGTATTAATAATAGTATTTATATATATTTGAAACATTTAATGTTACGACCTCGAATTTCAGATCCATTTCCTTCCTCCCTTGTCACCCATTCCCTCTTGGGAGATAAGTAATTCAGTATATGTTGTACATGTCTAGCTATGCAAAACATTATCATAGTAGATATATTGTGCAAGGCTGCTTATAATTCCCTCCCACTCATCCCACCCCCCACCTGGTCCATTCCCTACATGATCCTGTCCCTCTTCTATAGTGGGTACTTCCAACCTCCCCTCACCCCAAGGATGCCCTCCCATCCATCATCCCTCCTCTCATCCCCCTTCCCCCTATCCTGCTGCAGGTTGAGATATCCCATTTAGTATGTATGTCATTTTCTCCCTGAACCAAATTCAATGTGAATGTGGTTTTGCCTTTTTAGCCTTCTTATTCTCCCCCTCCTTTGCAACCACTTCCCCTACATGAGATAGTTTACCCTACCATGTCTCTCCCCATCTCCTCTTGCCACTTTCCTCTCTCACCTCATAATTTCATCCCTTGAGTATTCTCCCTTCCCAACAAATTCAACCTATGCCCTCTATCCATATATAACTGTAACTATATACACACACATTCACATATGTATTCATATGACCACACCCCCTTCTTCCATTATTTTCATAGTGAGAAAGATATCATCAGTCACAGTTATTGCTTTTCCATATAGGAATGTAAATAGTTCAACTTTGATAAGTTCCTTTTGATTTCTTTTCCCTGATTACCTTCTCAGGCATCTCTTGCTTCTTGTGTCTGGATGTCAAATTTTCTATTCAATTCTGGTTTTTTCCTCAAGAATGCTTGAAAGTCCTCTATTCCACTGAATGACCATATTTTCCCCTGAAACAAAATACTCAGTTTTGCTGGGTAGGTGACCCTTGGGTTCATTCCCAGTTCTTTTGCCCTCTGGAATATCATATTCCATGCCCTTCGATCCCTCAGTGTAGAAGCTGCCAGGTCCTGGGCTATTCTGATTGTGTTTCCACAATATTGAAATTGTTTCTTCCTGGCTGCTTGTAGTATTTTCTCCTTGATCTGGGGATTCTGGAACCTGGCTATAATATTCCTGGGAGTTTTCTTTTTGGGATCTTTTTCAGGAGGTGATCTGTGGATTCTTTCAACCTCTATTTTGCCCTCTGGATCTAAAACATCAGGGCAGTTTTCCTTGAGAATTTCTTGAAGGGTGATTTCTAGGTTCTTTCTTGATCATGGCTTTCAGGTAGTCCAATAATTTTTAAATTGTCTCTCCTGTATCTATTCTCCAGGTCAGTGGTTTTTCCCATGAGATATTTCACATTGCCTTCTAATCTTTCATTTGTTTGGATCTGCTTAACAGCATCTTGATTTCTCATAAAGTCATTAGCTTCCATTTGCTCCAGTCTAACTCTGAAGGAATGAATCTCCTCAGTGAACTTTTGAGATTCTTTTTCCATCTGGCAAATTCGACTTTTTAAGGCATTCTTCTCCTCATTGCCCTTTTGGGCCTCCTTTGCTATTTGAGCTAGTCTATTTTTTAAGGTGTTGTTTTCCTCAGTCAGGCTGTTGACCCTCATTTCATACTTTTCCTGCATCCTTCTCATTTCTTTCTAATTTTTCCTCCACTTCTCTTATTTGATTTTTAAAGTCCTTCTTAAGGTCTTCTATGGCCTGTAACCCGTTCATGTTTTCCCCTGGGCTTTTGGAGCAGGACTGTTTGAAACTTCTGATTGCATTTAATTCTTCT
>WOXC01000712.1:0-66417 GCA_011680675.1 Gymnobelideus leadbeateri | reverse complement strand
TATTCCCCTTCCCCAAATCCATCGATGGCTAGAAGTTTACTTTCATCTATATAATAAAGTCAACACTCCTCACTCTGGTATTCAAAGTTCTTCATAGTCTGACCTTTCACCTGTCCAGCCTTATTTCCCAACATTGCTATATATGAACTGCCTGATCTAGTCAGAATGCTGTATTCAACATTCCCATATAAATTGTGTAGACTTCTGCCTCCGTAACTGGAGTACCTTCTTCTTCATTTACCTAAACCTCCCGTTTCTTTAAAGACCATCTCAAGTTTTTCCTCTTTTATGAAATCTTTCTTAACTCCCTGGTCTTCATTGAGCCCTTCCTACCATGAATCCTAGAACACTTATTGTATGTATTACCTGCTTTGGCACTTAACATCTGCTGCCTTGTTTAATGATTTATATTTTTATCTGTCTTATTTCCTCAACTAAAGTATAACTCCCTTAAAAAAGAGATAATCTCATATCTCCTTATGTACCTAGTATCTAGTATAGTTGCCTAGCTATAGTCAGAACTCGATAAATATTTATGGATAATAATATAATGCTATTAGAAGCTGACTCATAAGAATTTGTTTACCAATATTTCTTAAATTTCTTGTTGATTTTGGCTTACACTGGAGAAAGTGTGGAATCCTGTTATAAACACCAGGTTTGGAGATACAAGTTGTTGTTGTTTGATCATTTCATTTGTGTCCAACTCTTTGTGACCCCATTTGTGATTTTCTTGGCTAAGATACTGGAAGGGTTTGCCATTTCCTTCTCCAGCTCATTTTACAAATGAGGAAACTGAGGTAAGCAAAATTAAGTGACTTACCCAGAGCCACACAGCTAGTAAGCAAGGCTGAATTTTAACTCAAGAAGATGAGTCTTTCTGACCCCAGGCCTTGCACTGTATCCACTGTGCCATCTGGCTTCTCTTTGGGGTTACAAGACTTGGGTTCGCATTCTAGCTCCTCTACTTAATATCTATGTAATGTTGAACAAATCACTTTGTTTCTTTTGACTTCACTGTACTCATGTATAAAGTGAAGGTTTGGAGCAGATGAACCCAAAGGTCCTGTCTAGCACTGAATCTCATGATATGATGATAACTCTCAAGAAAATGAAAATAGTTGGGAAAAACCTATGCTCAAAATGCAAATCTAGATATACACCCTTCATGTATGCCTGACTCCATCTTCTCAAACTCAGTCCCCAGTTATCATTCCTCTTTCTAATCTTTACTCTTTCCCTAGCTACCATTTTCTTCCCCACCACCTTCAAATATGACCAGATCTCATCCGTCCTTTAAGGAAAAAAAAAAACCTACCAAAGTGTCTAAGTGCAAATCTCATCATTTCACTTCCTTACTCAATAAATTCCAGTGGTTCTTTTATTGCCTCCAGAATGAAATATAAACTCTTTTGTTTGGCTTATAAGCCCACCATAAACTTGGGCCCAACCTATCCTTCAAGCCACCTTATACATTATTTCACTTCCTACAATCTACATGGCTCACATAAAGCACTCCAGTCTCTGAGCTATCCCTCATATCTGGGGTGTACTCTTTGCTAATCTCTGCTTCATAGAATGCCTAGCTTTATGTCACAGCTCAAGCATGACCTTCTACATGAAGCCTTTCCTGATCCCCCCATCCTGTCATGCTTTCCTCTAATTACCTTTCATTTAAGTACCTTATATTTATTTTGGATTTATTCTGCATGTATTTATTCTGTAAATACAGCTAAATGTTGTTGTCTCCTCCAATAGAATGTAAGCTGCTGTAGGGCAGGGATTATTTTGTTTCTTTGTAGTTGTATCTCCATATCTAGCACAGTGCCTAACATGTAGTAGGAGCTTAATAAATATTTTTGATTGATTAGGTCTTTATAACTTCAGTACTTATGATAATACCTTAATTGGGGCTTGATAAATGTTTTGTGGATAGAGTTAAAGGCAGATAATCCAGTTCCACAGAGAAGAGTATATTCTTGCACCAACTAGGAAAACAAAATAGGAAGAATTTGAAATTAGGTGTGAGTATCCAGCCAGGATACTCTCTTTGATAGAGGTACCAAGAGATGATTTGTGTAAGACTATGATTTGTCTTCCCTAACATTTCCCAGAAATGGAATACCCTAAATTATTTTGGTATACTTTATGCTTGAATACAATTTTTAATGTTGGAAGTCTTTTATGCTCATGATTTTGCATTACATAGAAGATCCAGATTTTACTATGGAGTCCACTTTTTTATTATACCTTCCTTCCCCCCAAAAAAGCAAAGGCAGTCTATTCTGTGGGAAAGCACTGAAGCAAAATAGTGAATCAGCAAGCATTTATTAAGCTCTTGTTGTATGCCAGATACTATGTTAAGTGTTAGAGATACAAAGAAAGGCAAACAACAATCCCAGCTCCCATATTCTAATGGAGAAGACAGCATACAAACTGTGTAAAAGCCAGACATAGACAAGATAAATTGGAGATGATCTCAGAAGGAATGCACCAAAGTTAAGGAGGAATGGGAAGGACTTCTTGGTGAAGGTGGGGTTTTAGCTAGGACCAAAAGATAAGAAAGGAAAGAATTTTGGTCATGGGGGACAGCCATGGAAAATGCCTAGAGTCAGGAAATGGTTTGATGTATATGAGGAAAGTAGTGAAGCCAGTATTGCTAGATTGCCAAGAATATAGGGGTGAATAAGTTGTAAGAAGATTGGAAAAGTAGGAGAGGGCCAGGTTAGGAAGGGCTTTGAATGCCAGGCAAAGCTTTTTTTTCTTTCTTAGAAGTGATAGGGTACCGTTTGAAGTTATTGAATTGGGGTAGCATATGGTCAGACTTGTGTTTTAGGATGGTCATTTTGACAACTGAGAGGAAGATGGACTAGAGTTGGAAAAAAACTTCAGACAGGGTAGACCATCAAGGTTATTGCTCCATGAGGTAATGAAGCCTCAGGATCCACCAGGGGCTAAGATATAATCCCCCTACCTTACATTTCTTTTTACTCTTACCTGCTTTTGTCCCCTCCAAACCATCTGTCCCCTGTGTTTCCCTTTTCTGTTCTTTCCTCTTCTTTGTATTTTCAGGATGTTAATGCTGGCTGCATAAAGTAACATGCTCCAGGTCCATATTAGCACCTCATCTATAATTAATAGTCTTAGAAAAATGTTGGGGGCATTGACAAGTAAGTTCAGTAACTTGCCCAAGGTAACACATCCCTTCAATGTCAAAGCCTGAACTTGACTCCAGTTCTTCCTGATTCCACAGCCAGTTCTCTAGCCACTAAAATATGCTTCTTATAAAGCTATATGTGATCCAAGTTTACAGTATTCTCCCTAAGGAAGAAAAATGTCATGTGGCATCCAACATCATTCATCAAGGTGACTATGGATGTGCTAGTGAGTTGTCTTCTGTTATAATCATCCTGCTTGTTCACATTGGAAGCTAAAGAGTAAAATTTTGGTTAACCTCATTTTATCCCCCGATACAGGGAGGAAAATATTTTGTTTGAGCCACTGAACCATTATTTTGAGTGATGTTTTAAAATGGAATCTATTTTGTCGTCTCCAGGAAGCTAAAGCCGTGGTAGAAGAAACAAGAGCCCTGCGAAGCAGGCTTCATCTTGCTGAGGCAGCGCAGAGACAGGCCCATGGAATGGAAATGGACTATGAGGAAGTAATTCGCTTATTAGAGGCTGAAATTATGGAGCTGAAGGCTCAGCTTGCTGATCACTCTGGCCAGAGCCAAGTAAGCAAAACAGCACTCTCTCGCTGTCTCTCTTTCTCCTCCTCCCTCCCTCTCTCTTTCTCTCCTCTCTCTTCTCTCCCTCTCATTTTCTCTCTCCTTCTTGCTCTCCTTGTCTCCTTCCATCCCTCCCTCTCTCATCTCCTCTCTCTCCCTTTTTCTCCTCTCTTTCATTATCCCTCTTTTTCTTTCCCCCCTTCTCTCCCTCTCTTTTTCTCTCACTTTCTCTCTTCCCCCTCCCTTTCTCCCTCCCTCCTTCTTATAGTTACCATGGTTTCCTTTCTGTTGCCATATATCCTGTTTTCATTTTCTTTTCATCTGCTCTTCTAAAGTAGGTCAGTGTTTGTCTTTTTTTTTTTTCAATAACTGGAATGTTGTGTCATGAAAGGAGTACTAAGAAGGTCATGAGTCTTCCTTTCTCAAGAGATATTTAGGTTGAGAAGAGCAGGAACCCCAAATTTATTTGGGTCATCAGTCAGTGTGGCATAGGTCATACCCTCACTTCTAGAAGGATTGCATTAACACTGAATTGCAGACAGTGATGGCCTTTTCTGCTTCCAAGGATCCTAGTTTATTTTTCCTGAATTAAAAAAAAGGAATATAAGGTTTGAAGGTAATAGATTCAAGCAATGAAAGACCAAGGTCCTCCCTCATCCTCCTGTCCCCAAGTAATGTTTGTTTTGAAATTAATCCTCCCTATCACCTCACTCCAAATTTAAAGGGTACCATATGTTTTAACCAAGTTTTTTTTTTTTTTGACAACAAAATAAAATTATATACATGTCTCAGGGAACAGAATTTGAACCAATTATTATTTTATGCAGCAGCTAGGCAATGTGGTACAGTAGAAAGTAAGATGAATTTGGAGACAGAGGACCTAAGTTCAAATCCAAGTCCTGCTTCTTACTATATGTGTGACCTTGGACAAATTATTTTACCTTCTCTGTGTCACAGTTTCCTTCTCTGTAATAAAATGAGGGTTTTGGACTAAGAGTTTTTTTTTTAACGCTCTAATAAGCAAATTACTTCATCATAGTCCATTTCCATTCCATGGGCCTGTCCCTGCCAGATCTAAATCTGTGATCCTGTCATTTTATGACCCAGGTCTCAGATCTACTACTTACTCCCCTTGTGACCTTGAGCAAGTCACAACCTCTCTAGGTTTCTGTTTTCTCATCTATAAAAATAAGGGCATTGGACTAAATGGCCTCCAACATTCCCTCCAGCTCTAAATCTATCATCAAGATTGACTCCATTCGTTATAGTTTGAAGATGGAATCAACACACCTGTTTTCTCATAGAGTAGAGTTGAAGGGCTATTTTACTAAGAATAGCTGTTTTTAAACTTTACAGCACTGCTTACTTATAAAGTGGGTGCTTTTTACTCCAAGTTTACTACCACATCCATTCTGATCACGTATTAAATACTTGCTTTGAACTTTATATATTTTTTCCATATTTGTGTGCACAGAGCTGAGCACAATGCCTGGCACATAGTAGGTGCCATGGATTTAGGACTAGAAGGGACCTCAGAGTTCATCTAGTTCAAGCCCCATTTCTATAGGTGAACAAACTGAGGTCCATAGACGAATAATGACTGGCCCAAGGTCACATAAGTAGTAAGCACAGAAGGTAGGATTTTAGGCCAGGTCTTCCTTACTGGATAGGGGCAGCTACGTGGCTCAGTGGATAGAGGCAGGACTCTGAAGTCAGGAAGACCCATCTTCCTGAGTTCAAATCTAGCCTTAGATACCTATTAGGTGTGTAATCCTGGGCAAGTCACTTACCCCTGTTTGCCTCAGTTTCCTCATCTGTTAAATGAGCTAGAGAAGGAGATGGCAAAGCACCCCAGCATCTTTTCCAAGAAAACCCCAGCTGGGGTCAAAGAGAATCATACACAACTGAAAAACGACTGAACATCAGCAACTTCCTTCCTCCTACTCCCATGTTCATTCTCCTGTACCCCCACCCCAGCTCTCACTGGATGAGTGCCCCACTAAGACTAAGAGAAAAGAGAATTCTATGGAGATTTTTTTTCTTATTTGTCAATAACAACTTAAAATAAGAGAAGTGAGTTGCTGCCAATAATACAGCCTTGAAGAAATGCTTAAGCTCCTTCTTTCTGGGTCTCCTCACCAGGACGGTTTTCAATACTTAAGGAAGAGAATCACAGTGTTGGACTGCCAATTGCGGAAGTCAGAAACAGCTCGAAAAACATTTGAACTAACAACCGAGAAGTTGTTGAACTTTGTTGAGGTAAATTTGCCTGCTTATATTATTCTGTAGCTGAGTGTGTATCATAGGTATGGCTAGAGCATGGGGATATCCATCAATACATACCCAGTGCATGACTGCAGCTTATTATATACACATACACATTCCATAGAAAAAAGAATGCTCCTCCATCAAATGAGGGGAAAAAGAAAGAATGTGAACTCAAATATTATTGGTTCAGAAAAAGACCAATGTATACAATATGTGCACACATACATATACGCACATGTGTGTGCACATGTGTATTATGTATGACACATGCATGTGCACAGAAGGTGGCACTTTGTGTATTTGCATGTGTGGATGTATTATTAATGATGTCAGGTCTTTTGAAGGAAAGCTTCACATTTGATGGCTAAGTGAAATGTTATCACTGTTCATGACTATAGTGCTGATTTAAGGAAGAAAGAATGGAAGATTTAAGAATACACAGGTAGGGAGCAGACAGGCTATTGTGACCCAGACACTTAAGGAGAAATAGAGAAAAAGGTGACAAAAAGCACATTAGTTTTTAGGGTGTATTTTTGTCAGACCTTCAGAGAAAGTGATACCCAAGATCCCTATGTCTTGTGAAGAGAGAGAGAGAAATGTTTCTATATCAGCATTTCTGAGAAGTACATGCAGATAGAAGTGATTTTGTTCCTCCCACAAAGCAGAAGCTTGTCTTTAACTCAGAGTTTCTAGCTCAGATTTGGAAGGTTAGAAAATATTAATCCATGTTGGCTAATAAGTCATGGAGAATACATGAGTCTTTCCTTCAAGACTTCGCTCAGGTGTTCTCTTCTTTTGTAAAGCCTTCCCTGATTCCCATGGCCTCCCCTCTATCACCCCAGCCCAGCCCTAGTTAGCTGTTCTCTCTTCCTCCCCAAGTGACCTTAGAGTGCCATGTTTCATCTCCAGGAGAAGGGAAGCTCCTTCAGAGCAGGGACAGGCCTGGCTTTTCCTGTAGCATCCCCTATATCCACCATAGGCAATCAATGTGGCTTGAATTGAAAACATTTTAAAACAAGGCATCAAACTCACGTGTGTCCTTCTTTGTTTTGTTTATCTATAGGCAATCCAAGAAGTGCTTTCTGATCATTCTTCTTCCTTGTCAAACTTAAGGTAATATTAAATTGAGATAATAAGAAATTACATGTTCTCTCCCCCATTAGACTGGGAACTCCTTGAGAGCAGAAGCTGTCATTTACCTTTCTTTGTGTCCCCGGAACTTAGCACAGTGCCTGGTACATAGTCAGCGCTTAATAAATGCTTATTGCCTACAGAATTTCTATTTTGCCTATCCTTAGCATAGTGCCTGGTACATAGTTGGTGTTTAATAAATGTTTGTTGACTGACTGTTTTTGAATACCTTCTTCTCTCATTGCAAAGCTAGTTCCCTATATTTTCACAGGTAGGGCTGGATTTGTTATTTCATTATGTGGAAAACTTCTGGTTTGGAAAATTCCTCCATTTAGCCAGATCAGGATTTCATCCATGGTCTATCTTAGAAAGTTGGCTAGGGCACTTATAGCCCAGGACACATAACCAGCAGCAGTAGCAAGAAGACATATGTAGCGCTCTAAGGTTTGCAGAGCATTGTGCATATATTATCTCATTGATCCTCACAACAGTTTTCTGAGGTAGGTGCTATTATTACTGCTATTTACAGATGAGTAAACTGAAGCTGAGTGCTTAAGTGCTGTGCTCAGGGTCACATAGCTAGTAGTGCCTGAAGGATCTGAACTCACATCTCCCAGATTCCAAGTACAACATTGTGTCTAACACACCAATGGCTCCCATTTAGTGTTTGGAGACCCTTTGCAATAATATTCCTTGTAATTCACGCTAAAAAAAAAAAAAATTCTGCGGGGAGGCTAGGTGGTACAGTGAGTAGAGCACCAGCCCTGGAATCAGGAGGACCTGAGTTCAAGTCCAGCCTCAGACACTTGACACACTTGCTAGCCATGTGACTTTGGGCAAGTCACTTAACCCCAATTGCCCTTCAAAAAAGAAAAAGAAAAAAAATTCTGTAATGACACCTTAAATATTAGATTATTGGGGCGGCTAGGTGGCGCAGTGAGTAGAGTGCCGGCCCTGGAGTCAGAAGGACCTGAGTTCGGATCTGGCCTCAGACACTTAACACACACAAACAAAAGCCTAGCTGTGTTACCTTGGGCAAGTTACTTAACCCCAACTGCCTACCAAAAAGCAAAAATATATATATATATATTAGATTATTATGAGTAGCATATTAAATTACCCTGGGGGTTCACAACACATTTTTGTTATTGTTGTTATAAAGGATTCACAGAGCAAATCCCACTGGGAACCACCATCTTACAACTATATAAGTATCTGTCAGAAGTGGTGATGGAAGTTCAACCCAGGTCTTCCCGATTCCTAGACCATCTCTCTCTATCCACCATGCCATACTTCGTGTTGTTGTTGAGTTGTTTCAGTTGTGTCCAATTCTCTGTGACCCCATTTTGGGGTTTTCTTGGCAAGATATTGGAGTGGCTTTCCATTTCCTTCTCCAGCTCATTTTACAGATGAAGAAACTGAGGTTAAGTGACTTGCCCTGGGTCACACAGCTAGTAAGTATCTGAGGCTAGACTTGAACTCAGTTCCTTTTGACCCCAGGGCCAGTGCTCTATCCACTATACCACCTGTTTGCCCTACTCTGCCACTTTAGCTCCCTTTAAATTTTTGTGGTGGTGGTTGTTGGGGGGGGCGTTGTTCATTTGTTTTTTGATGAGGCAATCTGGGTTAAGTGGCTTGCCCAGGGTCACACAGCTAGTTAGTATCAAGTGTCTGAGACTGGATTTGAACTCAAGTTCTCCTGACTCCAGAGCCATTGCTCTGTTTACTGTGCCACCTAGCTGCCCCTTGTGTAAATAAATAAAAATTAATAATAATTTAATAATAATAAAATAAAAATGGTCCCATTAGCCAATTCCCATTTAGTTACTCAGTTTTTATAACCAGCCAGATTTTTAAAAATTCTGCATTCTTTTTGTCATTCCTATCAGCTAATAGATATAAGAAGAAAAATCTTCTTCGTGGTCCTCCTTGGCTACCTCCTGTCTACAGTATGTTTCAGACTTGATACAAAAATGACCCACTTTCATTTTCCTGATAAGAACAACAAGAGCACCAATAATATTTGTTTACTCTGCATCCCTTGTCTAAGGTCACTTTGATACACCTGTCAGGTCTCTTTATCTTTTGCCTTGTGCAGAGAAGGGATTCCTCTTCATGCATTTTCCAGGTGATGTGACATGGGTTTATAGCATTTGTCACTCTTCACAGGGACATCATCTCCTTCCAGCTGGGCCCCTTTTGCTAAAATGCACAAAATAATCCCTGGTGCCCTTTGTTATCCAACAGTAGCCATTCAGTGACTGGGGATGACTCATTCTGCTGCAAGGTGCTCTGTGTGTGTCCCCGTCCCACTCTCACATTGAATGTCAAAAAATACCTGCAATTGTCAACTTTTGTCCATGTTCCAACATAATGCCTTGTCCTTTGGGATGAATGAATCTGGCAGACTTCCAGGGCCATTCATGCAAGCTTTTATGTGACTCCTAGATTCAGTGAGAGATTATAGCTTATTGCCCTTGGAGAGCCCCATTTCACTGGTAAATGAAGCCCCATTTCTCTGGCTCATTCAAACCAATCATTAAAGGGCCTGCTTAGGAGCCAAGAAAACCTAGTTTCAAATTCTGTCTCTGATACATATTAGCTGTGTCACTTTGGGAAAATCAATTAACCTTTCAATTTCTCATTCAACTTTCAAAGATAATTTTAACATGAATTGTTTATCTGTAGCAGTGAATGGAGCCTGCATATTGGAAGTTCCAAATACAGAAGAAACCACAAATCTGGACCAAAAATATATCTTTATATATTGGAATTATTTTAGTCAGATTCTTTTCTTACCCTACCTCAAGCCATAATGTGAACTATTTTGAATACTCATTGTTTTTCTCAAGTTATAGGGTCATAAATAATCATAGATTTAATGCTGTAAGAGAAATTAAAGGCCATCCTGTCTATCTCCCTCATTTTGTATGTAAGAAAACCAAGGCTTGGGGAGGCTTAGTGGTACGATGAATAGAGCACCAGCCCTGGAGTCTAGAGGACCTCTGTTCAAATCCGGCCTCAGACACTTGGCACTTACTAGCTGTGTGACCTTGGGCAAGTCACTTAACCCCAATTTCCCTGACTTCCCCCTCCAAAAAGCAAAAAAAAAAGAAAGAAAAGAAAACTGAGACTGAGAGAGGCTATTTAATTTACCCAAAGCCACAGTTAGTAAGTGTCCAAGACAAGATTTGAACTCAGGTCCTCCTCACCCCTAGCATTCTATCTACTGCAGACAGCCTTAGAAATTCCATAAAGGAAAGATGAAGATTGTACTTAAATTAGTAAACTGGCACTCAATTTTTCATGGCTAATGGTTAATAATCATATCTTGCTTTTATGTAATGCATTACAGTTACAAAGCACCCATCATTCTGTTTGACCTAGGATCATGTGTGGGAGGAAACAGGATTTATATTACCAATCCTACTGTAAAATATGTGATAAAAATAGAATTTGAGAAAGCCAAGGCACTGAGTTTGTGACTTCCCCATGGTCACACAGTTCTTAGTGGCAGGAATGGGACTCTGGATCCTCTGGAATTTGGGTAACTGGTTCCATATTTGTTCCACTGCATCCTCCTGTCTGTTCTGATAACCACTCAATGCTTATCCAGATAACACATACATAAATAATCACTGTTTTGTCCATAGTTCAACACTGTGTCCCTTTCTAGGTATTTTGCTTAACTCTTTTTCCCCATTAAGACTCTGTCCTTTCTTAAGTGTATCAGGTTATATTCAAGTCACACAAGAACTTACTTTAAAAACAAAGTAAACACCTTAAAGTGTTTTAAATTTGGCTGAAAATTTGTACCCTGTTTAAAAGCTATTTTATGAGTGACATACAATCACTGATCTGGTTGAAAATTACAAAGGATGGGGGGCGGAGCCAAGATGGCGGAGTAGAAACAGCTCGTCCAAGCCACTCTGACCCCAGATTCCCCCCAAACTATGTAAAAGGGGACTCTGAACAACTTCTGGAGCCCCAGCACCCACAGAACGACACAGAGAAGCTAACCTGCTGCTGAGGACAGCCCAGCAGCCCTGCAGGAAGGACCAGCGCAGCAGTCTGGGACCTGGCAGCGCACAGTGCGCAGAGCGCGAGAAGCTGAGCCGAGCGGAGCCCAGGTCCTCGTGAGCTGAGGTTTTAGCCCCAGGGCGGCAGGGCCAGCAGCCGGCTGGAAGAACCCCAGAACACCAGGAGCTGTGACGACTCCAGAATTATCAACATAGACATACCTAGGACAAAGTAAGAGGTTAGTGTCCTATGGACTTTGGGTCCGGTATTTAGGGAATGCGTCAGCTCCCTCCCCTGGGGGCTAGAAGCCTCTGAGGAGACACTCCATTTTGTAGTTTTCAGAGGCAGCTCCAGCTCCCAGCCTGCAATTAATTGTAGGGAGATCCAGCGATCAGTCTTGGGGGGTAATTGCTCTTGCTTTAACCTCCCTGGATCTGGATTGTGATCTAAGGTGGAAGTCGTGGGTGGGTTTACAGCTTGCCAGAAACGGAAGTTGCCCCCCACACGTTCGGGACGAAAATTCCTCTAGCTGGCCTTAAAGCCATAGTGTGGCAACAAGCCCAAAAGTCAAGTAATTAAGTGGCAACATGCCAAGGCAAAGGAAACAGAAAAATGCAACCCTAGACTCCTATTTTGGGGGCATAGAGCGGGAAAAGGACTGTGAGGTCAGAAGTCCTGCTCCAAAAGCCCCAGGGGAAAACATGAGCGGGTTGCAGGCCATAGAGGACCTTAAGAAGGACTTTAAAAATCAAATAAGAGAAGTGGAGGAAAAATTGGAAAGAGAAATGAGAAGGATGCAGGAAAAATATGAAATGAGGGTCAACAGCCTGACTGAGGAAAACAACACCTTAAAAAATAGACTAACTCAAATGGCAAAGGAGGCCCAAAAGGGCAATGAGGAGAAGAATGCCTTAAAAAGTCGAATTTGCCAGATGGAAAAAGAATCTCAAAAGTTCACTGAGGAGATTCATGCCTTCAGAGTTAGACTGGAGCAAATGGAAGCTAATGACTTTATGAGAAATCAAGATGCTGTTAAGCAGATCCAAACAAATGAAAGATTAGAAGGCAATGTGAAATATCTCATGGGAAAAACCACTGACCTGGAAAATAGATCCAGGAGAGACAATTTAAAAATTATTGGACTACCTGAAAGCCATGATCAAAGAAAGAACCTAGAAATCACCCTTCAAGAAATTCTCAAGGAAAACTGCCCTGATGTTTTAGATCCAGAGGGCAAAATAGAGGTTGAAAGAATCCACCGATCACCTCCTGAAAAAGATCCCAAAAAGAAAACTCCCAGGAATATTATAGCCAGGTTCCAGAATCCCCAGATCAAGGAGAAAATACTACAAGCAGCCAGGAAGAAACAATTTCAATATTGTGGAAACACAATCAGAATAGCCCAGGACCTGGCAGCTTCTACACTGAGGGATCGAAGGGCATGGAATATGATATTCCAGAGGGCAAAAGAACTGGGACTGAAGCCAAGGGTCACCTACCCAGCAAAACTGTGTATTTTGTTTCAGGGGAAAATATGGTCATTCAGTGGAATAGAGGACTTTCAAGCATTCTTGAGGAAAAAACCAGAATTGAATAGAAAATTTGACATCCAGACACAAGAAAGAAGAGATGCCTGAGAAGGTAATCAGGGAAAAGAAATCAAAAGGAACTTATCAAAGTTGAACTATTTACATTCCTATATGGAAAAACAATAACAGTGACTGATGATATCTTTCTCACTATGAAAATAATGGAAGAAGGGTGTGTGGTCATATGAATACATATGTGAATGCGTGTATATATGGTTACAGTTATATATGGATAGAGGGCATAGGTTGAATTTGTTGGGAAGGGAGAATACTCAAGGGATGAAATTATGAGGTGAGAGAGGAAAGTGGCAAGAGGAGATGGGGAGAGACATGGTAGGGTAAACTATCTCATGTAGGGGAAGTGGTTGCAAAGGAGGGGGAGAATAAGGAAGGCTAAAAAGGCAAAACCACATTCACATTGAATTTGGTTCAGGGAGAAAATGACATACATACTAAATGGGATATCTCAACCTGCAGCAGGATAGGGGGAAGGGGGATGAGAGGAGGGATGATGGATGGGAGGGCATCCTTGGGGTGAGGGGAGGTTGGAAGTACCCACTATAGAAGAGGGACAGGATCATGTAGGGAATGGACCAGGTGGGGGGTGGGATGAGTGGGAGGGAATTATAAGCAGCCTTGTACAATATATCTACTATGATAATGTTTTGCATAGCTAGACATGTACAACATATACCGAATTACTTATCTCCCAAGAGGGAATGGGTGACAAGGGAGGAAGGAAATGGATCTGAAATTCGAGGTCTTAACATTAAATGTTTCAAATATATATAAATACTATTATTAATACTCTTTTGCTTGTAATAGGGAGATAAGATGTGCAGGCATTGGGACACAAAGATTCACCTTCCTCTAATGGAAAAGTCGATGGGGGTATGGGAGAAGGTATGGGAGAGAGTAGATTGAAGGAAGCGATATCTTGTGGGACTACTATTCTGGGAGGTTGGGTAGGGGAATAATGGGGGGAAAATGATTGTAACTCAAAATCTGGCGGAAGTGAATGATGTAAAACAGTAGTTAATAAAGCATTTGTTTAAAAAAAAAAAAAGAAAATTACAAAGGATGGTGCTCCAGCAGTCTCAGAATCTTTCAATATAATACCAGGAATGGATGTTATTTTCTTTTGCACAAATTTCTCACCAACCAAGAGTCCTGTTTTTAAGACATATTAATTGCTCTCCTTTTTAATAGATGGAATATCAGTTCCTATGATTTAAATAAATAATTATACTTTATTTTCTATCCCTCCCCTTCCTTCCCCTCTCTATCCCCTTTAGTGACCGAAGATCAGTGTTAGGTTCTCAAACACTGTTCCCACAGCTCGGAAGGAATGGACGCAATGTCACGGCAAGCCTGGTCCAGGAATCCAGGGAGCTGGCAAAATCTATCCGTGCCCTCCTAGATGTGGACCGTGAGTTATTTGCATTCATTTTTTACTCGTTTTGATTTGTTTGATATTTTAAGTGATAAATCAGTTTAAGAAATAGCTTCCTTATTCAAATGACTGTTTAATTTCATCGGGTAGATTTTTTCAACATAAGATACCTATATAAGGAAGACCAATGAGTATAAGTTCAGAGAGGCAATTTCCAGCTTGATGTGAATTAAAAAAAAAAAAAAAACAACCCAACCTTCCCCCTGATTAGGGGCTGTCCAAATGTGAAAGGAAGCTGCTATTATCACCATCACATCATTCATCAAACAGAAAGATTGGATAGTTGTAGAATAATAGATTTAGAGCTACATGGGACCTTGGAGGACAAACCTGTCTTATTATAAATAATGAAATTCGGGCCCTGAAAAACTACGTGCCTGAGTTAGCATTTGAACTCCACTACTCCTGATTCTAAGATTGCCAGGCTACTTTTTGTGATTTCATGAGAACATGACTTTGTTGTGTCATCGGCCCCTTGGGCAATCTGATGAAACCTCTGGACCCCTTCTCAGACTATTTCTGAATGCATTAAAATTAAATACATAGGATTTGGAAATTTCAATTAGATTGAAATAAAGTTGTCAAAACATAAGAAACTTTTTAAAATTCAAAGACCCTGGCTTAAGAACCCCTCATCCTAGGACTTCAGGGGTGATTCTTTCAAAGATATTTTGGTAGGTGATTTGGTAATAATTTTGTCATGAGAAGCATTGGGAGTAGGTTGTTTCATGTGTTATTTTATTAGGGCTAGATTCTACTTCAGTCATTATTTAAATGCTGCTGTTGCTGTCAATACTCCTTTAAAGACCTTTTCTGCTTCATTGTAGCAGGAAGGTGACCCTGGCTTCTCAAAGATTATTTAGAGCACAAGTTCTTGCAGGGTCTAACAAACTGGAAAACCTTTGAGTATGACCCAGGGGAGTCTTATCAGAGTCCTATCCTAGCTAAATTCAGAGATCACTACCACAAGGTTGACCACCAAAGAACTCACTTTTTTTCATTTAAAATTTTTGCCTCTGTAATTCATGATGCTATCTGTTAAGGCTTTAGGGAAGGGGTGAGGGGCAGAGTTTACAGTTTGCCCCATGTTTCCCAAATTATGGGTTGGGTATTGAAAAGGCCATCCTTGACTTGCATGAATGTTCTGAGGTTTTGAAATCTTTGGAGTTCTCCAGGCGGAGTAAAATAGAATGTTGAGGGTTTGCCTGTTGAAGTCATGCCTAATTTATCTGAAATCAGAACTTTTGATTGATTTTGTTCACAAGTCTTCAGCTACCAACATTGCAAAACCAGAGGGTTCATGTGGCCTTTTAACTCCAAGGAACTGTGGTCACTTTCTTGGTCCATGGCCAATTTGAAGTGATCTCAGCACAGAATCCCTGCACAGCAGGAAAGAGATCACTCATTGGTTCTAGCCACATGATGGCTCTGTTCTTTTTCATTCCGTAACAAATGCATATTTTCATTCTGCAGATGAATAAAAAGGATTCAGATACAGTAAGCCCTTTCCCCTCCCTCCATTTTTCTACCATTAGAAAATGAGAAATATTTTTCACTCTCCTTTACTGCTTTTAATCTTTTATCCCTTGGGAAGCAAGATAAACAAGTCTGCTAGAACAGTGTGCTAAATAAGAGTCAATACAATTTTTTTAGCCCCAGGAATAAAATATATGACTTTGGTACTAGAATTTTATGATAGCTATTTTACATGGCCAGGCACTTTACTTACTGACTTTCCACTTTGTAGCTATTGATTGCCAGAAGTTTGACCCCTGCATGAGTGTAATGAATGGTATTACTATTAATGTATTTGAATTTATAAAGTAAATGTTTTTGAATATTTGTATGTAAATTTCTTTTTTTTAAAGCAAATCCTATTTTAAACATATTAGAGGAACACATAGAGAAATTTCTGGGGACTTTATTTTTTGAAGAGAATAAGCAGCATGATTTGTCTAGTTTCTAAGTCCACATTTTAATAAATCAAAGGGTTTTTTTAAGGAATAGGCCACAGCTGCATTGACATTTCCCAAAGGACTTAACCATTAATTAGTTAATTTAACAATGTTATTAACTAATAGTTATTATCATTCATTAACCTCTAGGACTACTGAAAATGTTTATTCAAGGAAAATATTTAAAATTCAGCAAAAGATATTCTCCTTTTGAAGAAAAGTAGAATTTAATTCTACCTGTCTTTATTATTCTGATTGTTGTAAAATTATATCTGCATTTTTGTTTTAAACAAGAAATCTTGTACACTATCTATATCCCTCTTGTTATTAGGAAGGAATATGAGGTAGGAGATGATTGCAGTACTTAAGGTGAAAAGTGGTAAGGCCTATATTGGAATGGTAGCTATGTGAGTAGGAAAGGGGACAAATGTGGGAGATTAGAACCATCAGGATTTGGCTGAGGATTAAACATGTGGATGTGGGGTGAGGAGAAACAAGGAGTCAGAGATGACCCTGAGGTTGCAGAAACCAAGGTGACTAGAAGGATGTTAGAGGACTTGACAATAATGGCAAGTTTGGAAGATGGACAGTTTTGGGGAGAAAGTCCTGTGTGACTTACTCTGTCCTACCAAAATGTAAAGGCAAGGAAGGAGAGGAGAGTTGTCTTATTTACCAGACATTGCCACCAAACAGCAGTTGTGATTTGGAGACTCAAATCTGTCTCAGAAGGAAAGTACTTGTGAGCTCTCACAGCAAATTAAATTGGGGTGAAGATACTTAGAGGGGCATAACTATTGTTGTGGTTGTGTTAGAGGCAAGCTCCAGAAATGTCTATTAAAGAAAGAATGAGATACAACTTGACTTATTACCTTCAGATGTTTGATTACATTCCCCTGGGGGTCAGGTGATGGCCCCTTTGTAGGATAACACCTTGGCCTCCACTTTGGAGACAGCTGGTCAAGGGTCAAAAGGATGAGAACAAAAGTCTGAATGGAGTATTATTACTTTAGCAGTTTAGCTCAACATAGACAATAGAGGTTTGTTATCTATATAAATTTATTTTTTAATCCTATTTTAAATATGTTATCACAGTTGGCATTTATATAGCATTTTATGGTTACAAATTGCTTTGCATTCGTTCTTTCTTCATCTTCCCAATAACCCTGTGTTCAGACTTGTTAGCTTAGTATTCAAGGACTTTCATAATCTGATGCTTCAGCCTGAGCTACTCACTCTTCATGGAGCACCTTCTTCAGTAGTTGTGTGTGTGTATGTGTATATGAAACATATATGCATATTTATATACATATATATGTATTCACAGTGTCTTTTATAATTATTTTTACTGATGGACCACCTCTGTAGGTTGCTTATCTAGCTGTGTTGTAGTCTGGACAGTAGGGATGAATTGCACAAGAAAATTGATTACCCAGAAGAAAAAAAAAAGATTGCTTGGTTACATGGCAAGAGTAAGAAATAAACAACAGATAGTTCTTGGGTGCATTGGCAGCCACATAATACTGATGTTTTTATGTGATTTCCTTTTGGGAATAAGTTGGACTAGATGCTAACTACTTGGAGGTCCCCTCCAACTCTAAAATTCTGTAGTGCTATTTGTAAAGGAAGACACTCAGCACTTTGTGCTGGACCATACTCCCTCTCCCACAACGCAGCCAAACTGGCTTTCTGTGTTTCTCACTCATGGCACTATCTTTTGTCTCCATGCCTTTACACTGTCTGACCCCCATACCTGGAATACATTCCCCTCCTTACTTCTACCTCACAGTTCATAGAGAACCTTGTTTCCTTAGAATACTGCCTTAAGTACTATCTTCTACATGAAACCTTTCCTGATCTTTCCCACTCACCCTCATAACTGCTAATGCCTTCCCAAACTACTTATATTTTACAACTATATATCTGTATGTCTATTAATTTTATATTATAGGTATATATCTTTATATATAAGTGTATATATATTTATCTTTATATGTAGCTATATCTCTTTATATGTACTTATTTCCTAGTTCAAATATAAAATTATTACAAGTTGGGATTGTTTCATCCTTTGTACCTGTATCTCCAATGGCCAGGACAGCATCTGGCACATAGTAGGTGTTTTAGTAAATACTTGTTGGTTTACTAATGGATCAAGAGATGATTTAGAGTAGGACATGGTCAGATGCCACACATGTTGGGCAAGTCTAAATGGGTTGTAATCTGTCTCCTTGGAAGGACTTGGAAGGACACACATCAATGAGATCACAAAATATTGGAATTAAGAAACAATTTTTTTCCCAGAGATGCTAGTATGGGTCTTTCTACGTATGTTCAATGATTAACATATGCAGTGTATTGCATATAGAGTTTACCTCAAGATTAAGGACTGGATTTGGGGGCCTATCTCTGACATGTACTAGTTATGTGAACCTGGGCAAGCTACTTATGTTCCCAGTGTCCCAGTTGTCTTTCCCTAAGATTAAGATACAGAGATGGTATTGGCCTACAATCGAAAAGGGATTTCTTCCTTGGAATTCTCTAAACCAATAAAATCAGTTTTCCAGGGAAATCACTAAAATGCCATATGTTAACTTATTAGGATATTGGCTTAGTTTTGAACTAATTTTCATTTTTGACTGACACATGCTCCAACACACAATACTCATGTTGATTTGTGATTCCATCAGTGTGGAATTTTTCCCCCCAGCCATGCAGTCTATAGCCCTCTTACCTGATCACTCCCATGACTTCACTACAAAAGTCTTCCAAAGGGGCAACTAGGTGGCACAGTGAATAGAGCACCAGCCCTGGAGTCAGGAGGACCTGAGTTCAAATCCGGCCTCAGACACTTGACACACTTATTAACTGTGTGACCCTGGACAAGTCACTTAACCCCAATTGCCTGCCCTGTCCCCTCAAAAAAAATTCTTCCAAAGAGATTTGACTCAATGTGGCGAGAGCCTTTCATATCTTGCCCCAACATCACAAAAATACCAATGGGAAACCCAGACTGAAGATAAAATTTTGCACAATAATTTTTTACCAAAACATAAGGAGTCATTTCTCCCAAATTATTAATAAGAATATTTTTATCTATAAATCTGAAAAAGATGAAATAGACAAAGGAAAGGAAGAAAAATACTACTTGCTCAGGTGTCCCTTTTGGCAACTTTCAAAGAAATGATTTTAACAAAAGGAATGACATTTATATTCTTTATGCCTTCTCTTATAGAGTTCACCTTCTCTATCTTACCTGAGTCATAGCACAAAACAATTAACAGGTTACATTTTACAGAATGATCACTCTCTCTGTTTACTTCACAGAAAGATGCCAAAAATCTATTAAGACAGGCTGTATTTATATGTTAACAAAACGGCTGGTTTATTCAGTCAAAAAAACAACAACACAAAAACCCAAACAAACAAAAAGCTATTCAAAATGAGTGTTTGGCATCTGTTTTTGTGTAGCTTTTTTCTACCAAATCTTATAGGTTCACAATCTTAGTTAGCATGTGTATGGTTGAACAGCTCCTGGGAACCTAACTCGCAGACAAGTCACACGAAATAGAACTGTAAATTCCGAATAAAAGTGATTGCAATTCATCCCAATAAACATTTATTGAGGGCTTGTGAGGTATTTATAGAGTGCCAAACCTACAGTAACATCCACTTGTAAAAATCTTCAGAGAAAATCTGAATTATTTTGTTGTAATGGAATTTTATTAGCAATTTTCTAGACATAACGTTTTCATCTGAAAGACCTAGAGAATGAAACTTAGCTTGACATCCTGCCTGCCTGAAGTAATTTTAATTAGCAAATGAAACCAGTCAGTTATACACTATTCCCATTCCTTCTTCCCACACCCCACCCCTCATATCCTGGATCTCTCGTGTTTTATTTTAGTTCATGGTTTAAGAATTTAGGGTCTTGGTTAGC
The DNA here is from genome assembly GCA_011680675.1 of Gymnobelideus leadbeateri. Lineage (NCBI taxonomy): Eukaryota > Metazoa > Chordata > Mammalia > Diprotodontia > Petauridae > Gymnobelideus > Gymnobelideus leadbeateri. The sequence continues at coordinate 46,337 of WOXC01000712.1, read as the reverse complement.
TCTCTGGAGTGTTGTATAGAATTTGTTGTACTTTTTTATATACTCTGTCACAGAGTTTTGAGGTTTGAAAAGGGGCTTTATATACATTATCTCGTTTGATATATACAACTACTTGTGAAATAGGGATGTCATTATCCCTATTTCACCAATGAGGAAACTTGAGAAGTAACATGATTTGTCTGTGGTCATCCAGCTAAAAAATATTTGAGCCCAAGGCACCAAGTTCTCTGAATCCAGTGCTTTTTACTTCTCTGAAACAGGAGTAATTAATTAGTAAGTTAGTCCCAATCTCTCCTTACCACCTGATAATCTTGGTCATCTTTTTATGATCCTTTTTACTTAACTATAAAATGAGGTGGTGGTAATAAATTGCTTCTTAGGTCCCTTCTGGATCTAAATCTGTGATTCTACTATCTGCTGATAGGTCTCAAAACCATTTGCTGTCCATTTGTCTTCTCCATCATTGCCGAGAGTTCCATTAGGGAAAAGAATGACGCATTCCCTCCCTCCCCTGCTCTCATTCATCATCCAACAAATATTTGTTGCTCATAATTAGCTTTTAAGTGGATGTACTCAGAAAACAAAAAATAATAATCAGGAAATTACTTTGTTGATCAGTTATCTCAAGGATTAGCTGGCTTTCCCCATCTGAGTCAATAATAGGCTTTTAGAAACTAAAGTAATATTTTTCCAAAATTTTTAAAAATTATCTTTGATTCTGACTCTTCATCCCTTCAGTGAGTTGCCAACTCTTATAATTTTACTTCTACAACAGTTCTGGGATCCATCCACTTCTCTCTACTTATAAGGCCACTGCCCCACTTCAACACCTCATCACATGTCACCTGGACCTCTCACTATAATAGACTACTAATTCTTCGCCCTATTTACAAACTCTCCTTCTCCATTTCATCTTCAATATAAGTATAAATCTGTTCCTAAGGCACAAGTCAGATCACGTCACTCCCTTACTTAAAAATCTTCAGGGGCTCCCCACTACCTCAACAAATATTTATTAAATGCTTGTTGTGTATGTACCAGGCACTGTGCTAAATGCTAGTAATACAAAGAAAGGCAAAAACAATTTCTGCCCTCATAGAACTAACGTTCTAATGGGAGACAACCTGTAAATAATACTTTATAGGTAAGTTCAGTTATTTGGGGAGAAGTGACTCCCCAGAAAAAGTTAGATTTGAGCTAAATCTTGAAATACAAACTCCTAAGCCATTTAAGGCTCCTCACAATCTGACTGCAACCTACCTTTCTAGCTTAGCATTACCCTACTCCCCTTCATATACTCTAGCCAAAGTTTATCTATTTGCCATTCCCTAAATTCAGTACACCATCTCTGATTACCATACATTTGTCCAGGAATTGCCGTGTATTTTGGTATGTACTTCCTCCTTTTCTCTGTCCCTTCAGAACCCTTGTTTGCCTTCAAAGACTCAGTTCAGATGGTGTATGGGGTGTTCAGGAGGACTTGAAACCTCCAGGGTTTGCTGATCAGGGCTGCTCATCCATGTTTGGTGTCTACTTTTCACCCAACTCTTACCTGTGACTCCACAAAGCTATAGTAATGCTTAGTAGCCATACCCCAGTAAAACTTCTTTGCAGACAGGTTAAACCAGGTTGAGGGTGGCCAACAGGCCTCAAACCCATCAGTGAGTTAGGGAAATATCTACATCAAGCATTTGGGTGGATGAGAACAGGTTGTTCCAACGGCCATCAAAGTGGCTGGAGGAGACACTGGGGGGCACTTAGAGCTTGGTCAGACATGCCAAAGTCATCCACTGCATCCCTTATCTTTCTTGACTTTTGTTCTGCTACCAGACTTTGATGACTTTGCAAAAGAGAGTGAGGCTAACAACTTGGCACAAAGCTGCATCCCTTAAATCCAGTTCACACACAAAAGTGCAGATATCACCTGTGATTTCATTGGTCCTCTTCACAAATAAAGGATGAACAACAACAATCAGATACTACCTCTTCTAAGAATTTCTTCTTGGGACTTCATAATCTGTTGTTCTTATTATACTTTTAACTTATTTCATTGTTGGCCTTGTCTTCCCACCTAAGGTATCAGGTTCTTAAAGGCTAGGACTTTACTTATATTCCCTCATAATCCTCTATGGCACCCAGCACAGCACTAAACTAGAACTTCTTTTCCCAATCCTAGTCTTGCCAACTCCCTCCTGCCCCAGGTAATATGTACTTTTGAAAACTATGCCTCCATATATAATGGGAATCTGCATCCAGGAGAAAAGCAGAACAGGGCCATAGAAGGCAAAAACATCAAGAAAATGAGATATTTGGGTAAAGTAGACAGTAATGTTTCTCATATCCTATTGGGTAAGCACCTCCTGTGCCTATGCATTATGGTTTAAGTAGCCCCAAAATTTAAAAAATTTAAAAATAATCCTGACTTTCAAGTACCTACATATGTCAAGAGGTCAGGAAGAACATAGTTCAATCCGTGCCTTTGACATTGCTAGCTTTATGAGCTTCAAGGTCATTGGCCTCCTCCTGGCTCAGGAAACCCCCTAAAACTTACCTAACTAAATAACCAAGAGCTGCACTGTGTTGACAAAATCACAAATCGTATCCTTTTGTGTTTGTAGCACATTCTTTGTTTTGTGCCTTAGAGTGTCCTTCATTCTTTTTATTTATGCAAAGTCGGACTCATAGAATCAATCCTATAAGTTTAGATTTTGAGCCAGAAGGGACTTTAGAAGGAATCTAGTCGAGCCCTTTATTTTACAGAGGAGGAAACCAGGGCTCAGAGAGGTTATATGGCTTGTTCTGATTTCACACGGTTTAGTGAATGGCAGAGCCATTGGATGTGGGTTCTCTGATCTCTAGTCCAGTGTTCTTCATACTAGACCATACTATATCTCTGCTTAGTAATAACCAATGGATGACTTAGCTCTTACCATAATGACCAAGAAGTAACCATTCAAATGGATTTAGTTGGAATTGCCAGCATGATTTAGTCACAAAATTATACACTTTAGATTTATTGCTTATGTCTTTGTGTTCTGGAGCTAATCACAAGTCACTCAGATGCTCAGGTAGGAGGAAAATGGGAACATTCTGTGCTATAATATTTCAAATTCTTCAGTGGGATGATTCTTTCTTCTAAAATCTTTTTAACATAAGGGACTTCAGGCCTAAAACTTTTGTTCTTTCTCCACTCCTTGAGGACATAGACATTTCCTGCTTCTACCAGCTGCCTGCTGATCTTTACTTATCTTTTTCTCTTAACTTACTAACAAGAAAATCCCTGTTCAGCAAAAAGAAGTGAGCCACAAGTATTAAGACTAGGCAGTGTGGCCTCAATTCCCCACCAGAAACATATCAATGACCTATCTGTTCTTTGTGTTAGTATTGGGGCAGGTATATAAAGTGTCAGGAACTGACTTAGCCTGCACCTCTTCCCAGGTCATTTAAGAGAATAATTGCCCTCATTTATGTAAGGCCAGCATGTTCTCTAGTGACATATTTATTTGAGGTCATTTCATAACCATTGTAAAAGTGTTCCTAGGATTTATCATTCAAAGAAAAGGAAAAAAAACTAGTGGAAACATCATCTCATCCTACTGTAAATATTTGTGAATTGAAACTAGTTCTGTGCCAGATGTATCAGTAATATTTTCATTAAGAAAATCTGGAATTCAAAGTTTTAAAAACAAATGCTTAAAAAAATTGTGGGGTTGTTTTTTGTTTTTTGTTTTTTTTGGTTTGTTTGTTTGTTTGTTTACATGCAACTGGAAAATAAGATATACAGGTACTGGGGTATAGAAATCCATCTTGCCATACTAGAAAGTTAGGAGGGTAATGGGGGAGGATATAAGAGAGAACAGATTGGTGAAGGGGTATTCAGTAGACTTGCTGTTTTGTGGTGGGGGTAGTGGAAAGACAGGGGGAAAATTGTAACTCAAAATCTTGTGGAAATAGATGTTAAAAACTAAAAATAAATTAATTAAAAAAAAAGAAAATGCATCGTGTTTATCTTTGGATTGTTTCTAGAAAAAAAAGTCTTGCATTTGAATCCCCAGAGCCTAATACTATGCCAGCACTGGAAATACAAATACAAAAGAAAATGAAGCAAGTCTACGCCAAAGAATCTAGATATACCATATACAGGATATATGGGGGAGACAGCAAAAATTATATTTATATATATTATATTATATTATATATGTATGTATGTATTTATATGAGTATATGTACACATATATGCACATACATACGTAAGCAATTGTACATAAATATTATTTATAATGTACAATTTCACATATACCCTATGTATGATGCACCTGTGTATTTGTACACACATGTAATAACATAATTTGTACACATATATAATAACAAATATATAGCATAAATATAAAGTGAATAAATACAGATGTGTAGAAGGTGGTTTGGGATGGAGGGAAATAATAATTGAAGTGGAGGGATCAGGAAAGGTTTCATGCAGCAAATGGTATTTGAGATGCATCTTAAAGGAAGAGAGGGACTCCAAGATAGAAGCAAGGAGGAAGTGCCTTCTAGGCAGGTGGGATGACCATCGCAAAGGCAAGAAGAGGAGGAGCGGGGCGGTGTGTGTGTGTGTGTGTGTGTGTGTGTGTGTGTGTGTGTGTGTGTGTAACAGAAAGGAGGCCAGTTTGACTGGATTGAAGAGTACAGGGGGGAAATAATAATATTCAGTGACGCTGGAAAGGTAATTTGAGGACAAGTTATATAGATCTTTAAAAGATAAACTGAGGAGTTTATATTTTATCCCAAAGAGCTGGGCAGTCATGTAGTTATATCTACATTTTAAAAAAATTACTCTGCCAACAATGAATAGAATGGACCGGTATGTTGAGAAATGAGGCAGAATGACCAATGAAGAGGCTATGGGTGAAGAGCAATGAGGTGGCTATATGAATAGAGAGAAAGGGTCAGGCACAGTAGATGCTATGATATCAGAAACAGTAAGATTTGGCAACTGATTAGCTAGATATGTGAAACAAGGAAGAATGAGAAGGCCATTGAAATTATGAACCTGAGAGACTGGAAAGATGTTAGTACCTTTGACACAGAGAAGCTGGGAAGAAAAGATGATTTGGACAGAAAGATAATGAGTTCAGTTTTAGATAGGTTGAATATAAGATAGATGTCTCCGGAACATTTAGTATGAAATGTCTAATAGGCAGTTGGTAATGCTCAGAAAGGGACTGGGCTTAGTTTTTTAGATCTGGGAGTTAACTACATAGTAATGATAGTTAAACCAATGGAAGTTGATGAGGTTACCAAGAGACAGAATATGGAGAGGAGAAGAAAAGACCCACATCCAAAGCTTTCCCACGGTGATAGAACCTACCAAATATGATAATCTTATGAAGGTACAACCTTCAAGAGCCCAGGTTCCCCACCACGCCATAATGAAGCATCATCAGATTAGTTTACTTTATCTGTGAAATATACTGTAGAGATCAGCCAAACTTGGCAAATGATTGGATATGGGAGGGAGAGAGGAGTCAAGGTCAAGAAACTGGGGGACTGAAAGGATGGGCATGCCCTCAACAGAAGTAGAAAAATTGGGGGTTGGGGAAACATGTTTGAGATATTACTAGACATTTAGTTGGGAGCAGCTTGTAATGCAAGATAAGAGTTCAAGGAAAACAACCGGGGCTGCATATATAGCTCTGGAAGCTCTCCGCATAAAGGTACTCATTGAACCCATAAGAGCTTGTAAGATTGCCCAGAGAGACTGTGTTTGTAGAGAAAAAAAGGGATGAGGCCTAGAATAGAGCCCTATTAAATACACACATATGGGGCTCGGGGCTTGGATGATAATCCTGCAAGGAGTTGGAGGAGCTGCCAAAAAAGATAGAAGGAAAAGCAGGAGAGAGTAGTGTCATGAAAATCCAGGGAGGAGAGGATGTCTGCAAGGAGGGGAGAGTCAACTATAAAATGCTGCACATTCCAATATTCAACAGATACTCACCTAAATATCTGGTGTGAATAACTCCCCAAGCCTCCACATGGTCTATGTTTCCAAAATGTCAACATTCCCAGAAAAGTGTTACAGCTAGAATATAGTTTAATCACATTCACTTCCAGCAGCCATAAGGTATAGAGGCATGACCAACCAAGCAAAAACTTAATCCCTTTTTCAAGACAAGAATATAGTTGTCAGAGAGACCGTGAGAAACACAATATCTAGGTTTTTAATCAAGTGAGACCTTCATGTACCCTATTACTAAAATGGTGAGCAGATGATTGGGAGAACCGTCTTGAATGTAAAAAACATAGAAAATGCAAGAAATGCTTTGCAAAGCATTAAAAGAATAGGAGAATGCTGCTGCTTTCAAACTCCAATGTCTTTCACAGATGGATGCTATTTGTAATAATAGCAGAGCTAAAGGGTATCTTTTTTTCTCCTCAGAGTATAGAAGCATTATGTAAATGATGCCAGGAAAAAGTATTTCCCCTCAAGGGTTTGAAATTCTTTTATCCAAATTTAATTACTGCACCCAGTGAATCTATTCTACTGGAATCAAGGGAATAGTTGCCCTCTGAATGTGGTGAAATATTGAAAATTCATTTCATTAAAAGCAACAGCATTAAAATATATATTCTGCCATCTTAGCCATATTTATTTGGTATTATAAATAGGTCTCAAGACAGACCTGTAAGCCATTCCATGTAATATCAAAATGTTAATGACAGCACATTGTATATGCCTCTTGAGAACTTCCATTGAAAAAATCATTGTACCAGAAAAAGGGATAATTAACAATTTATGTAACTCTCAGAGGACAAGATTTAGAGCTTGTTTTTTTTTGTTTTTTTTTTAGCAAGTCTGACTGCAATTTATATAAACTGGTCAATAACAGTGACCATAGGTTTGGGTTTGTTTTTTTTTTCAGCCACCAAAATTATAATATATTGGCCAAAATATCGAAAGCACTGTGGCTTAATCATACCATATCAACAGGAAATATCTACCCCAACAACAGACCATTGTAGAGTGTTTAGCACCATGAGGTTCTTTCCTAGTATAATGAGTTTCATTCCATCAATAAATATTTATTGAGTGTGTACTACATATAAAGCACTGTGTTCAGTGCTATGGGGATGCATGGAATTTTAAAATATTGGTCTTTATGGAATTATAGTGTGGTGTAGCTGATGAGACACATAAACGAGTAATAAGAATCAGAGTCAATAAAATGTTTATTAAGTCTGCCTACTATGTGCCAGGCACCATGGTCAATGCAATATGGGAGACATAAGGTATTAAAATATTGGTCTTCATGGAGTTACATTTTAGCGTGGTAGATTATAAATAAGTAGTCAAAGTCAATAAAATATTTATTAAGTGTATCTACTATGTGCCAAGCATTGGGGATACAAAGAAAGGCAAAAAAAAAAAAATTAGTTCTTGCCCTCTAGAAGCTCCCAGTCTAATAGGAGAAGGTAACACATAACAAGAAGTTGAAGAGGGAGAAGGAAAGAAGGTACCAGGCTTGGGGGCATGGTGAATGCCTGTAGCCAAGATGGGAAATTATCTGAAAAAGTAAGTTTCAGAATTGATTTCATCTTGTGGAATGATGAGTTTCTAAAGATCATGAAGTCCAGGAAAGTATCCAGGTGGTAAACGATGGGATGGATTACCATCTAAGGTATAACATAAAAGAACAGGAAGAGAGGAACTGAATGCTATGTCTCCGTGTAAGCATTTATTAAGCTCCTCCTATGTGCCAAATGCTGTACTTGAGATACAGAGAAAGACAAAAACAGTCCCTACCCTTAAGGAGCTTACATACTAATAATGTATGAGGCAGCCTACAAATAATTTAGATACTGACATATACAGTGTGAATGGAAAGTAATCTTAGAAGGGAATGAGCTAGCAGCTGGGGGGCCGGGGAAAGGCCTCCAGCAGAAAGAGAGAGTCATGAAGGAAGCTAGGTAGAGGTGAGGAAGGATAGCATGCCAAGAATGGGGGCCAGCCAGTACAAAAACCCCAGTATAGTGTGCACAGATCAACAATGTGTCTGAATTCTAAAGCGCTTGCAGGGAAAGAAAATTAAGAGATGTCCATTGTTTCAGTAGTATCCTACTCTTTGTGACCCCATTTGAGGTTTTCTGGGCAAAGATATTGGAGTGGTTTGCCATTTCCTTCTCCAGTTCATTTTTGGCGAGGCAATCAGGGTTAAGTGACTTGCCCAGGTTGAAACTGCAAGTAAGTGTCAAGTGTTGAGGCAAGATTTGAATTCAGGTCCTCCTAACTCTGGGGCCATTGCTCTATCCACTGTGCCACCTAGCTGGCCCCCACCCCAGCTCATTCCACTGATGAACAACTGAGGCAAACAGGGTTAAGTGACTTATCCAGGGTCACACAGTAGTAAGTATCCAAGGCTGAATTTGAACTTGGTTCTTCCTAACTGCAGGTCTGGCAGCTCTGTCCACTGTGCCAGAATTAGCAGAAGGGAGAGATTCTTTCTAGTTGGGAAGAGTTAAGGGAAAACTTAGTAGTTACCTGAACTAAGCTTTAAAGAATAGTGGAAATTAAACAATAGAACTGGAGAAAAGGGCCTTCTGCATTGAGGGGTTAGCATGAGCAAAATATGTAGAGGCAATAAACCACAGAATGTGTTTAGGATAATCCTATTTTCCAAAGAATAGATTTCATGAAAGAGTTGTTAGAGACAAAAAGGGAAGGATAGGTCAGGTCTAAATCATGGAGAACCTTGAAATACCAAGTGATAAAATCTAGATTGATTTGTTAGTTAAAGGGGAGTGATAAAATGTTTTTAAGCAAGGCTCTGACATCAGAACTATAGTTTGAGGGAGATTAAAACTAGAAATGGTGTGTCACACGGCTTAGACCTTAGTAAGAAAGAAGGTAGAACCACTGAGATAAGGAGTACTGGAATTAGTCTTGGAGAAAAAAGGAGATGTTTCTTTAAAAAAAAAAAAAAACCACCAAAATCCCTGGGTTAAGTATCCTGGAGAAAAGGGATGGAATTTTTGGATACCAGCAAGTGGAGGAGTTCCAAGTCAGATAGTAGCAAGGCCATAGGATCAAGGTACTAACTATAACTTTGCCCTCCATTAGTACTGTGAGTTAGCAGGAGTCTAATATCCTGATACCTCCCGTCCTTTCCCCTTTGTGAGGAGCCTCAACCTTAGGATAGCACTATAAGTCTGGACAATTGAATGGAATAGAAGGAAAAGAAGACTTATCTGAAAAGGAAGGAAAGTTTCCCTCCAGTGTGAGGTCTTTATGTTTTGTGATTTCTCTTGGATAAATTAAAACCTAACCTATATTTAATGTGTAGTGTTAGCCACAGTACTTAGATAAGAGCCAAGGTCCCTTTCTAGAGACGGCTAGGCACAAATGGTATTCTGATCTTCTTAGGAAAGATGCTAGATAGATTTAAAACAAACCAAATTCTTCTGTTTCCAGGGGAAACCCTCAGCCATTGCACAAGCCAAGGAGTGGTATTTGGGAAGCCATCCAAGACTGAACTTTGTTTTTGTAAACAGCCGGGGGTTCTAGACTACAATTTTCGTTTCCTTCAAGTTTTCTCAGCTTAGGCCTCATCTCCTCCAAGAAACTTTTCCTCTTCCTTGTAGCTAGTGCTCTTTCCCTCCAAATTACCTTGTAGTTATCTGTTTATATCTTGTATTCCCAGTAAAATGTAAGCTTATTAAGTAGAGGTACTATGTTTAACTATCTTTCTATTCCTCCATTTCCTGGCTTCCTTCAAGTCCCAGCTAAAACCCACCTTCTCTTAGAAGCTTTTCCTCATCTCCCTTTATGCCAGTGCTTTCCCTCTGGGAATTATTTCTAATTTATCCTTTGTCTGTATCTTTCTTGTACATAGTTGTTTGCATGTTGTCTCTCCCATTAGAATTGGAGAGAAGGAACTTTTGCCTTTCTTTATATTCCCACTGTTAAGCACAGTGCTTAATAAATACATGTTGACTAACTGACATAGCCCAGTGCCTTGGACATTATAGACTTCATAAATGCTTCATAAAAATTTAATCAAATTTGGAGGCAGAAAGGCCAATTAGAAGTCTCTGTATAAAGATGAAGTAGGGACGCTATTTCAAATCCAGAGCATCATGGAGTTGGAAAGTTGGAAGAGACCTTTGAAATCATTTAATCCAACTTTATTTTACTATTGATGAAAGAGGAGGCCAGAAAAGTTAAATAACTTCCCCAAGGACACACAGCTAGTTATTGGCAGGACTTGGACAAGAAACAAAGCCACCACAACAAAAACTGCAATAATATGATACTTTGCATTCATATTGAATTATTTTTTCTTTCTACTTTTAGAACACTCTCCCCATGTATCTTATTTTATTCTCATGACAACCAGTTTGGGAAGCTGAATTTTGATTAGACGGTTTGACTTTGTCCTCTGCTATTACCTCCCTGAGCAAGGGAAAGCTCATTTTTGATAAATAACAAAAATCCAGTAGCATTCTGAGAAAATGCCTGATCAAATCCAGCAAAATTCACACCTCAATTAGGAATTGATGTTTTAAAGACATAAATTCATACCAAAAGATCACAAAGTGTACATTTTAGCCATTCATGAATATTTGTGCTTATTAATTAGTTGTAATATGTTTAAGATACTGCCAGATATTAGCATATGCCATAGACAACACGGACATGGTCAAAATGAATTAATTGTGGCCATTTCCTGTGGACTAGAGAGCAAAGACACCTTGGTTTTCATCCAGTTCTCTCTTGAACTAGCTGAGTGACATGAAGCACAAGATTTTATGCCATGATTTGTATCCCATAACTGGAGCCAATAATCACAACCACCTCCCTTCCTCCAAAGAACATATGGAAGAATTAACATAGCATAGATGAACTCTTCTGAGGTAATGCAAAGAGTGCTTCTAGGCAAATGCAAAGGAGGATTATTGTTTGCTTCACAATGTGCTGTCCAAGCATCATGACCCTAGGCCCATTGTGAATAGGTGCATTTTAGCCCTGTTGTTCTGGCCAGATGCCACTTCATGAAGCCATACCACAGGAGTTCACAGTTTAAAAGACTTTAAAGAACAGCAGTATCCAGAGTTACAGTTTTAGCTCTGGACCAAATAAATATGGACTTCATTATTTAATAAATATTGTCATTTAGTAACACTTATCACTTAGGAAGCTCATTACACTCTTTAAAGGCACTTTAAAAGTGAAGCATACTATGTAAATAGTAGTTAATAATTGCTTGTTGATTTCCAGTTGGTTCTTTGCACAATTTTAAGTTAGCCTAGTTGTCCTTCATTGACCATGCAATCCGTAATAAGGTTTTACATTTAAGTAACAATCTTATTTAGCTTTTGCACATTGAACCAACCTTACTTCATTATTAACCCAACCCCTATGCTTATTAATGAAGAAGAATATGCATGTGTGTGTGTGTATGTGTCCCTTATAGACTGTCTCTTTATTCTCTAGGATGTTGTAAACCATTGGTAGATGCAGATGACAAGCTTATTAATTGTTTCTCATTGGATACCCAAAAATATTTTTCTTCTTAAAGGGAGGAAAGGGCAATAGTTGGGGAATGCTGGGAAATAAAGATAGATATGGCTGTGTTGAAAACAGAAACCATGATAGATTATCTTGGAGAGAGTAGAATATGATAGATCCTTTCATCTTCCAGTTTTTTGATCACAAACTTCCTGGGTTCATACCATAATCTCCATTGTGGAGACTACTATTTTAGGAGATGACTTAATATAACAAATCAATGAATAAGGGGATATTTCATAGGGACTGGGAAGACTATTTCTATCCAGAGATTTTCTGGTCTGATTAAATAACCTTTAAACTGACCACAAAGGAATTTGGAAAAGTCGCCTTATAAAATGATAAAACCCGATACCAATAAAAGCAATGAAATGTGACATAGAAAGAAGGATAACAGTAGAGAGGTGAAAAAAAAAATAGAAAGATGATTGGGAATGTCACTTTGTGGCTTCAGTTGTCTTTGTGCCAGTGCTCAAGATTAATGAGTAAGAAACAAAATAGAGTCGGTATTTGAATATAGGATGGCAAATATAATCTTGTAGGTATCACCAAAACTTGGTGGCATGGCCTTAGTCTGGACTATGCCCATGCAAGGAGATGCTGTGTGAAACATCTAGTAGAAGGAGCAGAAAAATAGCACAGCATTCTACCTGAGTGCATATTCACCAACTTGAAAGTGATAATATAGTACAAAGCATTTGAATAAAAATCAATGGAGGGGTATCCCACAAACTTCCAAAAGGATGATGATGCTTTCCTGATAAGCATGCATCGTACAACTAACACAGAGGAAAGGCACAACTTCAGTAAGAAACTTTCTGGATACCTGCTATCCAGACCCTGTTCTTCCAAAAGCAGAGCATCTGGCAGATTCTTGACTTGTCCTTCTGACAGTTTCATCTCTGAGAAGAGTGGAGTGGCAAAGGAAGCTGCTATTCTGAACCTAATTCTGACCAAAAAAGACAAAGTAGTTGGTGAAGTAGAAGGCACAAGAAATTTAAGACAAGTGACTGTACCATTTTAGTGTTCATGATACCTGAGGACAAATGACCATATTTATCATCTTGGGTTTCATGGCATCTAAGAAGGTGACTGCTGTCAGATGTTTAGAAAGCAGATTTCAAGACATTCAGAAATGATCTGGGGGTATAAAGAGATGACTCAAGAAAAAGGAAAAGGAGGAAACCAGCTTTTGTTAAGCACCTACTATGTGCTAGTCATTGTACAAAGCTCTTTATAAATATTCTCACATTTGATCCTCAGGACAACCCTGGGACATAAGTGCTATCATTATCCCCATTTTATAGTCGAAGAAACTGAAGCAGACAGAGGTTAAGAGACTTGCTCAGGGTCATATAGCTCCAAAGTATCTGAGGCTAGATTTGAATTTTGGTCTTCCTGGCTTTAGGCCCAACCCTATCTACTGTGTCATCCATCTGTTTCAAAAAACAAAATTCAGTCAGTCTTGCTGAAAGAGAAATGAGGGTAGCTTTTAAAGAAACCAGTTTATGTAACACTTTCATAAGCACAAATTTATTTTATTTTTTTATTCTTTATTTTTAAAATTAATTTATTAGGCACTTGAAAAAATAAAAACAGTCAAATTTACATTTATAAGCATTGATACTTTTCAGGTAATTTCTGCTTATAATATATCTAAAATAGCTTGTTAATTCCTCAGTGTACTCCATTTGGTTTACTCATTCATCTCAGTATGCATACTTTTCTTTTCATAAAATTATCTGTGAGACTCCACTGCTGTGAATAAAAGGGGCTTTGAAGAACAATTAGATGACAATGTGAAGCAGAGTAGGCCCTTTTATTTGGTGTGTGCATGGGAAGGCCCAAAAAGACCTATGGTGACTTTGCCTAAAGACGCCAGAAAGAATGAGGGACAACAAAAGAAGGTTAATAGAACAGCCCAATAAGTACATCATGCTAAGTAGGGCCAGGCCCCACACTTCAAAATTAGACTAGCCTTGGGCCAGGATACCTCCAAAACAAACTGGAAGAGGCATAAAGGAATACTACCAGGGAGTCACCAGGGAGCCTTGGCTACTCTGGTCTCCGGGCCATGACAGGAAGAGGGAATCTATGGCAATCTATGATCATAGAGAGAAGGGAAGTCATCAGATATATTCCTCTTATTTTATTGTTGGAGGAACTGAGGCACAGAACAGTTAAGCAACTTGGGTTACACAATTTGTCCAGGTTATTTGAACTCAGGGTTTTTTGACCTACATTCAAGGCTCTACACACTATTAACCATGCTGTTCAAAATTCCACACTTCAGAGCAGACTGCTTAGTTCATATTTCATGGCAGCTGCTTAAGTTTAACGGTTATGGTCACTCAGGCAATTTGGAGTCATGGCAACTTTAGCTATCAAAGCTATTCAGGGATTATATAAGTATGGGAAGGATTCCTCTCAGGAGGGTTTCATAGTGACCCCTGAGGTCACATGCTGGAAGCTAGAAAGCTAAATGTTTCTAACCTAGAATGTTCCAAATATAGATGCTTCCAAATGGAGACTTCTGGAGAATGGATGGGACAGAAGGGAGAGGCCATGAGGAAGAAGAAAGAACATGGCTAATGCAGACAGTCTTTTGAGCAGAAAAATATCAGGCCAGAAAAATCAAAGACAGGAAAGTTGGGGAGTAAGGGGGCAAATAGAAAATTATGGAGAATCAGAAGTGGAGCCTGGTGAGAAGTGAGAACAGATGGCTTGAGCACTTCATAAAATGGTGGCTCTGGACTCAACCATCAGAGGAGGGGGACTATAGAAGAAGCAGCATCTCTAGGTGAGAAGGCTGCTAGTAGGTAGAAAAGTCCAGAGTCACAAGTGGAGTTGGGGGAAAAGATTAATAGATTCAAAAGTAAAGTGACTTGCCCAGGTTCCTACAGGTCGTGCATAGCTGCATTGATAAACCTGAATGTCTACATTGATACACCATAACTTAATCTGCCATTCACCAACTGTTAAATATTTAGGTTGCTTTTAGTCATTTTTAATGATAAATAATTCTGTTGTATATTTTTAAAAGACTTTTTCTGTATTATGGCATATTCATATGGGACAGAAGGGAAATAATATTTTTAATTCATATTTTCTTTCTCCTTTTTCTTTTTTTGGATGGGGGAGGGCAGGACAATTGGGGTTAAGTGACTTGACCAAGGTCACACAGCTAGTAAGTGTTAAGTGTCTGAGGCTGGATTTGAACTCAGGTCCTCCTGACTCTAGGGCCAGTGTTCTATTCACAGCACCACCTAGCTGCCCCAGTATTTTCAATTTACCAACAATGTATGAGTTGCCTTTTTTTTTTAACATACTAGCACTTACATTCTCACTTTTAGTTATTTTTACCAATTTTATGTGTATGAAATAATATCAAAGTTTTTTTTTAATTTACATTTCTCTGATTACTAGTAAGGTTAACAACTTTCTCGAGTGATTATTTACTTTTGTAAGTTACCTGTTTATAGCCTTTGACCATTATCCAGTGTGTGACTGGATTTTACCTTTGGATATTTGTATCAATTTTATATGCTTTATTTTTTTATCTCTTACATTTGCTACAGAAACTTTCCCCAAACTGATATTTTTTCATGATTGTATCATTTTTGTTGTTCAGACCTTTTTTTTTACTCTTATGTAATCAAATCCATTGACCTTATCCCCTGCAATTTCTTTTATTTTTTGAAAGTTTAAAAACATGTTCACAAGCTCAGATTTTAGAAGGACATTTACAAAAGGGAGAAGAACAGAGCTATAATTAATGACACATAAAAAAAGAGTAGCAGATGACCATAAAAATACAGTCAGGAAGGCTAATGCCTAGAGTGAACTGAGGCTTACAAAAATGCCCAAGACAACAAAAACATCTCTTTAAGCTATGTTAAAGCAAAAATAATAATAATAATAATAATAATAATAATGAAGGAATAGTTAGACCTACTGCTTAGCGAAAATAGCCTATATGCTTCCTTTTCAGAGTGCAATACTTTCAGAATGACATTATCTCCTTGAGAGTTGGATCTGTCTTCCATTGTGTGTATCTCTAATGCCTAGTACATAGTAAGTCCTTAATAAATTTTGTGGATTGATAACAGATCACAGAGAAAACACAACTGCTTATCTCACTTAATAATTGTCTTGCTTTTTTAAATGAATAAATCTCTCTTCTTCAGTCAAAAGAATGGTTTCAAACCTGAAAGTTAAAATAAAGCATGTGATGAAGGAATCAGAGTCCAAGATAGGTAAGGAGATAGGAAGAAAGACCTAAAATAAGTTCAAGTCTTCAGGCCTAGATCTATTGCATCCCACTCAGAAAAATTTTCAAATGTCATCTCACAGCCACTGGTGGTCAGCTTTAATAAATCATGGATATTCAAAACAACTCTGAGATACCACATCTCTCCAGTCAGATTGGCTAAGATGACAAAACAAGAAAGTGACAAATGCTGGAGAGGATGTGGACAAATTGGAACACTAATACATTGCTGGTGGAGTTGTGAACTTATCCAACCATTCTGGAGAGCAATCTGGAATTATGCCCAAAGGATTATAAATAATTTCATACCCTTTGACCCAGCCATACCACTTCTAGGGTTATATCCCAAAGAGATCATAGAAGTGGGAGGAAGACCCATATGTACAAAAATATTTATAGCAGCCCTCTTTGTGGTTGCAAAGCATTGGAAACTAAAGGGGTGCCCATCAATTGGGGAATGGCTAAACAAGTTGTGGTATATGAATGTAATGGAATATTATTGTGCTATAAGAAACGAGGAGGTGATGGATTTCATAATTACCTGAAGAGACTTATATAAACTGATGCTGAGCGAGAAGAGGAGAATCAGAAGAAATTTGTATACAATCACAGAAATACCATATCTGTGATGACCAGCTATGACAGACTGGACTCTTTTCAGCAATGCAGTGATATAAGTCAATCCCAAAAGACTCAAGAAAGAGAGAAATGCGCCATCCAGAGATATAACTAGAAAGAACTGAGCCTGAATCCTGATGGAAGCAAACTGATCTTTTTCTTTTCATTGTTTGGTTTTATTTCTTCTTTACCATCTTTCATCCCACCTAGTACAATACGCCTTTGTAATTGGAATAATGCCTAATATGAATGTATTTGCAGATCCTATACTGGACTATATGCTATCGTGGGGGGAGGGGGGAGGGAAGTAAAGGAAATTTGAAAATCAAGGAACTATGGAATTGAATCTTGTTAACTGAAACTAAACTAATAAATTAATTATAAAAAAATAAATCATGGATATTGAGAAAGATGCCTGAAGAATGAAATAAATAACAATAATGAAAATTCACCTTCATTTTAAGATTTGTGCAACATAATGTAATGAAGACCATAATGCAAATAATGTCTCTGTTTTACAGATGAAGAAACTGATTCTCAGAGAGTGTGGTTCACCCATGCTCACACAGTTAGTAAATATCAGAGCTGAAATTCAAACACAGAGCTCCTAACTTAAAATTCTGGACTTCTACAAAATCATGCTGTTTCTGGAAATTGGCAGATGTCCTAATTTTCTATGAACGAGAAAAGAACATTAGGCAGAAAAGGCATTGGGTCGTCACTCTACATGTCTTTTCAGTGCTTGTTTTTGCATTCATTAATTATTTTTACATTAACTTTTTAATTCTGAGTTCCAAATTCTCTCCCTTCAGTCACATCCTTACCTACTGAAAAGGCAGCATGATACCATTAAACATGTGAAATCACGCAAAGCATATTTCCATTTTAGCCACATTACAGGAAAAAAATAAGACAAATTCTGCATCAGTTCTCTCTCTGGAGATGGAGAGCATTTTTCATCAGGAGTCCTTTAGAATTGTTGTGAATCACTGGATTGATCAGAGTAGCTAAATCTCTCACAGTTGATCATCATTTTACTATTGCTTTAAATATTGTGCCCTCCTGGTTCTCCTCACTTCACATTACATTAGTTCATATAAATTTTCCCATGTTTTTCTGAATTCATCTCCCTTATCCTTTCTTATAGCACAGTAGTATTACATCACAATCATGTACTACAACTTAATTGGCCATACTCCAACTCATGAGCATCCCCTCAATTTCCAGCTCTTTGTCACCACAGAAAAGAGCTGCTATAAATATTTTTGCACATATTGGTCCTTTCCCTTTTTCTTTGATCTCCTTGGGATATAAACCTATGCACAAAGCTTTGTTTCAGTTAGGCTCAGATGTCCAGAAAATCAACTGAATAAATAAAAAAGTAAGGGAAAACTGCCTTGGGAGCTGTTCACATGAATAAGACTTTAGTTGACCAGAGCTTAATATAAGTCAACAGTGTACTGTAGCTAGTTGGTTTTTGTTTAAGCTTAACACAGTTCTTAGGTAGATTTACCTATGTTCCTTCATGTCTTAACTTCTACAGGAAGCCTTTCCCAAACCCTCTTAATTCTATTACTTTCCCTCTTAACCATTTCCTACTTATTCTGTATATACCTTATTCGTATATATTTTGCATTTTTGTTCATTGTCTTCCCCATTAGATTATGAGTTCCTCAGGGGTAGGAACAATCTTTTGCCTTTCTTTGTATACCCATGCTTCATACAGTGCCTGACACATAGTAGGTGCATAATAAATACTTATTGACTAACTGATTCTAGAAATGTAGTATCCACATCTGAAGACCATCATGCCTTGCACATAGCAATCACTTCATAAATGTTAATTGAATTGAATTTCATAATGTGTTTAGCTCTGAAGGCCAAAATTTAAGAGGGATATTGCACATCTGGAAGTGATTGCCCAAGATTGGGAAGGGTCTGGAAACTATGTCATACAAGGATTGAGTAATAAGTGATGTTTAATCTTGAAAAGGGAGAAAATGATAACTGACTTGAACATGTTTTATAATAAAGGCAGTAGATTTATATGCTCCATAGCAAAGGAATAGGACACCTGGTTTGATATTATAAGGAGGCAGGTGTTGACTTGTATAAGAAAGAACTGTCCAACAACTAGGACTATTCAAAAATGAGGAAATTTTATGGGATTTTGAGGGACCTTTATGCTGATCTCCCCATATTTCACAAGAAACAGAGGGAGGAAAGAGAGAGATTAATTTACCAATGGATTCAAACTTAGGTGATTTAAGTTTAATTTTTATAAAAAATTTTTAAAAGTTAAATTAAATTAAAAATTAAATTTAAAAAAAAAAGCCTTCCTACTAACCCAGCTAACCAGGTAAATCAAAGTAGAAGTTAGATGAGCATCTATCGGAGATATAATAAAAGGAAGACTTCCATACTTAATCTACCCACACTCCTGTGTGATACTCTCTGGCTATCAGCATGTGCCTCTCCCGGGAACTCTATTCCCTGCATTTCCAGACCTGCTTTACAACTCCCTGATTCCCTCCAAGTTCTCAGTCACTCTTCCCCGTTTAATTTGCCTTAGGCATAATTATGGCTAGTTTTGAGAGCCTTTAAAGTCAATAGCAAAATAATTACAAATTTTGCCAGCTTCCTTCTTTTCCTGTCCTTATAGTTGGGAGTCAATATTTGTATTTGTAGAGGGGAAACTCATCCTTCCATCCACACAGAATTCTGGCAGGGTTCCTTGGATTCAAGACCTTAACTTCACTCTATTTATCCTTCCTTTCAGCTCTTCTGTAAATTCACTGATTCTGTTCCTTTCTTTCTTCTGTTCCAACTGTGCAAGAAGACAAACTCTTGTTAAAATACAAGGTTATTACAGTCTAAATAACTGGGAGTGAAAGCTTTCCCCACATTGCATTGTTGATTAGCCTCCCCTTTAATCTACCAAGAAGAAAGAAGGCTGGCCTCCAGAACCCATTCAGATTTTGGCCTTTGGTCAGAACTGGCATCCAAAAAGCAATAATGGTATCCCATGAGAATGATTAGTCTATGGTAGATGGAGCCAAACAAATGGACTTGGAGGAGTAGACTGAGAGACAGTTCAGAAATGGATTAATATACTCTTAAACTTAAAAACAAAGTCGACATACTTTGAATTTTGGTCACTTCATCCCCCCCCCCTTTTTTTCTTCTAGGTTGTACAGTTCTATTTACTTTCTTATAGGAGATACTCAGATTTGATAAATGCTGAAAACTTAAGTGGTTGACATAGACTCATACTGACACAAAGGACTTATTTGCTATTGTCTTCATCTTCTATCTTCAAGTTGCAGGAGCAGACAAATCTCTCATAACCCAGCCATCATTGAAATACTTTTATGTTTTATTCATTTGAATTTCAGGCTTTTTCTTTGTGAGCCCCTAGTGGAAGCATAATTTGGGCATTATTCATTCCCATTTGGTATACTCAATGCCAGGGACAATATACTATATTACTAGCAATTTGTGAATTCTTGATAAATAATTTCTGTAATTCATTCCCAATTGCTCTGTTGGACATCACAGATGATACAATGCTCAAATGCCTCAGTTTCATTTATGTAATTCATAACTAGAAAATTAGCCTAATCGTATGCCCTTCTCCCCCTTTCTTGTCGGTCTCAGAAATCTAGCATAATTATATATCGTAAACTAATGCAAAAAGAAAGATATTTCAACACATAGCTGTACTTTTGTCGAGTAGGAAATTAAGAACTTGTTGGCTTGCTGCCCTTGTTTTAAAATAGAAATATTTCAGTCTATTTTTCAGTTGTGTCTGACTATCCATGACCGCATTTGAGGTTTTCTTGTTAAAGCTACTAAAGTGGTTTGTCACTTCCTTCTCCAGCTCATTTTACAAATGAAGAAAGTAAGGCAAAGAAGATTAGCTGAATTACCCAGGGTCACACAGCTAGGAGGTGTCTGAGGCTGGATTTGAACTCAGGAAGATGAGTCTTCCCAACTCCAGGCCCAGGTACTCTATCTACTGTGCTACCTAGCTGCATATTAACAGACTTTTTTTTTTGCTGGTATTATCATTTATAAATGTCTCAACCATGAAAGATTTATTTTAAAAAATAAAGTCCCTGGGGTGGCTAGGTGGCACAGAGAGTAAGAGTGCTGGCCCCAGAGTTGGGAGGACCTGGGATCAGTCCCGGCCTCAGAAAATGAGCACCCACACATGAATAATGACTGGCCATGTAACCTTGAGCAAGTTACCTAACCCCAATTGCTTTAAAAAAAAAAAGTCCCATTCCTTTAGAATGGCCAGAATGTACAAATTAATAGACTTCTGGTGCCCTACTAAAGTTACTAGTCACACCATACATAGATTACCAAATGTCAAAAGAATTAGGATTTATTCAAATACACTTTGAAGTTCCACTATTAATACAATGGGAATGTAATTGTTCTTCAATGTTCAGAAGACATTTCAGGGTCTTTCAATATGCCTTGGTCATCATAATTAGTAGTTTTTATTGATAATTCTGGAGGATGAAGAGTACAGAATATTGAGTTGAGGCTTTACTAACACAATCATCTTGAAAGCTGCTTTTTTTAAAAAAAAATATGTTATTTACTGGTGTGGCAGGAGCACTTCCTCCTCTAAGAAGGGACTGAGAAGGCCATGTCACATAACCTAGGGTAGTTTTCCCCTTAAAAATCAATGAAACCATTCTCAAGACTTCATTGGTCTGGAGAGCTAAGGCTCCACTGATGTAGTTTCCTGATTGACTAAGGCATAAAAAGCCCAACTAAGTGGTGCAATGGATAGAGACTGGGATCAGGAAAAACCAAGTGCAAAACCAACCCCAGACACTTACTAGATGGCAAATCACTTAACCTCTCTCTGCCTCAGCTTCCTCATCCATAAAATGGGGTAAGAATAGCGTCTACCTCCCAAGGTTCTTGTAAGGATCAAATTGATCATGGTAAAGTGCTTAGCACAGTCCCTGGTACATAGTAAGTGCTATACATATGTTAATGATGATGATGATGATGATGATGATGATGATGATGATGATTGATGATGATTGATGATGATGATGATGATGATATAGTCATCTATGTAAGTCTCCATGTCTTTCTAAGAAGATGTGGAGGAAAGGGGAGCTCCATCAGCTTGACCTAGTGCTTTGGCTCTCATACTGTTGTTAATTTCCTTTGGTAAAATGTTATGTGGTCTACAAGTGCTTTATCTCTTGTTTTAATTCCAAGCCTGACCCACCACACTTGGATCAGGCCTAGAGCAAGACATTTGGCAGAGCAGCCAAGTCTGGATCAGAATGATCTCTTAGCTGACCTTGTGGTTTCAGTAGAGGAAGGACAATGAAGAAGGAGGAAGACATTGGGCGATTCACTGGCTGTCTAGCTAGAATTCCTTGGAATAATCTATGTGCACAATATGTTTTTGCCCATTTTGTGAGATGTGGGACATATTTTCATTACTTTATACTCTTTGCTTTTTTTTCCTTTTTTGACTTGGTAGTATCCATGCTTTATCTGATGCTGAATCCTTGGTCAGGAACATAACCCCAAACTATAATATTCTTCTGATGCAGAAATAGCCTTTGCTTTAGAGTGATCCTCTTTATAATACAGCTTGCTCCCTTCTGCTTTGTAGAATTCTTAAAACTCATATGCTGCTCACTATGAGAAGCCTTATTTTCTGATTAGTTGCTAGTGTTCTCCCCCTCCTTTGTCTAGATTATCTTTTATTTGCCATACTTTTTTTCCCTGTGCTATAAAGTATAGGGTAACCCTTGAAGGCAGAAGATTTGTCTTTCTACCCCACATACCTAGCATTCCACTTTGCACATACTGAGGATTTAATAAATGCTTATTGAGTTAAATTGAACTGAATTTATAGGAATGCATTGCAGCAAAAATTAGATTGCTTTTATCACCCTCATTAGTTATCACTGTCCATTTCTCATTAATGCAAAGTAGATAAAATTACTCAAGCTTCATAGTGAGATTAGTTAGAAACAGATAGGTAGCATAGTGGATAGAGGGCCGGTCAGGAAGTCAGGAGGACCAGGGTTCAAATCCAGCATCAGACATCTACAAGCTCTGTGACCCTGGGAAAGTCACTTAACCTCTGTTTGCCTCAGTTTCCTCATCTACACGATGAGGATAATAATGGCATGTATCTCCCAATGTTGGTAATGATCAAATGAGGTAATAATTGCAAAGCATTTAGCACATTGCCTGGCACAGACTATGTGCTACAGAAATGTTAGCTATCAACATCGTCAATATTATTATTATTATTATTATTATTATGTTCTGATTTAATTGGGAGTTTACAATATTACAGGGTAATATATATAGTGTTACTCATTCTCATACTGAATTCTTCGTATGAAAAGTTGTACCCATTTACTGTTAATTATTTTAGGATTGTCATTTAAAGTATAGTTTTTAAAAAAACACTAGTTACAAAACTGAAATTTATATTTTAATGAAAAGCCATCTTGGTTTTCAATAACTTTCTGGGGCACGAAAGGAAATCCACCAAAGTTATTTTAGACTTAAGTCAAAATAATGGTGAAACAATCCAAATTTAGAAGAGTAGCCCTTTTTGGCTAATAATGTTGAAATATATTATAATAATAGGAAATAATAACTTATAAGTTTTTCTCTCCTTACACTTCAGAAAAGTAACACTTTTACAGGTCTAGAATTCCCAAGGATAATGTTCCCTAACTCAATTATAACATCTTTTCAGTAGGTCATACTTCAACTGATCCAACATACATACTTCAGTACTAACTTATGCAACCTAATCAATAGTCTAAAATGTGATACTTGAGTGAAAAGTAGAAAAGTTTTAACTGGGAATGTTTAGCCCTTATTGAAGCTACTTAAATGCTCCTTTTCAAACCCATCTTCTTTAACAGCAAGCTAAGAATGTGACTCAGCATGCAAAAAGCAGGAATTTCTTCTGCTCAAAGAACATAATGAATGGTGCTGGTACCTAGATATCTGATGTTGCCTAAATAAAAAGATTAGCCTAAGCCTCTTACTTGGCTAGACTTTATATGCAATACATTAAATATATTCAAAGGTGATTAAAAAGAGCTTAGATATAGGGCTCATCAATGAAGGCCACCAGGGAAATTCATTTTATATCTTAAAGTGACATTCACAAAATATCTCGTTGTGCCTATGACCAGAGAGTCACCACTTTGTTGATGAACTATAATGAGATTTGGGAAATTAGATCAACGAAAGCATCCCTCTAAATGGGGAGGAGCAGAATCCACAACTAAATTTAGACATCAGGATTGTAGGTAAAATTAAATTATAAGAAATCAGCATGGTGCCATTTTAATGTTCTCAACCAAGCAGACAGTTTCAAGGTCTGCATTACCATGGACACATTCCTTAGTTTCTTTAGTCCTGTTTCCTCATTTGTAAAATGAAGGGATTTGGACTAAGGGACTTCTAAAGTTTTTCACAGTTCTAGAACTATGCTATTATGACCTTAATATGACATTCCAGCGTTCATACTGTGATAGGTGAATGCCTTTAGATATCTGCACCATTGTTGCCTAAATCCATATTCAACTGTGTTATACAACATTTTAAGCTTTACTGAATAATATTGTACTGAGATGCCATTATTCATTTTCCATAAGTTAAGATTGTACCATAAGTCATGTGTTATAGTCCAGAATAACCTCTATTCTGGCTTAGTCCTTCTCAATCCAGAAAGTAATTTGTGACCCGGTGCCCTCTACTTTTTGCCTCGTCCCTTCCCTGTTGCTCTAGATCTAGAATCTTCTCTTCTAGATTAGAAATGTCCATTTCATAGATGAGTGATACCACCTTGCCTTTGACCTCAGGGATAGAAAACCAGTCAGACCCACCTGAGCAGGATTTAACTGCTTCCTATAGAATATATGAGCTGCCCTGATTCTGGAGATGCCCTGACCCCTGAACTTCCTACATTGTCCTAAATATCGGCCCAGGAGACTCAGAGGAATCTTGATATAACCATATGCCAAATCGTGAAAGCAGCTACCTGTGAGTTTTTATGAAACCATTGTGAACTTTCATATGGGCTGGAAAACATAGTGCCTAAGTCTCTTTGGCAAGACTTTTATTTGTGTCCCTTACCTGCCTTTTCATTCCAAGCTCCAGTGTGAGGGACTGTCATTGGGCTGTCCTACTATGCCTCGTTATATCTCTGAAGTACCACATTTCACCTCTCTATGTAGTGCCCAAGAACTGGAAATTGAGGGGATGCCTCAATTGTTCTATAAGAAATGATGAACAGGGGCGGCTAGGTGGTGCAGTGAGTAGAGTGTCAGCCCTGGAGTCAAAAGAACCTGAATTCAGATCCGGCCTCAGACACTTAACGCACACACAAACAAAAACCTAGCCGTGTGACCTTGGGCAAGTTACTTAACCCCAATTGCCCTCCAAAAAAGCAAAAAAAAAAAAAAAAAGAAATGATGAACATGTAGACTTCAGAAAATCCTGGAAAGACTTATATGAGCTGATGCTGAGTGAAGTGAGCAGAACCAGGAAAACACTGTTCACAGAAACAGCCACAGTGTGCGATGTCTGATTTTGATAGACTTAGCCCTTCTCAGGAAGGCAAAGGCCTAAAACAATTCCAAAGGACTCATGATGGTAAATGCTATCCACATCCAGAGAAAGAACTATGGAATCTGAATGCAGAGTGAAGCAAACTATTTTCGCTTTTGTTTTGTTTTTTCTTTCTTATGGTCTCTCCCATTTGTATAATTCTTCTATACAACATGACTGATATGAATATGTGTTTAATAAGAATGTATGTGTAGAGCCATATCATATTGTATGCCATCTTGGGGAGGGAGGGGGAGAAGATTTAAAACTTATGGAAGTGAATGTTGAAAACTAAAAATAAGTAAATATTTTTTTTAATTAGGGGGAAAAAGGAGCCTAGACATCATATATCAAGAAATCAAGGAAAATTGCCCTAATATCCTTGAACAGAGGGTAAATTAGAAATTGAAAGAATTCAGTAATCACCACCAGAAAGAAATCCCAAAATAAAAATGCCTAGGAATATTATAACCAAATTCCAGAGCTCCCAAGTCAAAGAAAAAAATACTTAAAGAAGCAAGAAAGAAACGATTCAAATATTATAGAGTCTGGATCACAGAAGATATAGCAGATACCAAATTAAAGTATATGATGTTCCAGAAGGCAAAAGAACAAAAAAACCAACAATCACCTATCCAGCAAAATTGTGTATAATTCTTTAGGGTAGAAAATGGACATTTAATGAAATAGGAAACTTTATATAATTCCTGAGGAAAAGATCAGAGCTGAGTAGAAAATTTGACTTTGAAATACAAGACTCAGGAGAAGCATAAAAAGGAAAACATGAAAGAAATCATAAGGGACTCAGTAAGATTAAACTATTCACCTATCTCTGTGGGTAGATAATACATCTGTCTTCTAAGAACTGTATCATTATTAGGGCAGTTAGAAGGATTCTACATAGAAAGAAGGTATGGAAATGAATTGGGTATATTGGGATGGTATAAAAAAATGGATAGGTGAGAAAGAAGGCTACCCTGGAAGAAGGGGGCAAGAAAAGGAAGAATGGAGGAAACTATCTCACATAAAAGAGGTACATACAAAAGAACTTTTACAGTGGAGGGGAAAATCGTAGAGTGAGGTGAGCAATGCTTGAATCTCATTCACATCTAAATAGGCTCAAGGATGAAAAAAATTGTCTACATAATTAATTTTTCATAGAAATCTATCTTACCTTACAGGGAAATAAGTAGGGAAGGGAATGAGAAAGGGGACAGTAGTGATAAATGAGAGGACAGATAAAAGAAGGCAGTGGTCAGAAGCAAAACAGACTATAGAGAAGGGACAGAATAAAAAGAGAGAAAGAAGGATAAAAAGAAGAAAATAGGATAGAGGGAAATGCACAGGTAGTAATAATTGTGATTGTGAATGGGATGAACTCACCCATAAAATTTCACATAGCAGAATGGATTAGAAACCAGAGTAGAAAAATATGGTGGGGTTGTTTTTTTTTTTTAACAAGAAATACACTTGAAACAGAGAGACACATATAGAATTAGAATAAAGTGCTAGAATAGAATCTATTGTGCTTTAGCTGAAGTTTAAAAAAAGGTGGCTAGCAATCATGATCCTAGACAAAGCAAAAGCAAAAATAGACCTAATTAAAAGAGATAAGCAAGGAGCTACACCTTACTAAAAGACACCATAGACAATGAAGTAATATCAATACTAAATATATGTGTACCAAATGGTATCGCATCCAAATTTTGAAAGGAAAAGTGAAATTAATTAGAATAAGAATTAGACAGTAAAACTATACTAGTGGGGAGACCTCAACTTTCTTCTCTCCAAGCTAAATAAAACTAACCACAAATCAGAAAGAAGTCAAGAAGATGAAGAAAATTAAATGGGAATAAAAAGGGTTATACCTTTTTCTTAGATGTACATGGCACCTTCACAAAAATTAGGACATAAAAACCTCACAACCAAATGCAGAAAAGCAGAAATATCAAATGCATCCTTTTCAGACCATAATGCAATAAAAATTACATTTAATAAAGGACCATGCAAGCATGGATTAAAAGCTAACTAATCTAATCCCAAAGAATGAGTGGGTCAAAAACCAAGCCATAGAAATCAATAATTTTTTTTAAAGAAAATGACAACAATGAGACAACATTCTAGAATTTGTAGGATGCAGCCAAAACAGTACACAGGGAAAATTTTATATCTCTAAATGTGCCCATCAGTAAAAGAGAGAAAGGGGATATTAATAAATGGGCATGCAATTAAAAGAAATGAAAAAGAACAAATTAAAAATCATCAAAATGAAAATCAAAGAAGAGATTATAATAAAAAATTTAAATTAAACTAAGAAATAAATCTAGGAACCTGTTTTATGGGGGATAATCTATAAATCATTG
The DNA here is from genome assembly GCA_011680675.1 of Gymnobelideus leadbeateri. Lineage (NCBI taxonomy): Eukaryota > Metazoa > Chordata > Mammalia > Diprotodontia > Petauridae > Gymnobelideus > Gymnobelideus leadbeateri. Next base: position 18,895 of record WOXC01000712.1, on the reverse strand, counting down.
GTTAATTTGATTATAGAAAAGAAGAAAACCAAATTACTGATATCAAAAATGAAAAGGATGAATGCACCATTAATGAAGATGAAATTAAAACAGTCATTAAGAGTTATGTTGTCCAATTATATACCTGTAAAGTTGATAATCTAAGTAAAATGGAGGAATGTTTACAAAAATATGAACTGCCCAGATTAACAGAAGAGAAAAGAGAATACTTAAATAACCTTATCTTAGAAAAAGGAAACTAAACAAGCCATCAATGAGCTCCCTAAGAAAAAATCTTCAGGACTCACAAGTGAATTCTACCAATCATTTAATGATAATAATAACATAAATAATAACAATAATAAACATTTATATACTATTTGGAAAAAATAGGTAAAGGAGTCCCACTTTAAAACCACATCATTTTAATATCTAGTCCAGGGAGAGCAAAAGCAGAAAGGATATCCTTTAATGAATATAAAGGATATTCTTTAATGAATATAATGAGCCAATATAATAAAAATTCCAATTTTGCAAGTTGATTTGCTTATTTAGTGCCATATCAATCAAACTACCAAAAAATTGTTTTATAGAACTAGAAAAATAGTAATAAAATTCATCTGGATGAACACAAGGACAAGAATACCAAGGGAATCAATGGCAACCTAGGAGTTCCAAATTTCAGATTATATTATAAAGTGATAATTGTCAGAACAATCTGTACTCACTAAGAAGTAGAGTAATGGATCAGTGGAATAGATTAGGCACACAATACACAGCAGTAAATGACCATAGTAACTTAGTGTTTGATAAACCCGAAGATCCAAGCTTTTTGGGTGAGAACTTATCATCTGACAAAAATTCCTGGGAAAACTAAAAAGTAGTTTGCAGAAACTAGGTATGGATCAACATCTCACACTATTTACCAAGATAAGGACAAAAAGAATAAACGATTTAGACATAAAGGGTGATATCATAAGTAAATTAGGGGACCGTGGAAAAATGTACCTGTAAGATCTATGGCTAAAGGAAGAGTTTATGACTAAACAATATAGAATAGACTATGGGAAGCAAAATAGATCATTTTGATTACATAACGTTAAAAAACCTTTTTTTTACAAACAAAACTAATGCAGTTAAAATTAGGAGGAAAACAGGAAGCTGGAGGAAAAATTTTTGACGCAAGTTTCTCTGATAAAGGCCTCATTTCTTAAATATATAGGGAACTGAGCCAAATTTGTAATAATAATAATAATAATGATAATGATAAGAGCCATTCTCCAGCTGATAAATGGTCAAGGGATATGAGCAGGCAGTTTTCAGAAAAAGAAATCAAAGCTATCAATAGTCAAATTTTTTTAATGTTCCAAATCATTACTGATTAGAAAAATGAAAATTACAACAACTCTGAGATACCACCTCACACTTATCAGATTGGCTAATATGACAGAAAAAAATGGTAGAGGTTATATCAAAAAATGCATAGTTGGTAAACTTGTGAACTAGTCCAATCATTCTGGAGAACAATTTGGAACTATATCCAAAAAATATACCCTTTGACCTAGCAATACCACTATGAGGTCTGTATCCCCAAAGCGATCAAAGAAAAGGGGGAAAGACCTATATGTATAAAAATATAGCAACTCTTTTTGTGGTGGCAAAAAAAAATGGAAATTGAAAGGATGCCCATCAATTGGGTAATGGTTAAACAAGTTATGCTGTGATTGTGATGGAATATTATTGTGTTATAAGAAATGATGAAGGAAATGGCTTCATCACAACCAGGGAACACTTATATGAATTGATGCGAAAAGCTAAGTGAGCAGGAGCAGGGGAACATTGGATATAGTAATAGCAATATTGTTAAAATGAACAACTGTGAAACGCTTAGCTACTATGATCAAGACAGTGCCAAAGGACACATGATAAAAAAATGCTGTCCACCTCCAGAGACAGAGAACTCAATGCAGACCAAAGTATTTTGGGTTTTTGGTTTTTTTTTTTTTTTTTACTATTTTTATTGTTTTATTTTGTTTGTGTTTTCTTTTGCAACATGGATAATATGGAAATGTTTTACATGACCTTACATGTATAATCAAAATCAAATTTGGAGCTCATTTTTTAATGATTGTTAAAAATTTTTTACATGTAATTAGGACATATCTAATAAAATAAAAATAAATTAAAAAAAATAAACTTTACTTTCTGCTGAATGCAAATCTTGACTCCAGTTCTAATACTGTGCTACTGAGCTACCATGTAGCAAAGACTTTAAAAAAAAAGGGGAAAAAAGCAATTCAGCAAAACCAACTTTCTAATTAGCCATGTCTGTCAGCATATACAATATTGCATACTCATAGTACATTTTTTTCAACTTATCATTGTAATGATATAGCATTTGGTTTTCCATTTGCATTGCAGCTGTCATTATGTTTATTGTTTTTTCTGATTCTTATTTTACCTTTCATCAGCTCATTTAAGTCTTCTTCAGATTCTTTGAATTCTTTATATACATTATTTCTGACAGCTCAGTAATATTCTGTTACATTCATGTGGACAATTTATTTAATCATTCTTTGTCTTTCTTTGGATGGATGCAACAACCAAGTCTATAGCCTGAGAGCCATGTTGTCAGATTTTTATACATATCAGGATGGTAGAAAGAATACTGGACCCTAGGAATCAGAAAACTTGGATTTTTCTGATAACTAGTCATATATTTCTTGTTTGCACATTGCTATTTGCATGTTGTTTCTGCCTTAAAACTAAGTTTCTTGAGCCTTTCTTTGTATTTCCAGTACTTAACACAGGGCCTAATACAGAGGAGCTTCTTAATTGGTAATTGATTTGACTGTGTGAGGTTGGGCAAATTAACTTTTAGGACCTATTTCTTTACAAATGGAAACTATACTTGCTGCACCTATCTTATAATCTTGTGAAGATCAAATTAATGTGTGTAGACTACTATATCAATGTAAGCAATTAATAGTATTGTTACTTTACAATATAAAATAAATCAAATTGTTTATAACATGAGTAGTCACTCAGGTTGTTGCTGCTGATGGAATCCTGGGAGAGTGAAATACTCAGTAGATGATGTGATGGAACTCAGGGTTCAACATTCACCCACCCTTAAACATCTGAAATGTTGCATTTTAATATTCACCTCAAATCAGGAGTCACTTACGGCCATGGTCTGTTCTGAAATGAGTGATGATAGACTAATTAAAGCATTTGATCGTTTCAATCAGAATTATTGTCCTAAAAAACCATTAACCATACTATGGTAATCAAGTGACTGGATGGGCTGTTAACATTCATATGCCCCTCAGGGTAACACATCACAACTGTTCAGACTGAGGGAAGGCAGATGTGACAGAAATGTGGCTAAAATTAAAATTTGATTAAAAAAATCTCTCTTGAAGTAATAGAGCATCCACAAGAAACCATACAGATCAGGATTCTCTTAAGTTACTACAAGGGGATTAAGGTTAATTTTTTAATGCCTTTTTAATAGCATCTATGAAACTTAAAGGAGAAGGGTAAAGTTAAAACCAAAATTCTAATAAACAAATTTTCTGAGCAGGGTCTGTCTATATATGTCAAAGACACCATAATTCTAAAATTGAAAGAAAAGTTAAGATTTGGAATGGGACATTCAGAATCTGCTAACATTGTGCCTCTTAACATATGTTTAAACAAGTCCATCTCCATATTGTCTCATGGACTCACAGGTTTAGGAGTGGAAGGGACCTTCAATGTAATCTAATTCAATCCACTGTTTTACAGTAAAGGAAACTGAGGCCTATACAGGGAAAGTGGATGGATTAGAAGGATGGATTAGAACCCAGGTTCTTTCCCTCCAAATCTAGCACTCTTTCAGCCAAAGGACTCAATTTTATTTAACCTTATGGTCAGGTACTATGACATAGCAAGATGACTCAATATTGTATTTTGGTTTCTTCAGTTGTTTTACTTCAAGACAGCTTAGAACATCCCCATAAGAATATAAGGCAACTATTTTGTTAAAGGGGTTTTTGGTTGTTGTTGTTGTTGTTTTTTTTTTTTTTAAAGCAATTGGGGTTAAGTAACTTGCTCAAGGTTACACGGCTAGTCATTTGATTTATGCGTGGGTGCTCATTTTCTGAGGTCGGATCTGATCTCGGGTCATCCCAACTCCGAGGCCGGCACTCTTACTCACTGCGCCACCTAACCGCCCCTTTAGGGCAATTGGGGTTAAGTAACTTGCCCAAGGTTACACGGCTAGGTTTTTGTTTGTGCGGATTAAGTGTCTGAGGCCGGCTCCGAACTCAGGTCCTTCTGATTCCAGGGCCGGCGCTCTATTCACTGCGCCACCTAGCCGCCCCTGGTTGTTGTTTTTTAATTAAGGATTGATTTTACCACAAAAAAAAAAAAAACATAAGGAATGACTTTTTTGAGATTGAGGGGTTGTTTGTTTGTTTGTTTTAAAGAATGGGTCTCCCCATCTTGCCCAGGCTAGAAGTGCAGGGGCATAGGGCCCAATCCTGATACCAATCCACATAATAGCTTTTGACTTGCTCCATTTTTCACCTGGACTAATTCACCCCTCCTTAGGCAAACTGATCAACTCCCAGCCTTTCCCTTCCCTCTAACCTCGCCTCACCATATTAATTACCATATTAGTACCAAATGAGCTGACCTACTTATTAAAGCTCAGAACTCCTGTGCTCCAGAGATCCACCAGTCTCAGCCTCCCAGGTAGCCATACTACACCCCATGAAAATGAAGTTTGTTAAACCTCATGCCTATATTTAAAACCTTATTATTCTCTCATCACAACAGTATCGCTTGATCAGAAGTTGAATCTGTTTTGCTAGTCACATTCTTGTGAATTTCATCAAAATCTTGTGCCAATCCAGTCCACGTATTAATTAAGCATTTACTGTACACAAGGTAATGTGCAGGTCTTACAAAGTCAGAAAACACACCATGACCACCACAAAAACTCAGGCCCTGCCCTCAAGGAGCTTACATTCCATTGTGGGAATATAATGTGGAATGCTGTACAATGAATAAAAATTCATTCTTTGAATGAGAACCTAAATTTGAAAAAACAGACTGGTAGAATTCCCTGAGTATTGTACAATAAATCAACTTCAAATAATCTCTTAGGAAAGTCATTGGTTTTTTTTTAATCAGCCTGAAGTACAAGGATATTGAAAGCATTTCTTAAATCAAGTAGCTGTTCTTTATCATTCAGAGTTTACAAAAATATACAGCTCTATAGGAAGACTCCCTATTGATTTTAAGAACAAAAAACCCTGCTTTTTCCCATTTTCTCTGAGCCTCCTGTTTTGCATCTATTCATGTGTTTTCATTTGTTTAGAAGTGTCAGTCAGTGATTGCAAGGTACTGTGTCATCATGTATCTCAGCCTGTCAAAGTTCTTTTATTTAAAAAAAAAATGGTTAATGAGGTACTGCCACCTAAAAATAAGTACAGGTTTCATTAAATTATCCCCGAAACTTCTTTTACATCTTCCCCTTATTTTGTTCCTTAGAGTCAAAACCCACAGTCTTTTGTTTGAAAAACTATGATGGTACCGTCATTGCAGACTTAGCTGCGTGATAGCATCACTGAGTCTCCCTTTGCATCACTGCCATTCATATTGACAGATAATCTTGGGGGTGTTTTGGGGATTCTTGAAAAAGGCATTTAGAAAGAAGCAGAGACCCAGAGAACACTGGGTCTGGCAATACGGAGTTCTTTCATCCTTCAACACCACATATTTCCCCACTACTCATAGGCAGTCATAAAACCAAATGTGGACCAAATTGGTGTGAGTGCTTCAGAAAGGATCGGAATGCTTGATCTTGATTTTAACAAAGAGAATGAGACTGTATTGCTTGGTTCATTGCCAGGGTGTCAGATAAGATTTGGACCTGTATTAGTTTGCCTATCTGAGGCAGGGTAATTCAGAAGTGGTGAAGAAGGACATATTTCTTGCTTTTGTTATTGGAGTTTTAACTAAAACATTTTACTAATCTTTATATTATTCTTATATGTTAACAGCCAAAGCCCTTCAGAAAGCATGCATGTTTATAAGTGGGCTATTCCCCAAGTGCTCTACGTGAGGAGTTATCTGAATCCTAAGATCATAGATCTGAAACTGGAAGGGACTTCAGAGGCTATCTAGAACAACCCAGTTATTTTGCAAGTGAGAAAACTGAGGCCTAGGGAAATTAAGCAACTTTTCTGACATCACACAGGTATTAAATGTTCTGAGGAAGTAGACCAGTTGGCTACCATGTCTTAAATATCTCATGGCGACACTTAAAAAGTGAAATGGCTCCAGATAAGTGCTCATTTTTATATCCTAAGTTTATTGGTTTTGTGTTTTAATTTAACATCAAAATATAATGTTGTAATATTTGTGTATTTTTCTAGACCCTTCTGTGGCCTAAATCATAATTCACCAATATTAGCATACATTTGTTTGCCCTCAATAGTATGTAAAACCCTCAAGTACAGGAACTGTTTCGTTTTTGTCTTTCTATCCAAAATATAGTAATTGCTTTAAAAAAATGTATCATATTGGATTAGTGTACTTAAAGCATCTTATTTAAGGAACCATAGAGGAAACAGAGTCCATTGGTAAGTAGAGACCCATTTCTTTCTCTTTCATTCAACCACTGATTGACTCTATGTGACTATGAAACATATGGAAATCAAGTGACTTGCCAAATCCTCCATCTATAAGATTAACTCTACTGCCTCACATTACTTCTGTAAAACTTAATTTGTATTTTAAAGAGCCTTGAGACTCTTATAAAAGATATCTTCTAAAAGATAAGTGATTTCACAGAAACACATTTTTTTTTAATTTGCTTAGCATCTGGTGGTTCTTTTCAGTACACATGGATGTAAGTATCATTAGGTACAAGAATTACTTGATAAAAAGAGATGTCAGCAAAGGATATAGAGAATAATTATGTTATGATTATTATCATCTTAGTAAATCTATTATAACTGTGACCCAGGTAATAGCAACCATGTTTAAACATGCCATTATTATTTTATTGGAATTTTTAAGGGGGTCTTTTAAGATCTTTTATTGTGGGAGTGTTCTATGACCTAGATTTTAAATCTCTGTAGTATTTCCTGTAGAAAACCAATCTATTCCCTCACTGTTCACCTACCATTAATGATGAAAGATGAGTCAGCAGCAAAGGCACTGTCTGTACTAACTTTAATCACAACCTTTTATTAATGAAAAAACATGTATATTGCACTCTGATGATACTAATGAGCTAATAAGTTAAATATAATTACGAATCTTTCTGTGGTTTCTAGAGGCAAATTTTTCAGGAAGTTAGGCACCTAGATGGCATAGGAAAGACAATAGTGGACCTGGAGTCAGGAAGAACTGAGCTCAAATCCATCCTCAGACACTTACTAGCTATGTGACTGACCAAGTCGCTTAATCTCTGCCTTAATTTTCTCTTCTATAAAATGGGGTTGATAATAGCACCTACCTCCCAGTATTATTGTGAGGGTCAGTGAGTTAATATTTGTCAAGTTTTTTGCAAACCTTAAAGCATTAAATTCTAGCTATTCTCATCATCAGTAAAAGAAACATAACTTCTTTAGTTTGTCTTTTTTTTGGGGGGGGAGGGCAATTGGGGTTAAGTAACTTGCCCAAGGTCACACGGCTAGGTTTTGGTTTGTGTGTGCGTTAAGTGACTGAGGCCGGAACCAAACTCAGGTCCTTCTGACTCCAGGGCCAACTCTCTACTCACTGCGCCACCTAGCCACCCCTTGGTTTGTCTTTTAATGGACATTTAGGTTTCTTTTTTTTATTTGTTTGTTTGTTTTCGCTTTTTGGAGGGCAATTGGAGTTAAGTGACTTGCCCAAGGTCACACAGCTAGGTTTTGTGTTAAGTGTCTAAGGCCAGATTTGAACTTGGGTACTCCTGACTCCAGGGCCAGTGCTCTATTCACTGTGCCACCTAGCCGCCCCTGGACATTTAGTTTTACAAATCTTTTATCCCACAAGTATCTGTTCTTTCTAGAATTGCTTTGCGACAGTTCAACTCAGATGTAGTAAGCATCTACTGTGGTGTTATGGTTGTGGTGAATAGAGGAATTTGGAATTAGACACACTGGATTTCAGCTCCTGCTTTTGATTCAAACTAACTGTATCATAAAGGGTGAATCATTTAACCTTCCTACCCCAGGTAATTCCATAAAACTACCATTTGTAATCTGTGTAGGAGGCCAGTATATACAGTTTCCCATAGCCAATGAGCATTTCATACAGCCAATAAAATCTCAGGTCCAGGCTTCCCCCAAAATCATTCAAAGCAGTTTCCAGCTGCTGAGAATTATGAGTTGTTTTCGATTCGATTTTTAAGCTTGTGTTTGATACAGTACTTGCCCACAATGCATCATAAGCCTAAATAAATATTTTCTGTCCATTGTCTCTTAAAAGAACTTTTCTGACTTTTAGAGTCTCATGCTTAGAGTTCTCATTTCTTTGTTTGAGTGATTGTCCATGTGTTATAAACAGCAGGCTAGCTCTATTGCATGTCCAACAATAATGACAGATGTCTTCCATGGAGCATCTGACCCTCATAGTTCAACCCACAAAAGGACCACTGCAGAAGTGTAAAATCTGCAGCCTATTTCAGCATTGGTGATGAGGAAACATTGTTAGGGAGCCTTCTCAGTCATGCCAAAATGACAAGGTAGTATTAGCAAGTGGGCCAAATTCAAATTCATTTCACTAATTACCTATCACATTGTAAAGGGCTGCAATCACTCTGACCCTGACTGAATTGAAATAATTGGCCTTCCAGTAAAAGCCCAGAATCTAAGTGACAGATCACCCAATTAGCAGTTACGCGTCTTAAAGAAACACCACCAGCGTGATGTTTGTTTTGAATGGCAAGAAAATAAAAAGACTAATTACAGATGTGACTATATAATCTCAAACATCTGGAGGAAAAGTGAAATATTTGATCAGTCATCCATGCCGAGTATTGAGTGGGCCACACCTGTTCAGAGGATGGATTGAGTGTTTCATCTGATATATAGATAAATGCTATACTCCTACATTTCTGCTTTAAAAATGTACTCTCCCTTAAGTACCCCTACCCCCATCTCCTCAAATCACCTTTAAAGTTAGTGCCTAATCTTTTCCCTAGGAAGAAGAGGAAATTTTTGTAAAACGTTATGAAAATTATTCTTTCTTGTTCAGCTGTTTACTGTTCAGCTAAAGAAAATTTTACTATAAAAAGCTCATCATTTGAGACCACCTTGGGGGTTGGAGGAAGTCCAAATTAATGAAATCTATGAGTTACAAGTTTTCTATATATAATTCTTTATTGCTTTTAAATGCATACTTTCTAACAGTTCAGTTAGAGGCCCTTGAACATATATAAATTTAGAATTAGCTCCTCTTCGAATAAAAACATTGCACTAGGTGATTAGTTTCTTCTCCTGGAAGATATTTTAGAACTTTGCCCTCCATATCTTTAAATTGTATATATACCCTTTGATTTGTCAATACCCCTACACTTTTAACCCAAAGAGATCCAAAAGAAGAAAAAAACCCCTATTTACCAAAATATTTATAGCCATTCCTAATGGTGGCATTGAACTTGAAACTAAGGTAATACCCATCAGCTGCATAATAACCAAACAAATTATGATTTATGAATGTAAGGAATACTATTGTGCTGTAGGAAATGATAAAAAGGACAGTTTCAGAGAAACTTGACTTATCTGAACCAATTCAGAGTAAAGTGAGCAAAACCAGAACAAATTATCCAATATTAAAAACGTTGAAAACACAAACAACTTTAAAGAATTAAAAATTCCACCATAATTTCACACTTAAGAATCAAACCCATTTATAAAGGACATATTATCAACCTCCTGACACAGAAGAGCCCAGGCTCAGGATAAAAAAGGAAATTGATTTTTTTGGACATGGCCAATACAGGAATCTGTTTTGCCTGATCCTTCCTATTTGACATAAAAATTTCATTTTTTCTTTTCTTTTTTCCAGTGAAGTAGAAGGGGGGAAAACTGGTTTGTTTGTTTTTTTAACTTAAAAAATAAAAATAAAATTTTTTTCTCTGAGATGTAAACAAGAATACCACCCCATTCAGTCATCCTTATGCTATTTAATTTTTTTGGAAACTTTGTTAGGCAAATTATACAGAAATGGTATAAATTTATCCCAGTCCTGGACAAAGAGTCATAGTATAATAGCAGAGTCTGAATTAATAAGGTTTTACTATATAGAGTATCCCAAAGGTCTTGATGTAGTTTTAAGCTTAATAGCTTAGTTTTCATTTTCTTTCACAATTGTAATTATTAAATATCTCAGCACATCACTTAAGAAGCATTTTGTTGTCCAGAATTTTACACAGCCAGACAAGTTGTCATGTTTGTATATCTAGCTATTGTTTTGTTACAGTTTAATTGGATTGACAGCCTCCTAAAACACCGTTGACATTTTTTTTGCCAGATCCAAAGCAAATTCTCAATGTAATAGATTTTTTCTTTTCTTTTTTAAATATCCCACTGAATTTAGCTGCCAAAGGATGCTGTTCAGTTTTCAGATGAAAAGAATTTTATTGAGTACAAATGTTCTATACTTTTTTGACTTGTGTTCTGAAATCCCCCAAGCAATTAATTAAGCTGAGACTTTTCCCAAACACTTAGAGGGCATATGAAACTAGGACTATTTTAAAGGGGGGAAAGTATCTTTTAATATGATTGCTCTAAAATGTCAGTTAGTTTCTGCCAAATAGTTATTTTATTGTTATTGTTTGTTGTTCAGTCATTTTCAATTGTGTCTCACTCTTTGTTGACCCCGTTTGGGATTTTCTTGGCAGAGCTACCACAGTAGTTTGCCATCTCCTTCTCCAGCTCATTTTACAAATGAGGAAGCTGAGGCAAACAGGGTTGAATGACTTGCCCAGGTTCACATAGCCAGAAAGTGTCTAGGCCAGATTTGAACTGGGGAAGATGAGTCTTCCTGACTCCAGGATAGGTACTCTATCCCCTGTGCTACCTAGCTACCCCATACTAATTTTAGGGACAGTCTTTTGATTTTTTTTTCTTTTACCAATAATATTTTCAAATTGTAAGTATAAATTTAAGTCTCATGCATCACAGAGAAATATGGGATGACAGTGATTAAGGTGGGTGGAGAGTGTAATGGAGCATAACAGGAAAAGTTGATCCACTAATAAAATATAGAGTTGAATTCAAGGCTCACAAAGATTAAGGCATCATAAATTATAAGGAAAACATTAATTTTATTTGTAAACATATGTGCAAACATATTTGAGGGACATGATCTTGGTTTTGGTTTTTTGTTTGTTTTGGTTTATACCTGTGATTTTATCAATGGGAGAACTCCCTCCAGTGAAACTTATGGACAGTTCCAGATAACTTTTAGGTTTAGAAGAGTTGCCAGGGCACCAAGATGTTAAGTGTCTTGCATGATCACACAATCTAGTGTAAATCACGTCAGATTTAAACACAATTCTTTGAATCCAAAAGCTAGCCTTCTGACCATTATGCTATGCTGCCCTCCTCCATCTTTCTCTCTCTGTCTCTGCCTCTCTCACACATGCACATGGACATTGTTAAACTTGCAAGATTTCTGACACAATGCAAACTATCATTCTTCCTTTGTATCTTCCCATAGTTAGGTACGTCATAATATATAGAAAACCATTGCTTTTACCCCAGTGAGTAAAGTATTAGACTAGGAGTCAGGAAGAACTCAGTTCAAATCCTGCATAAAACATCCTTATAACTCACTCAGCCTCAGTTTTTGCATCTGTAAAATGGAGGTAACAATAGCATCTACCTTGCAGGATTGATGTGAAGATAAAATAAAATAGAAATTTCATATATATATATAATGTCTTTACAGATTTTTAAGTACTATTGTGATGATGATGATGATGGTGATGATGGTGATGATGATGATGATGATGATGATGATGATGATGATGATGATGATGGTACTCTAAGACTAGTCATGAGGAGATGATATAAACCTCAATATTTGGAATGACTTGAGGAGAAGGAAGTTTTTAAAATATTCATTCCTGAAAACATTATCAAGGAAAAATGTAACTGACAGGAGAAATAATAAGAAATAAAAGATTAAAACAAATTTCCCACTATGCCATGATAAGAAGAGCAATGATAGAATTATAAAACTTTAGATCTGGATCTTCAATATCATCTAGCCCAACCTCCTCTTCTTACAGAAGAGGAAACTGAGGCCCAGAGAAGAGGGAGTATTTAGCCCAAGGTCACATAGCTAGTAAATAGCAGAACCAAGGTTTGAACTCAAGTTCCTTGACCCGAAATCACTTCACTACACTTTTGGGTTCCTTGCCTAAAATTATTGAAATGTATACCTAGTGCTAATGGCAGGTAGTGTTTTAATCCCAAATGTCGCAATTGTGTGGAGTCACTGATAAGCCTGGCAGCAAGCACACCAGTAATTGAGTTTGTCTATCTGTACATGTAAGAATAAATGGAATCGGGGCGGCTAGGTGGCGCAGTGAATAGAGCGCCGGCCCTGGAATCAGAAGGACCTGAGTTCGGAGCCGGCCTCCGACACTTAATCCACACAAACAAAAACCTAGCCGTGTAACCTTGGGCAAGTTACTTAACACCAATTGCCCTAAAGGGGCCGCTAGGTGGCGCAGTGAGTAAGAGCGCCGGCCTCGGAGTTGGGATGACCCGAGATCAAATCCGGCCTCAGAAAATGAGCGCCCACGCATAAATAATGACTAGCCGTGTAACCTTGAGCAAGTTACTTAACCCCAATTGCTTTAAAAAAAAAAAAAAAAAAGACTAGGAGTGCAAATGAAAAAAAAAAAAGAATAAATGGAATCAATGCTTGTGTTTTAATCCTGAATTGTGTGAATTGGCTGTTATGAGGTGCTTTTAGTATATGTCTCCTCTTTTGATCAAATGACAAAGATAACTGCCTGATCTCTTGACTTTGTGCTGTGTTGCTATATCTTGTCTGAGACCTTGATGGACAAATGGATAGATGGGATGCCTAGAGGACAGTTAGAATCTAGGAATCAGAGATGAGATAGAAGAGACCAAGACAGGCTTGATTAGAGCAAAGGGAATAGATTACAAAAATAGAGGAGAGAAAAGAAACAAAGATGTTGAAATCCTAGAGGAAAGCATGTGCTTAAGGGATTCTTTTCTCTAATTTAATAAGAACTAAAAATACTTCAGTACCTGATGCAGCTTAATATTTACATTCCTGCCTGACAGTGAGACAAAATTGTTTCAGAGCAACAATTACTATCTTGTCTTAAAATGTATGTACTCAAAATAAATACACTTTTTATATAATGACTACCAAATTTGTTACACTGATTTGTAATATAATACATTTACTATATGACATTTGATGTGAATTATTTGTCGCCTAAGTTGCTTGATCAGTGAACAAAACTCATCTCCTTGAACACTTGGATCACCTCCTGGATATTATTTCCCTGGGTTTCTATATTGTCTCTTGGTTCTTCTTCTACCTCTCTGAGTACTACTCACTCTCCTTTGCTGGATCTTCAACAATGAATGGCACATCCATTAGTTGTAAGTGTACCCCCAAGGCTCTACCTTTTTCTCTTTCTGTTCTTTCATTTGTTGATCTCATTAGCTCCCATAGATCCAGTTTGTCATCCCTAAGCAAATGATTCCCATATTCATGTTCAAAAATCATTTCTCATTCTGGATTTTAAGTTTTATCACCTGTTTAGCAAGAGGTGGGTGACTTTCTTCATTTCTGGTCCTCTGGATTTGTGATTTATTACTTCATTAATCAGAGTTCTGAAATCTTTGAAGGTTTTCCTCTACAATGGGAATGGGAATTTGAAGATTTTCCTGTCCCTTAATAAGCCTAGGGGGAATTTGAAAATCTTCCCTGCTTTGAAAGTAAACTCTGCCGCCTAATAGGCTGAATGTAGTCACATAGAGCCTGTGGTAGAAGGAGTTTGCTGAAGGGAAACCGAGTGACAGGGAAGCTGGAAGCCAAAGCTAGCAAGGCAGTGGGGGAGAGAGGGGCTCAGACAAGGAGATAGAGAGGTTTGTAAGTAAATATTTATCTTGTATTGGTTTGTGGGAAGACTGAAAGATGGCATGTGTCTTTGTTAAATAAATGGTTCTGTCCTGTGTATGGAGAATCTGTTATATTTTGTAATCAAACATCATGCGATATTTATAGTCATAGTCTTTATAGTGATAGTGGGCATTATAATTATTGCACTGGCACTACAAATGTTGTCATTATATAAATTGTTCTCTTGGTTCCTCACTTCACTCTTTATCAGTTCATAAAGGTCTTCCCAATTTCCTCTGAAACTATCCCTTTCATCATTTCTTATAATGAAATAATATTGTATTATATTTATGTACTCCAATTTTATTTTGCCATTTCCCTGTAGATGGATACTCTTTATTTTCCATTTTTGACTACCCTGAAAAGAGCTGTTATTAATATTTTTGTACTAATGGATCATTTTCTTCTTTCTTTGGGGGATATGCCTAGTATTAGTATAGCTCAGTCAAGGGTATGCATAGTTCTGTAACTATCTGGTTACAGAACCAGAATGCTTTCCAGAATGGCTGGACCAATTCATGACTCTACCATCAGTGTGCTAGTATGCCTGTTTTCTCACAGCCTCTCCAATATTTGTTATTTTCATCTTTTATCTTCTTTGCCAATATGATGGGTTTAAGATAGAACCTTTAAAGTTGATTTAATTTGTATTTCTCTATTAGTGTTTAGGCTATTTTTTTAAAAATATGGTTGTTGATAGATTAAATATTACCTGTTTATATCATTTGACCATATACCTATTGGAGAATGGCTCACCATCTTATACATTTGAATTAGTTATACACACACACACACACACACATTTGAAATGAGACTTTTATCAGAGAAACTTCTTGCAAAGATGTTTTCCTATTACTTATTTTATGTATATAATTTTCCTAAAGATTTTATAAAAGATGAGAAAGTAGGTATGTAGTTCAATGGTTACTGATGTCCTCCTGATCTCCTTTTTGGTAATAACATCTGTGATTTTTTTCTAGTTATTTTACATTATCCGTTTTTTGTAATATCTTGAAAATTGATTTTTCTGTATTTTCAGCCTCATGCCACCCTCTTACACTAACTTCTTCTTTATCTGCTGTTGTCCAGATGATCTTCCCATCTTCACCTTCTTTAGTACTGTTTGTACTATGTGCCTCTAGAATATCAAGAACTGAGTTATTAAAATCTAGATGTGATAGTTTTGCTGTCATATCTGAATAAAAAGTAATTTGTTATAAAAATATTAACAGATGTGTTCCATTTCTCATCTTTTTGTTGTCCTTCCTCTGATTTAATTCATAAATGAATTCATATGATCTGGCTTAGTTGGATCTCAAACCAAGGTTCCTTCAGACTTCATGTCTTTTATACTATGCTTCACTGTTTTGTAAGATGGTATTACCTATAATCCTCCATCATCCTCCTCTTTAACATTTTACTACAGAATTTATCTTCATAGTCCATTTTTTCTTTGACTGTTCGGTCTTTCTTCTTGTCAAAGAGATTTCAATTGGTGGCTAAAGCTCTTTTGGAAACCTTGTTGTGGCAGTTACTCTTAGTTGGTTAGATGTCTGTTAGACATATGATAGTGTTTGTTCATATATTTTCCTTTATTTTGCTTTTTTAAAGGCTTTTGTGGTTTGTTTTAGCAGGTCAAGTTAGAGCTATTATAATTGTTTATAGGGTCATCTTCTACTCTTCATCCTTTCTTCTGATTTATTGCTTGCCTTAAATTTTGTCATAGCTAGTCAGTATTCTAACTACTCACAGCTGATTATTAGTGGATGTTGTTTTTTAATGTGACATTATAGTAATAGCATAATCTATATAAAATGCTACTATAGTATATATTTAAGTACTTTATATGTAGGTTTCATGCAAGTTTATATTTGAGAACAATGCACAGAATTATAAAATGTTAGAGTTGAAGGGACCTTCAAGATCATCCAAGGCCATCATTTACAGGTCAAGGAAACTAAGGCTTATTAAGGTGAATCAATCAGTAAGTATTTATTAAATGCTTATTATGTGCCATGTGCTTTAGTGAATGCTGAAGATACAAAAACAAAAATGGGACAATCCCTACCCTCAAGGAACTTAAATTTAATTAACTTAAATTTAATTGAGAGAAATGACATGTATTCCTATGTTAGTAACCTGTGCACAGTGAATACAAAGTAATTGAGGGGATTACTAGCAGCTGGAGGGAGCTAGTTAATTATAAGATGCAGAGGTAAGGAGAAATGAGGGTCTACAGTCATGAGAGAAAGTCTGTGCAAAGACACTGAGATCAGAGATGGGAGTGTCATATACAAGGAACAGCAAATTGGGCAGTTTGTCTGGACTATAGAGTATGAGAAGAAGCCTAGAATAAATGTGTAATAAACCTGGAAAATTAGATTGAAGCTAGATTGTGAGAAACCTTAAATGCCTAGAAGGTGTTTTTATTTTATGCTAGGGGCAAGGGAGACCCCAACACAGTTTTTTGAGTAGGGGAATGGTGTACAGAAACCTGGACTTTAGGACTATCTTTCTGACAGCTGTGTAGAAGGTGGATCAGAGAAGGGAGATATTTGAAGCGAGAATACTAATTAAAAGAAACTGCAGGAACTTCTGGCCTCAGCAGGGTCTGTGCCTCCTTGGCTCCAAAGCTAAAGTCAGGTCCAGCAGGCTCATTCAGTCTTGGTACCCTGTTGGCCAATACAAAGGAGATGTCAAAGGTTATATCCCTACCTTAAAGAAATAAGAAAAAAAATTTAAAGGGAGGAAAAAATGCATTCTAAAACATTACTTTAAAATTTTTTAAATACTGAATCAACTGTCTGGTTTTCCATACTCTTCCACTGAGATAAAATTATACCTCCAACTGTTAACATTCAGTCATATAGGGGAAAAAAATAATTCTACCAATTATTTGAGCCTACCACTTATTAATATTTTTTCCTAGAATATGTATTTCTTGGTGCCATAGAACAAATTAATGGACTCCTCCAGCGGCATGGCATAGTTGGATACATGTCTGAACCTGGAAATAAGAGATATAGGCTCAAATCCCATTGATAGAAGCTCTATAGGCAAGTCCCTTAACCTCTGAGTCTCACTTTCATCTTCTGTAAGAAAAAAGTTAAAAATAATATATGCACTACCTGCCTCAAAGGACTGCTGTGAGGAAAACATTTTACAAATTCTGAAATGCCAGACAAATTATTAAAAGTAATATTATTCCATAGTATATGTAATAATTATAATTATATAATATGTAAACATATTATATATTATGTGTGTATATATAATGTTTATACGAAAGAGAGCTGCTTTGTTTCTTGATACTGATGTTAGCTGCATTCTAGTTATCAATCCACAAACATTTATTAAACACCTGCTGTGTGTCAAGCACTGGGGATACAAAGACAAAAAGCCAGGTAGTTCTTGCCCTCAAGGAGTTTACATTTTGTTGGGGCTGGGGGTGGGGGAGGAAATACAACACCTTCACCGACAAGTAAATGTAAAGTATATACAAAATTAACACAATGTTTTCAGAAGAGACAGAAGACTTAACCACTGGGAAAAATAGGGAAGGCTTCTTGAAAGAGGTGATAGAGTTCTATAAATACAACCAAGTAAAAATTTGGCTTTAAAAAAAAAAGAGATGATACTCTAGTTAATCCTTGAAGGGAATTAGCTAAGGGTTCCAAGGTTCAGAGGTGAGAAAGGAGAGCCTTCCATGCATGGAGAACAACCAGTACAGAGGTACCAGTGGATATATGAGATGGATTGTTGTTTATAGGGAATAGCAAGCTTGCCAATTTGGCTGGAATGTAGAGTTCATGAAAAGGATTCATGTGAATTGGACCTGGAAAGATAGGTTCGAGCCAGACTGTAAAGGCCTCCAAAAACCAAACATAAGAGTTTGCATTTTATCCTAGAGGTAATAGGGAGCCATCAAATCCATCAGTCAGCAGATATTTATTTAGCCTTTCTCATCTTAATAGCCTCCTCTGTGGGAGCTGTTCACAGTGCTGAAAAAGGTATAGTAAATTTATTCTACTATTGACCATCATATGCATATTGAGATGCTTTAAGGTACTGGGTTCCCAAAGAATGATCTGAGTGAGTTTGTGAGACAGAGGTTGACAGTCTTGCCTGGAACAGGCAGGGTGTAACAAGAAATAAGGTTAGGTAGGGAGTTTAGCCTTGAGACCTAGTTTAGAAACATTGGTAGATATAATGGAGTTGGTGCTCCAGTGAAACCAGAAAAATATGAAAGTCTGAAAAGGTTAAAAGACAGAGACTTGAAAAAGAAAGGGAAAAACTTTCAGATACAAAATAGACATTCTCTACCATAGAAAGAGTAGGAAGTGTGACTACTTTAATGAAATATGAAAAGGCCAGCAAAACCATGAATGTCCTTCAAGACTTGGAATTCATTCACACCTTTGTTCCCAATCACTCATCTACTGAAGTTTCCCTAAGGATCAGGAAGTGAAAAATGAATTAACTGAAAGTAATCACCCTAAGGAAACATAGAGTGGCTTAAGGAGAGAAGGGGTTTTTGAGTTAGAAAAAGAACAAGCCATCTCTCATTTTAGTAGTCCTAAGGCTCTGAGGGAGTCAAAGGGAAGAACCTTCTTCTAATCCTGGGTTAAGAATGTTTGCCCAAGCTGAAAAAATTCAGTAACCCTGCAGCTAAAGAGAGCACAAAATCTCCCCAGCCCAGCCAATGGCTGGAGCTAGAAAAAAAGACTACAGGAGACCACAAAAGAGGCCT
>WOXC01000711.1:600000-789371 GCA_011680675.1 Gymnobelideus leadbeateri | reverse complement strand
CCTTTTCTGCATCTATTGAGATTATCCTGAGCTTTTCTGATAGCCTTGGGGTTTTGGAAGTAAGAAGACAAGAAGGCCATAGGAAGTCCCTGCTCAAGAAAGGGGCAGGATTGCCAGGCTGATAAGCCAAGGCCAGTCACAAAGAAGATGGTTCATCAAAGGCCAGAGGTGGTAAGCAACTTCTGAGGTGGAAGCTCATTTGAATAAATCTATTGCTTACTTTGGGAATGAGGCCCCCTGCTACCTGCAAGCCTCCTCACATGACAGGCTTCCCTGGCCTGGGAAAGCTTTCCTCCTCCTGTCCTCCAAACAACACCATTACTGCCCAGAACCATCGTCTTCATGAAGCTTCCCCTAACAGAGCCCAGTTGATGTGTTAATAAGTTTGTCCCCCTATGATTGGAAACATGAGCTCAAATCCAATCTCAGACACTAGCTGTATGACAGTAAGCTAGTCATTTAACCTTGGTTTGCCTCAGTTTCCTCAACTATAAAATTGGGATAATAATATCAAAAGACATAATTCTTATGAAGCACTTAGCACAGTGCCTGGCACAGAGTAGACATTGTACAAATGCTAGTCATCATCATCACTACATGTCTGCCAGTTTGGGTACACGGCTCCAAGGGACAGAACAGTACCTTAGGGTCTTAATAAGGAAGACCTAGGTGTCAAGTCCCTCCTCCGACACTGTGATAGGGATCCTTTCATCCTCTGTATTTGTATTGCCTGCACCTATCACAGTGATTGGCACATAGTAGGAGCTTAATAAGTACTTGTTGAATGATTAACACATACCAGCTCTAAGACTATGCTCAATTGACAAACTCTAAGCTCTAAATTGCAAAGAAGGTGCTGAACTGCATTGACTATGGAAAAGTCCCATTGTACAGCATCCTATCCCAATGAAATCATATGATCCAGTCTCTGTCTATCTACCTATCTATCCCTCCATCCATCTATTTACACAGTATGTCCCAAAAGTCTTTGTGCACTGTTAAACTTTAATAGCTTTAAATAGCTTTTTAATGGTTACTAAAGCTTAGCATTCCCAAGACTTCTGGAATACCCTGTATACATACATATTCACATATACAACAACATGTATATATTTCTATATAGATTTATAATTAAAATATGCATGTATATGTATATATGCATTTGTGTGTGTCTACATATATATACACATATACATGCACATGAGCACACATACACACACACAAAATCCTATCACCAAGTAACCCCAGACTCTCAGGGGCTCTTCCAACAGAACATCAGACCTGCTAGAACCTTCATGAGCTGTGAGAATTTCAAGTTAAGGCCCAGTGATAGACCATATGGACTGGTTTTCTTCTGTTTTTTTGGAAGGGGCATATGGGTCATTTGAGCTAAGTTTGGGGAAGTTTTTTTATCACAAGTTTGAACATCAAGTAATGAATGAATGTTATTTTTTCCCTGATCTATAGGCATTTGTAAAGTGCCTATTCTATAAAAGTCACGGTACTAAGCACTAGAGAGGACCAATACCAATGACTAGGGCATGGAAGTATTAAGATTTGCATCAGTAGAAGAGGTGCTTGTCATTTGAATAAAATAATGGCTCCTCAAAATACCAAAGTACACACATACATATCATAGGAAGTGGGTGGGGGAGACCAGGCAGACAGCAGGCTACAATGGAAAATACTCTAACCTGGTGTCAGACCTACAATAGCCAGACCTACATAGTCAAAGGGGTGCCAGTGGAATTGGGAATCACACAAAGTCAGGGCCAAACATACACTGACAGCCACTGAGTATTGCAAATTGAAAGACTTCTGGATCAAATTTCATACCTTTCTGTTTCCCTTGACACAAACTATTCCATTTCACCTTTCTCCTGCCTCCTTGAATTGGTCATGGCTTTTTGTTTGAATTCAGCTTCCACTTCAGAAGTTGTTTACTACCTCTGGCCCTTGAAGAACCATCTTCTTTGTGACTGGCCTTGGCTTATCAGCCTGGCAATCCTGCCCCTTCCTTGAGCAGGGACTTCCTATGGCCTTTTTACCTTCATACTTCCAAAACCTCAAGGGTATCAGTGAACAACATGGAAACCACTCGGTTGCAGCCCATCAGTAAATACAATCTATCTCACTTTTGTCACTGTATTCTTAGTGCCTAGAGAAAAGAGCCAGGGCCATAGCAATGATCTGATACATGTTTGTTGTCTGAGCATCCTAGACTGTGGGACAGTGGGAAGTGAGGACCTCTCTCTGCTTCTTTGGGACCATGGGCAAGTTACTGAATCTCAACAATCCTGTGTTCTTATGTGTAAAACAAGGGAATCGGGACTAAATGGCTTCTAAGATGACTTGTAGCTGTAAGTCTCTGGTGCTGTGATGGCTCTGAGGCATATATATATGCACATGAGCATGATATATCAAAGAGAGCAAATTACGATCAGCATCATTTACAACTTACTTATATTTTATATTCTATCTCAATTCTTTGAAAAATGGTCATTCAAATACTGAAAATCTCAAGCAAGCTTGAATATGTGATTAACTCCAATGTTCCATCCCCTGACCACAAAATGCCAGATAAGAGAATTCACTGTAACATCATGTCAACCTTGTCAGGCTTGCTTTCCTAGTAAGCCCATGGCTGATAGTCGCAAACAGTCTCAGGCCCCCAACACTACATGAGGTTCAACGTTGGCCATGGCTCTGGCTTCACAGATCAGGCATGGCACTGGATTACCCTGCTACCTTTAGCAAGCAAACAGGATTCTGAAATGGGAGTTTCCAACAGTTTAGATGAGGGAGCCCCTTTCAAGTGACAATTTTACAAAAACCCTGCTGATTGGGAAATTATCCAATTTCACAACATTCTTCTAATTAAGGCCAATATAAATAAATGAACCCATTTTTAGAGTTACCAGGGCTTCTTTGTGACCCTATGGGGGCATAAGCAGGCTATGACAACAACAGTCAGAGCCGAAGGTAATCTCCCGGAAGGGAGACTGCTGCCACAACGGTTCTCCCAGCTGCCAGGAAGGATTCCTTGAACATGAGGCCCAAGCAACTTGTCAGGCAAAGACATCTTTACACTGAAGAGAAGTTTGCATGAGCCCCCACTCCCAGACACAAGGTCTTTCCTTTTTCTCCCTTTCACATATGCATCTACAGAAAGATTTCTTTTAAGGGTGAGAGAAACTCATTAAAATGAAAAAAAAATCATTGTTTACATAAGCTAGCTTTAAAATAGACACAATTAAAAACTGGATGCCCAGAGCATCAAATTTGGAGTTCTATAGTCAGTTTAAAGGGGTCTCACACATTATTTGCTATTATAAGAAAGAGAAATCAAGTGTGAACATTACCAAGTGAGTTCTTAATGAAAATGTCTAATTATGAGCCAACTTAAAGTTCTGTCTAGGTCTGCTTACCATGAACCTGTGGCAAAGGGGGGAAAATGAATCACACTCCAATTAGACTTGTTCACACTATCAAAATCCAGCCTGAGTCCTCTTCCTACTTAAGGGCCATTAAAGCAAGAAAATAGAATCATTTTGTGGGCACTGTTTCTCCCACACTTTTCAAGAAATCATTGCTTATAGTCCTACATGCAAACATCCCAAGCTATGCCAGACTGCTGGAGTTTTTCACTTATCTTAAAATCCTCTTTTCTTTTGCTATGTCAAAGGATGGGGAATAAGATAATCCTTTTTTTAAGAGATGAGGAAACTGAGGCCCCTCTTGACATATCTGGAGTACTATCCATGTCTGAGACACTGAATTCTGTTCTGAGCACGACATTTTAGAAAAGAAATTGAGAAACTGGAGAGCATTCTGTCAAAGAAATAATGCGACCGTCTATTTTTTTTTTTGGCTTGGCCAAGGCCTTTTTATTATTTGTGTACACTTGGGGAGAGTCAGACCATGGCCATACATGCAAGCCTCACAGTCGTCTTCTCCTCCAAAATGAAGTATAACTGACCAATTAGATTCTTATAATTGAGATGAAACACTATATGGCTGGAAAGCATAGAATGCCACTTTGCTGTTGACCAAAATGACGATGGAAAGACAAATGGCGGGCCTAAGTGAACTGTATACAAGAAGAGGTAGAAAAGATGCTGTCTAAGAAGTGCACGACTGGAAAAGGAGGCGGGCTCCTTGTGCCGTGAAAGTGACAACCAAAGAATGCCAGTGGGATCCACGGAACCTCATAGAGTTAGAAGGTGCCTCCCTTGCAGATGATTGATTTGAAGACACAGAAAGGAATGCAACAGCATGAGAACATCTGGGAAAGGTTGTGCTCTCTGTGACAGTGGCAAAGGAGACCCCTTCATTTATAAGGTCACATTAGTCTTGTTTTGAGAACTCCATGGTCCCCCTTTAGGAAAAATGCTGAGGTGATACTAAACCAGAGTGAGGTCCCATGGCCTCAGAACAGAGGAGGGTCATAATAAGCAGCTGGAAAATCCTTGCTCCTGCCTTACTTTGAGGATAACTCTGGACAACTCTTCCACAAATATAGTTATGTGCACAGACCTATTTACAACACTATATTCTTCTACAGAGTCCCAGCTAAGATCTCAGCCAATGTGAGATGGCAGGCAGGACAGTCTTTTCTCTCTATTCCTAAGGTTCTATGGCCTATATTCAGGATAAGATGACTCTGGGTAGAATTTGAATTACATGACATATGAGTGAGGTGATAGAAAGAATACCATGAGATAATGACAGCAAAGTATTTTGCAAACCTCAAAGTTCTATGTCAAGGCAGCAGCTCTTAACCACCATTCTCTCAACCCACATGGAAGGCTCCAATCAAAGGACAGATCTGAATTTTCCCTTCAGCCTCCCTATACAGCATCCCCTTCTCTATAGTCACATACCTTGCAGCCCCAGTCACATCCTCATCACTTTTTGCTGGGTCTTTATAGCTGTCCCCAAAGGGCTTACCTGGCTCTAGTCTCTCCCCTGGCTATGTTGTCTTGTCTCCCTTTCACCAAGCCTTCTGTTCTCCAATTCAGCCTTTTCACATCTGCCATGATAGCTGCCTAGGTCTGACTCTGTCAGAAATCCTCAGGTTAAAGGGCAAACTCTTTGAGTTGGTATCTAAGGCCCTGCCTCCAGTCCATCATTTTAGCCTTATTTCATATAACTCCTTTCCCACAGTCTATGTTATAATTAAAATGAATTCCTACCTGTTCCCCACATTAAATAGATATAGGGTCATATATTTTGAAACAGAAGGGATGTTAGAGGTCATCTGGTCTGACATTTTCATTTTACAGATAAGAATATTTAGCCTTAGGGAGCTTAAGTGACTTGTCCAAAGTGAGACAGGTGGAAGAATTGGGATTCCAACTCAGGTAATTAGGCATGCCTGGAATGGACTTCCTCATCATCCCTGCCTTTCAGAATCTCATAAGGCTCCATTTTTCCTCCTTCTTGAAGGAATTTGTCTCCTTCCTCCTTGCCTTTACACAAGTGGTAGCCCCTATAGTACCCTATCTTCCTTCAGGACACAGCTCAACTGCTATCTCCTGCATTAGACATTTCCTAATCCCCCAGCTGTTAATCCCCTTTATCTCTTTAATTACTGTGTATAACTTTGTGTATGCATATCTTTTTACATGTAAAGTGTAATATCTGAAGTCAGAGATGATTAAATTTCTGTCTTCATAACCCTAGCATCTATTAGAGGACCTAGGAAATCAGCAGTACCTAATAAAGGTCTATTTGGTTGAATCAAAATGAAGAAATAAACAAAGGGGCTGAAGGCTGTTTGGCTAGCTTTTCCCCTCTTTTCCTGTCCCTTTTGTCTTCTAAGAGTTGGGAAATCAGTGTGCCCTGACGTTCAGGGAGGCTTAGCTGAGCCAAGGGAGAACATAGATTATAAATCACTATAATCTTCTCTCCCAGATTAGTTTCTATGCCTTTTGTGGTGGGCTTGTTTTTTTTAAGGATTCCATCTTCATTTTATAGAAGCCATTTTAAATGAGTACATTTATTATTGAGTTAATGGTTCTCCTAATAGTTCATGTATTCAGTTGAACCATATTTGTGGCTTATTGATTTGATAGCTACCCAATGGTCTATGTGCTGGCAGCTTACATTAAATCTTTCTCTTCCTTGAATGAAACTGAGTGTGTGTTTTCTGGGGCCCAGGTTTACTGACTCTCTATTTTCAAGGCTTACAACATTCCAGGAGTGTTGGCCCAAAAGGATATGAGGTATAACAGGCTTCTGATACTCTGGATTACATATCTGGGGCAAACACACCAGGTGTCCAAGTCAAGCCCAAATGACAACACATTGTTCCTCATTCTAATGAATCCTCTCCACTTTCCCTCTAATGAAGTCCTATTTCATGGCCTCACCATACCTACATTGGTGATTCTGGCAGCAGAACACAGGCTTTGGTAGACCATTCCCCAATGTGAAGACTGTGTATCTATTGCATGATGACCAATCTAGGTGAGTTAAGGGAGACTCATCACTGCCAGGCAATCATTCTGTTGGGAGACATTCAGACCCTCTTATAGAACCACAGAATTAGGGCCAGAAGGGACATTTGAGCTCACCAATTTGACACTATCATTTTACCAGAGAGGAAGTGGAAATTAAAAAAGGTTTTAAGTGTCTTGACCAGGGTCACAAAGCTAGCAAGTATCTGGGGTGAGATTTGAACACAGGGGCTTTTTTAGGTCTTCAGTGCCTGTGGCCTTAGCAGCTGCAGGAGCAGGTACCAGGCTGCATGGACAGGGATTGTTTCCCATGATGATGGCTTCAGGCACTGGGATGCAAGCATTGCTATTCTAATGGCAGCTGAAGGTCCTGAACTCACTTCATCTGTGAGAAGAGATGGCGATAAAGGTGGGCTTGGGGGTGAACTGCTTGGCACATGCCACCTGCGCTCTCCTTTGCTGTTTCATCCAGCTGTTTCATCCAGCTGTTTCATCCATCCTTTACCTTGCCCCCCCTGATGTCAATGGGCTAGCAGGTGGTGGGATGGCTCATCTCTTCTTCACAGCAGTTGCTTTACTGGATGATGACTGTAGAGGATGGGCTAGAAGCAGTGACGGTGGTGCAGGGTACACTGGCACTCTCAGGGATCGGGGACTTCTCTGCCTATTGGTGGCAGCTGTTTAGTGGTTATTACAGAGGTAATGAGGAAGGCGAACCCCTTCTCCACAATGGTTTCTTCCCTCATTATCAAGCTAGCAGCAGATCCAGTGGTTTGGTGAGCAGGATTGCTTTTCCAAATCCTCTTGTGTTTACTGTTCTGGTCCCGGGCTGTCTCTACCACAGGTGTGAGGGGGAGATGGCAATCAAGATGGTGGTAGTGGTTTGTCTTGCCTTGTGTCTGCTGCCTACTGTTTCTCTCTATGGAATACCTCTGGAACCTCAGACCAGTTCTCTGGGCCTCAGTTTCCTCATCTGTAAAATGAGGGGACTGGCCTAGATGAACTCTCAGCTCTAACTAGCTAATCCTGTGATTTTCTTAATAGACTAGTCCACTTGAGTGTGTTATCACTCCCAGGGACCTTCACATACAGTCCCAATCCTATGTATCCCTCATCAAGCTGCATAGAACCAAGGATCCTTCAATTGTAGAATGTGTCTGACTCTAAACTGGATCCACAATCCAATAATACAGACATGGCTGAAAGTTCCATTGTTAATCAATTAACAAGTGAGTAAATACCTACTATGTGACAACAGAAAAAAAGCATGGCATAACAGAGAGAAAGCTGTCCTCAGAGTCAGGAGGATGTGGGTTCAGCTTTCACTGTCCATGTGCCCTTGGTCAAGTCATTAAACTCTTTGTTCCCCAAGCAATTCTCTAGGCCTAAACTGCAGGATGACTATGTCTACATTGGTAGAAGGAGTTTCTCATTTGATGCCAATAAATCCACAGGTCTAGGCCAAAGTGCCAGAAACTATGACAAAAAGCAAACTGCTCCTGACCCCAATTGAGAGGGTTAAACATGTACACATATGTAGGTAAAAACACTGCCATTCAACCTTTTAGGCAATAGCCATCAATTAGTGGGACCTCTTTGGGATGGGCTAAAGGGGACTTGAGGTCCATTCTCAAAAGGGATCGAGTCAGATTGTCTGTCCACCTCTACAATATCACCTAAAATCTACTAACCTCTTACAAAGCTCTTACTCAGCAGAGTCAATTTCCCAGGCAGAAGAGAAATGTAGTCTGTTCATATTTATCTATAATTGGTTAAAGCAAATTGCTCATCTTGGGCAAACACATTAGGTGCCAACATCAGGTCCAAATGGTGGGATCCTGCTATTCACCCCAAACCTGAGATAGTATTTATCCTGGAGAAATGCCACATCCATAAAAACCATCTAATAGACAGAACAGACAGTCACTCTGAAACCCAGGGACAGGAATAAGAAGAAATTAATCATTGTCTGGAATCAGACGCTCTGCAATAAACCTTCACCCCTCCCAAATTGTGAGAAGCAGAAGTCTTTAATGAAAGGCTGCCACTGGCCCCCTTCCCTATAGCTTCATAACAGTGTCTCCCCCACAAGAAAACTGACTCTTTTAAGAACTAATGAAACCTTCTGGTGCATAGCTAAAGGAATGCTCCTAGCAAGTCCTTGTGCTTAATCCAAACAGAAACAATTGTAAGGTAATAGGGAACAATAAAGGGAAAGTCACACAGATTACCACATAATGTAAAATGGTGTAACCCAGCCCAGGAAAGGGCTCTTGCACTCAGCAGTCTCCCACCTTGAAAGCAGCACACTCTTGTTTCTACGTCATCCTTCCTCAACACAAATGACTGTGTATATTTTTAACAAAAAATAACTAGTGATAGGTATGTACCCTGATTTTTAGCAAAAGTAACAAAAGAACAAGCCGCGTATGGTTTTGATGATTTAGTTTTATTTGGGAAGAGAGATATGTGTTGGGTTTTCTCCCCCAACAGAAATTATAGGCTAAATTCCTAATTTCTTCCCCTCTCCCCTGGACAATCTCAGTCACGAAATCATCATGATACTGATTCAATCTGTAAAAATAGGAACATAGTATTTAGGGTGTAGAGGAACATTGGACATTATGGAATCCAAGGCTCCATTTTACAGATATAGAAAGTGAGGCCCTGAAACAACTTCCCAGCAAAGGAAATTCTTCTCTATGGTCTCTGACTTCAAAACAATCAATCGCTAAGCATTTATTAAGCATCTATTATATATGAAGCATCGAGGATAAATGCAAAGAATAACCCAATCCCAATTTGTAAGGAAGGTGCTTACATTCTAGGGGGAAACAAGTACTTCTCTAAGCCACCAATCAGTTGATCTACATTTATTAAGTATTTACTATGTGCCAGGCACTGTGTTAAGGGCTGGGAGTATGAAAAGAAGAAAAAAATAGTTCATACCCTCAAGGAGCTCACATCAATGGAGATAAGGACAAGCAAACTGATATAGAAAGACAAGTATATACAGAATAAACATAGAAAGAGTAAGTCCTGACAAATACAAATTAATTAAATACAAGATGATAGGGAGGGAGGGCACTAGCAATTGGGAGGCTCAGGAAAGGCTTCAAGTAGAAAAAGAGGGATTGGGATTTTTAACTGTGTCCACAAGATTTCCTAGGCTGGACTTGTGTGAAGGAGAGCTGATTGGGCGGGGGGGGGGGAGGGGGACAGGGAACCCAGAATGGGAACATGTACAACAGTGTGCCTGTGTGTAGAATATATATCTACATTATAGCACCCACATTTCTCATATGGGTAGATATCTACTTACTCTCTAAGCTGGTCCCCTTATTCCAACCTACTTTGACACCAGCAGACATAGGCAGAGAAGGAACATCACTGTATGATTATATTCGGATTCTCTTAGTTTCCTGAAGGGGACTGCATCTCTCCTACTTACACTACTTTAGCTCTTGATTCCCCACTGATGTGTTTCCATTTATACAAACTGGTTGCTTATAATTGTGACATTTTTAGATATTGAACATCATAATTTATTTACCAATAAAGGAAAAAATAATAATATCATAGGCACTTATATATTAAAGTAAGTATATGAATGATAAAATAAATAGCAAGCCACATATAAACCTGTGTCATACTCTCCCACCAATGCATTCAGTATCTGCTAGAAACAGTGTTCACACAGTTAAAGGAACCTGGTACTGAAGCGCATTAGAGAGGAAAACATGAGTTTAGGGTATCTAACAACTCTGGAACACAGACTTTGATGCCATCGGTCAATTCAGAAACATCTGCACTACACAAAGCCATGTTTCTATTGCTTGTTTGCTGGGTAAATTAATCTCTCCTCTCCTTTTCTCCTCTTAACTGATGTGGTATTTACAAGCCCCTTCAACTAGTAATCAACCTTAAAAGGGCATTAGAAAAGTGTAACCAAATTTAATTGTCTGGTGTACATATATGTAAGGCACTGTGCTAGGTCCTGGGGCTATACAGACAAAAAAGAAACACGTCTTGCCATGAAAGAGCTTGTATTTTATATGCACACAAGTTAATACACTATACATACAAAGAAATTTGGGAAAGGGAGCTAACAATTAGATCAATTAGGAAATAGCTCAGTGATATGTGAGGTGTGCCTTGAATGAAGATGGAGACTCCAAGAGGAAGTGCATGCCAGACATGCAGGCAATGCGTGTAAAAGCAGGAGGTAGGTAGGGTAATGAAGTGTTATGCACAGAGCATAGCCAGCAAGCCAGTGTAATAGGGAGAGTACATGAAGTACAGTAATAGGAAATGATGAGAAAGGTAGGTAGAGAATAACCTGTCTAAGACTTTCAAGTCCAGGCTCAGAATTTTTCTATTTCATCCTAAGGGCTATATGCAACAACAGAAAATGTCTTAGTAGGAGAGTGACATGGTCAGATTTGTATTTTAGGAACACCAATTTGGCTGTGGAGGAGATGGCAAGGGGAGAACCAATTAGGAGGATACTGCCATAGTCCAGACAAAAGGTGACAAGGCCCTGAGCTATGACAGCATTTATATGACTGGAGAAAAAAGAAGGGATCCAAGAAGAGTTGTAAAAGAATCAATAAGACTTGGCAAGTGATTGGATGTAGTGACTAAGGGAGAGCAACAAATCAAGGCTGACATCTAAAGATATCTTGTCACCCACTAGGTCTTCTGGATTCCCATTGGACAAAGTTTCCCAATGCCTCGTGCATGACAACACTTGCTCAGCATGTTTTCTCCCTCTACCTTCACCTCATCTATTTACCCTGTTCCTTTACAAACATCTCCAGCTTGCAGGGGAGATCGGGCAAGAAAACAAAACAAAACAAAAAAAGGAAATCATCCTCTATATCCATGAAAGATGGAGATTTGGGCTTCATTTGACTTGTGGTATAGAACCTTAGCTTTGCCCCCCCAAAAGCATTTTAATACAGAAGACAACTACTTCAAATACATCCTATCCAATTATACCTCAAGTAGATGTTTCCATTTCATAACAAAGTGAAGGGCCAGTTGCTCCCTCTATCTGGAATAGTGTTCTTGCTTCAGAGGGTCAAGACCAATCCCCAGAGCAAGCCCCCTTACTGCCCAGACATACTGTCTAGCCATTTACCTCAAATTTAACATAGTGCTTTCGTTTAAAATTCTTCTCAGTGCTCTCTTGGGAGAAAAAAGAGATGTATTCATTACCATACCCTACGAAGTGAGAGGCCCAAATTGGATTTGTCCTGCCCTTCTCATTCAGTACACAACTGGAATGTGCATCTGGTTAGAAATCACATCCATCTAGATTCAAAGACTTATCAGGGACCCTGCTGAAGATATTAACATATGGGCTGGCCAGAGCTAAATGTATGCATTTCCATCATTGATAATGTAGATGAAAAGGAGCCTGTCAAATCACTGGGTCTCTTCTGCCCATGGAGAAAATGCAATTGAAAGAATAATCCTACTGTTTTATGCTCTGAGGAGCTTACAGGCATCATTCTTCCCGCTCTCCTTGGGAGTTTGACTGGCTACAAAGATTACTCCCATTTTTCCAGATGAGGCAAAGAGAAGTTTGGTGATTAGGAAGACTAAATTTACCCAGGGAAGTAATTGCTGCCTTATCTGGTTTAGCCTGGCCCAGACAGGAGCATTTGAGATTCGTAACTGAAGCTCTGACTCTAGGATGAATCCTGGACAAAATGAGAAAAGTATCCTATAAATAAGGGATTGCAATACCCAACAGACAGGGATTCTGTGGGGAGAACACAAGAAAACAGAGGCCAGATACTTCACATATCTGCATAACTTAGAATGCTACAGGAATACCGGCTATTGGGTTTTTTTAGTTACTTTATAAAAATTAATTTATTTTTAGTTTTTAACGTTCACTTCAATAAGATTTTGAGTTCTAAATTTCTTCTCCCCTCCTCCCTTCCCAAGACAGCTTGCAATCTGCCATAGGCTCTACATATACATTCATATTAAATATGTTTTCATACTAATCATGTTTTAAAGAAGAATTAGAACCAATTGGTGGAACCATGAGAAAGAAGAAACAAAAGAGT
The DNA here is from genome assembly GCA_011680675.1 of Gymnobelideus leadbeateri. NCBI lineage: Eukaryota > Metazoa > Chordata > Mammalia > Diprotodontia > Petauridae > Gymnobelideus > Gymnobelideus leadbeateri. The sequence goes on along the minus strand of WOXC01000711.1, from coordinate 776,827 downwards.
GAGAAAATAGTATGCTTTGATCTGCATTGAGGCTCCACAGTGATTTTTCTAAATGTGGATGACAGTTTCCATCATAAATCTTTTGGAGTTGTTTTAGATAATCTTGCTCCCCACCCAGGGCAATTTTAATTGATCTGTATTTCTTGAGTCCAAAAAGGCATGTCATGTGGGAATTGAGGCAAGGAATCAAGATCATGGAAAATATTTTGGAGGATGATTTTGGAGGGATTTGCTAAGAATGTCTTATCATATGACATAGTCACATACTGATGATACCAGTGTCTTTGATAAAACTGTTATAAATTGTGATCAGAGAAGAAACATGCCATCTCTTAGGTGGTATGGAGCAAAGACATTGCCAAACTAACCATTGAGAAAGTAAAGGCTTGGTCCTTACTTTAGAGAAGGGGATCTTAGCTGCTGGAAAAGTTTTGTTTTGCTTTGGGTTTTTTATATTTATTTATTTTTGCCCTGGATCCCTCTGGCAGTTATCTGGTGAAGTCTATGGACCCCTTCTACAAATCAGACTTTTCAATAATTGAAGGAAATGCTAAATTTTGGTGAGAGGTTAGTGAATATAAAGATCCTTCTGGAATCTATCCACAGATACACACACACACACACACACACACACACACACACACACACACACACACACACACACACACCCTCTTGTCCCGTGGACTCCAGAATAAGAATCCCTACTCTATAGCTTCTCAAATTAGAATTTGTTAGAACTTCTCATATAAATAAATAATCAATTAAACAAATAAATGAAGGGATAGATAAATAAATATAGTGGAGTCTTACTTTGAACCAGGCTGGATGAATCAAAAGTTTGAATTAAGACTGCAGGAGAAATACCAGCAATCTCAGCTGTGCAGATGATGTCACTTTCTGATGGCAGAAAGTGAAGAAGAATTAAGGAGTCTCTTGATGAGGGTGAAAGAAGGGAATGTAAAAGCTGGCCTGAAGCTTAACATCAAACAAACTAGGATTCTGGCAATTGGCCCCATCGCTTCCTGGCAAACAGAGGGAGAAGAGATTAAAGCACTGTCACATTTTACATTCTTGGGCTCAAAGGTCACTGCAGATGGTGACTACAGCCATGAAATTAAAAGATAGTTCCTCCTTGGAAGCCATGGCAAAATCTGGACAGCACGCCCAAAACCAGAGACATCACCTTATTTACAAAAGTCCATATAGTCAAAGCTATGGTTTTTTTCCAGTAGCAATGTATGGCTGTGAGAGCTGGGCTATAAGGAGAGCTGAGCACTGCAGAAGCAACATTTCATTGTGGTGCTAGAGAAGATCTTGAGAACCCCTTGGATAGCATAGAAATCAAATTAGTCAATACTTAAATAAATTAACTCAGTCTATTCCTGAGAAGGCTAAATACTGAAACTGAAGATTAAATACTTTGTCTACATATGAGAAGGTGGGAATCACTGGAAAAGGCTATGATACTGGAAAAGATTGAAGGCAAAAGGAAAAGCAGATGGCAAAAGATGAGATGGATAGATAGGATCATAGAAGCAATGAACATGAGCTTGGGAGTTCAGGAGATAATAGGGAATAGAAGGAAGAGTCTGGTGTGCTGTGGTCCATGTGGTCACAAAGAGTTGGGCATGACTGAACCATTAAACAACAACAATAACTTATTTTGTTTTGTTTTAATAGTGTTTTATTATTTCCAATTGCATGTAAAACAATTTTCAACATTTGTTTTTTTTTAATTTTAAGTTCCAAATTATTTCCTTCCCTCCCTTACTACCCACCCAAGAGAATAAGCAATTTGATAAAGGTTATATATGTGTAATCACGTAAAATATATTTCCATATTAGTCATGAACAACAACTTATTTTGAAAAATGAAGGCAAACAATAAAGTCAAGTGTAGAAGCCCAATCAGCTTAATGATGATTCATTTCTAGGACAGGGTATTTTGGGAAATGCTTAGAAAGGGAAGCAATGACCAAGTAGAGTCAGCATGGTTTGACTTTAAATATAGAACAGTGAGCCATAATGGTAGCCATTTTTAATAGGGTTTCAATACTAGCAGATCATAGGTATGGAATCCATCCATATTTTAGTTCCGCCTTCATGACCCTCATGTCATGACCCTCTCTGGTGATAGTGATCAATATAGGAAAGCTCTTCCTGGCAAGATTCGGGACTAGAATTAGCCAAATAATTTCCCAGTCTCCTTTTTTTCTCTTTGTCTATGTAGATTTAGTGCCTCAGAAAGCACCAGGAATAAAATTAATCCTTGGGATCCCACTGGAATATATTTTATAATGTTACAATATGTGAAGGGAAAAAAGAAAATTATAACATGATTTTATTCTACCTCCCAATGATACAAAAGGCAAAGACCTGAATAAAATACCTCTCATTTTTGTTTTAGCCAAATCTATCTCAACTGTACTTTGTTCTTCCAACTTCTTAACTTAAAGAGAAAAAAGAGAGGATGCCCTAATAAAGGTATGTACCTTAGGAACACTTAGTTTCAGTCTCTTTTGATATTAACATGGATATGTCAGTATGCTCAAAGTCCAAGGAAATTGACTGAGTCAAATTACTCTATAATAGAATATGAATGTTGATACAGTATTTTAAAATGGAATCACCTGGGAAACTCAACACTTTCTGTCAACATTTTATTATTGGCAGAAACTAATTGGGGAAGAAGGAGGGCATGGCTATTTCCAAGGTATTTAAATATTATTCTTAGCAAATGTGACATCATAATAGCTTCTCTAGAAAAAAAAATATAGCTCATCCATCAATGATTTCCTTTTTCCTGTTCCTTTTTGTTTGTTTTCTTCTTCAAGAAGGTTTATAATAAAACAGTTTTTAATAAGCAAAATAAAGTAATTCATCATGCAGGCATAACATAAAATTTATGTAAATTCATATGGGTGAGTTTGTATGCAGTATGTTCTAAAAGTCTCAGTGTGGTAGTAAGATATGAAAATTTTAATGTTTAAAACTGTACTAAGGCTTTGGACACCTGCATAAACATCAATTTGGGGGAATACATATATTGTGTTTTACTATAAAATCCAGGAAGGACATCAATTCTTTCCAACACTTTCCTGGAAACTGAGGGAGAAGAAGAGTGGGGAAATTCCACTCTAGTAGGGATGTCTAACTATATTAACTTAGATACAGAGAGGGCTCTGTGGTTTGGTCACACAACTTGAACAGAAATACCATCTGTGATTCTCAGTTGCTATGTCAAGTTGGACAAATCACTTAGTTTTTCTGGGCCTCGGTTTCCCCAATTGTAAAATGGGAAGACATCTTCAAACTCACAGAGCTAGTGGGAGAAAAGGGATTCACTAAGAATATTAATAATAATGAGAAGGAGGAAGATAATAGAGCATAACTTTGCATCATAATACCCTTATTCAAATATAAAAAGTATTTTATTCATGTGTGGAAAAACACCCTGGACATCACACACAAGAGAACAACAGTGAGATAGTGGCTGGTCCCCAGACTATTTCTATGTGAAAGTCATCAAACAGAAGAACAACAACAACAAACAGCAACAATGAATAATAAAGAGCAAAATCAATAAGTGACATCTCTGGAATGCCTTAAAGTTTGCAAAGCACTTTACAGAAGTAATCCCTTCCAGCCTCACAACAACTCTAAGAGGCAGTCACTCCAGCTGTTATTGTTCCCATTTTGCAGATAATGAAACTGAGGGTCAGAGTAGTTCAAGGACTTGCCTGTGGTCACACAATGAGTAAGTATCAGAGTTGGCACTGGAAGTGATGTTTTTCTAACTCCAAAGCCATTACCGCATCCACTTATCTGCTTAAAAAAACCTAAACAATTCTCTTTCTTACCACCATCCTCATCCTCATCATGCTAAGACCACAGTTCTAGAGCTAAACAAGGACCACTTACATCATCCAGTTAAAATTCCTCACTTTATAGATGAGGAAGCTTTGGTTCATAGAGAGTGAAGAGCAAGTCAAGGTCACACAGGTAGTAAGTGTCAAGGTTGGGATTTCATAGAATCATAGCATCTTAGATTTAGGGCTGGAAAGGTCCTTAGAGCCCATCAGTCAGTCAGACAACAAGCAACCATTAAAGACTTATTGTGTGCTAGGCTAAGTACCAAGGATACACAGACAGGAAAAAAATTAGTTTGTTTTTTTTCTTGCTTTTTTTGGAGGGCAGGGCAATTGGGGTAAAGTGACTTGCCCAAGATCACAAGGCTAGTACGTGTTAACACGTGTCTGAGGCTGAATTTGAACTTGGGTCCTCCTGACTCCAGGGCCAATGCTCTATTTATTGTGCCACCTAACTGCCCCTGAAAAAATAGTTCATGCTTTCAAAGAGCTCGAATTCTAATGGGAGACACAACCTGTAAATAACTAGGTACAAAAAAGATAAATAACCCAGAAGGGGAAGTTATTAACAATTGGGGTAATCCTAAGAAAAGCCTCCTGCAGAAGCTGGAACTAAAGTGAAACTGAAAGGAAACCAGGGCAACAAAAAAGTAGAGGTGAGGAAACAGTTTTCCAGGTATGGGTCACAGCCAGTGCAAAGAAATGGAGGCAGGAGATCAGGCATTTGTGCTGGAGAAAATGTGAATAGGCCAGAGTGGCTGGACTGTAGCATGTGTGAAGGAGAGTCAAGTATTAGAAGACTGATAAAGTAGTAAGGGTCCATGTTATGAAGATTCCCAGTGGAATAGCTTATAGTTAGTCTTGGAGGAAAAGGAGGGCTCCTCACCCACCTGAGGGTTAGCAAAGAAGGAATGACAAAATCACATCCAGATTTGACTCTAGAAAAATCACCCTGGCATCCAAGTGAAAGATGGACTAGAGTGGGGGGAAAGTTGGAGCTGGAAAACCAGTAAGGAGGCAGTTAAAGTGATCTAGGAGAGAATCAGTAAAGACCTCATATGAGTGTTGTAGCTGTATGAGTGGAGAGAAAGGGACATACATATATGAGATCTTATGAAGGTAGAAGTGGCAGGTTTTGACAAAGGATTGAATATATGGGGCAAAAGTGAGGAGTTAAGGACAATAGCAAAGTCCTAAGTCTGGCTAACTAGAAAGATGATGTGCCCTGAGCAGGGATGGGGAAGCACAGAAGTGGGGAGAGTCTGGGGAAAAGAGAACGAGGTCTGCACTGGCCATGGGGAGTTTGAGAAGCCTATGCAACATCTAATTAGAGAAGTCCAAGCAGCCATTGGTGATGTGTGACTGTAGCTTAGCAAAAAGACTAGCATTGAATATATGTCTGGAAATTATCTACACAGAGATGATGCATGAACCTAGGGGAGCTGAGATCAGGGAGACAGAACAGAGGAAGAAAAGAATAGAAGCCACAATGGAGGCTGTTTATCCCACAACAGGGATATTCACAATCAATATGAGATCCAGCAAAGGAGACTGATAAGGAGTAGTTGAATAGGTTTGAGGGGGAACCAAGAGAGAGGAGTGTTGGGAAAGCCAAGAAAGGAAGGAATATCTGGAAGAAGAAGGTGAATGACACTGTCAGATGCTACAGAGACATCAAGGAGTTTCTGAATTGAGAGAAAACCATTACATTTGCCAAGTAAGAAATTGCTAGGAAGTTTGAGGACAGTCATTTCATGTGAATGTACCTGGAAAACAGCTTGCAGAGGGCTGAGAAGAAAGTGTGAGCATAGGAAATGGAGGCTTTCAGAAGAAGGAGGAGAGATGGAGGAGAAGAGCAGAGATGGTCAGAGCAAGGAAAAGTTTTGTAAGGACGAGCAGATGGGCATATTGGAGAGGACCTGGGAGAAGCCAGTTAACAGGAAGAGACTGAAGCTACGTGCTCAGCATACAAGGAAAAGAAAACATTGCACGTTCTCAAGGAGTTTATGATTTTAAGAGGAAAACAACAAGTAAACAAGTGTGTAAAGCAATATATAGTAGGTATATTATGATATGTGTATATACAATATAATGTGTTATATAATATTGTGTATATACAGATACATAGATAGATTACAATCTGTATATATACACATAGGACAAATTGGAGATTTTCTCAGAGAAAAGACACTAAGATTGGGTCTAATCCCTTCATTTTACAGATGAGGAAACTGAGGCACAGAAAAGCTCAGTGACTTGCCCAGGGTCAAACAGTCAGTGTCAGAATGAGGAGTCTCTCTGACTCCCAGTCCAGTGCCCCATCCACCACACCAAGCTGCTGTCACCCATTTGAAGCCAGGTTATCAGATTTCAAACCCATCACTTCCCACTGCTGCCTCTCATTGTTTTCTATAAAGTGGAGGGGTTGGGCTAGACAATGATGAAGTCCTCTCCTTTCTTTAGTATGCATACTGTGCAGCCTTCACACTTCCATATGTGCTTCATGGGCCAGGAAGCAAGGATTCCTCTGGTTCCTTTAGTACATTCAGGATAGCAATTCTGCATCTGGGCTCTAGATTTTATGGATAAAATCCCTTTGATTTACTTAAGGCTTTAGTTTCCACTCTTGAGTTGTGGGGGAGGGGAAGAGACACCTAAGCAAGGGGGAAAGTAAGTTGGGATGACTTCTGAAGGAAACTTAAAACAAAAGGGATTCAGAGTGGAAAAGGACCTCAGTGGCCATCAAGGGCAACCCACACTTGAAAAAGATTGCCTCACTACAACTACCCAATGTGTAAGTCATCCAGCATTTGCATAAATACTTTCCATGGGAGGAATATAATGCTTCCCAAAACAGCCTCTTTCACTCCTTCATAGCTCTATGTATTAAAAAGATTTTCCACCAATATGAAGCCTAAATTTATCCCTTTTAAAGGTTTCCCCCTACTGTTCCTACTTTTGCCTTCCATTGTCAAACATAGTAAGTTGAATCTCTTATAGAAGATACATGGCATCTACACAAATACAGGAAGACAGTGATCACTCACATCCTTCCAGAGCCCTCATTCCTCCAGGCCAATCATCTCCTGTTCTTTCATCCTGGCATAAAGTCATCTCAGGTCCCTTCCCCATACTGATTGCCCTCCTGTAGTCACTCTCTAGCTCACTATTATCCATTCTAAACAAACCAAAAGAACAATGTCATGGTGATGTCTTATCTGAGGCTTTCATTCTACCATGACTCAGAAGATCCAAAGTTATCATTGCTGCCTCATTCAAATTCAGTCATAACGCTAAACAAAAAATGGATCACTAAAATGCAATGCACCTAAACACAAAAATGTGTGTATGCTTGCATGTATGTATACTTGCATGCATGTTTCCTTTTTCTTTTTCTTTCTTTCTTTCTCTTTCTTTCTTTCTTCCTTTCATTCTTTCTACATGTGAGGGAAGGGTGGCAGTTACAGTTGCCCAGGGAACCATAAGTGCAAATTCCCTACTCTGTCCTGACAAATAAAAATAAAGAGAAAGAGATGAGACATCGCCATTTTGCATGGAGAATTTGATCATTGCAATTAATTACTTGTCTCTTCTGACCTGGTACCCTCAGTAGATTAGCTCCTTCCATCAAATTTAAGCACAATGGAGTTTCAAGTAGCAAAACAATTCCCCAGTTATGGAGAACAGCATAAGTCATGTGCACTGACCTCCAAATTACCATGAATGAGCCTAAGACTTTCTCAGACCATGGTGAGACCAGGGAAGGAGCTGAATTAATCCCTTGCTTTCTTCTGGAGTGGGGAGGGGAGTTGGGGAAATATAGGAGATACAGATATATTACCCGAGCTTTAATGAACATATGAACATGTAAATTCCATGAGCCTAATTAACTGTTCCTGTTTATTTCCTTGAGTGTTGGAAGGTGTTACCCCAGGTGATAATTATGGAAATATCCATTCTAACCTTTTCTGTGGGGCTGGCATATTGCTCTAGACTAGAACATGGAGTCTTGGGGAGCTCAGCTAAAAGTGCATGGGAAAAGGATGCCATTAAGGAAATCCTTTGCCTTCAAAATATATTGATCTTATAATCGTTTCTATGCAGACAAACAATGTTAAGCATCTTTCTTCCCTGGAACAGCACACAAAAGGGTCATGTTGAACCTTACAGCATGGGAGCAGAAATTTTCCACTCTAACTTGCTTAGTAGGGTCTCTCCTAATTGCATTAGGAAAGCAGGAGAAAATGTGCTCCAGCTCCAGCTCCCTGGCTGCTGGCTGGTTAAAAATATCCTTCTATAAATAATGCTAATAGCTCCAGTTTCTTCTTTACAATAATGGGATTAACTATTTATGGGCATAATGACAGGTCAGAAAACAGGGCTCCATTACCTGCCCAAAGTAAACAACTCAATAACCATCCCTCAAGCATCCCTGCTTTTATGTAAAGTATGCAGCATAACATTATTAGAGATAATTACTAGCCAGAGTCTAGGGCCCCAAGAGTGGAACAGTCTCAGCTGGAGGTGCTGAATTTGACTGCAAGCTAAGCTAAGGTAAAAGGAGTCTGGGAGACCTAGAAGAATGCCTCAGAACACTTCCAGTCATGGATGCAGCTCTTGGATGCAGTTACAACTGTGAATGCCTTCATGGCGGTCAACATACAATCTAGCAGCTCCCTGACTCAGTTTCCCATGCTGTCAGCATAGGCAACAGAAAAACCACACAGTAAAATTACCCCAGCAAGTACAGAAATATACAATTGCTGTTCTCTACAAAAGTAATGCACATGCACATACACATATACACACATGTTTACAACATTTCAAAAAGAACTTCTTTTTAAATTCTAAAATAAAATGGCTTTGATGCTTCATAAAATCAATGAGTAAGAAAAAAGGGGTATAACAGACAAATGATAAGGCCCATGCATGAGGGTGCACCTGTTAGGGTTCTGGGCAACTTTCTAAGATTATAAACTGCAAAAAAGATGTTGACCTGTATTGGTAGGAGGAGTTTCCAGGAGTTCTGTAAACCAAGAAAATCACAGGTTCAGTCTCTCTCCCTACTTTGCATACTTAAATAATCTGAATTTACATTCATGCCATGCCCTTCATGGTTGCTAAAATTCTCACACATCATTTTTTCTTAAATTAAAAAAAATAAATTAATTAAGTAAAAGATCCCCACATCATCCCCAAGCTCTGGGTGTCAATCTCAAATGAGATACTATTTGTAAAAGTATCATAATGCTTTGCACATAGTATGGACTTAATCCTTCTCTCCTTCCTTTTCTCCTTCCTCCATCCCTCCCTCCCTTCCTTCTACTTCTACATCCTAAACACAGGCCAGAGGCTTTGGTCTATTGTGGATACAGCTGACCTTTTCTTCTACTTTGCTAGTTAGGTGACCTCAAATGACTTTTTTCTTCTCTCTGTAGGGTGCCATTTCTATCTGATGGAGCCATCAATTCAGCATGGAGTCAGCTTGGCGGCACTGGCAAAAACCACTGTTGCTCGCTCTCTCCTCCTCCTCCTCCTCCTCCTCCTCCTCCTCCTCCTCCTCCTCCTCCTCCTCCTCCGTGTCTCTCTCTCCTCTCTGTCTCTCTGTCTCTCCCTCTGTCTCCTTTGACTCTTTTCTTTTTTTTCAATTTAACTCAATTCAATCAGCATTTCCTAAATGCCTACTATGTGCCAGGAGCCTTAGACATGAGGAATACAAAGACAAAAATGATATAGCCCTTCCCTTTAAGAGGTTTCCTTTCAGCTGGAATAAAGCGACATCATCCCGGACAAATCAATACATATATATATATATGAAGAAATCACTTGGTGAATGCAGACGACAGGGAGATTGTAGAGTGGGCATCTGAGCTGAGCCTTTAAAGCAAGCTTGAGATGCTAAGAGGAAGAGCTGTAGAAGGAACAGCCAGGAGTCCAGTTCGACCGTGTTATAGAATTCAGGAGGGAAAGTAATGGGGAAACCATCAGGAAAGAGAATGATAACAGCCATCCCCTTTATACAAGGTTTAAAGTCTGCATAGCCCTGAACTCAGGACGCTCCTGTAAGGTACACAGTCCAAGCAGTTTGCGGATGAAGAACTGAGAGACAAATGCCCTGCTCCTGCCCCTCCCTAACCGCCCCCACCCCGCCCCAGGGAGCCAGTGACAGGATGTGATGTGCATTCATGCCCCCAGACTCCCAATCCAGGGCTCCACACCCTGTGCCAGACTTTCCTGCTTTTATTCCAGATTTCTTCTCCCTCCTGCCTCCAAGCAATGCTGCTTTGACTTTGTGTGGACATATGCGCGCCCCTTCTCCGGCCCCCCCATCTCTTCTCCTTCTGGCCCTCGCACCCATCCCGTCCCAGCCCTGCCTTCCTCAGCTCTCTCCTAGCCCACTGCAATAGCCCCTTCATCGATCTTCCTGCCCCCTAGTGTCTCCCCCCTCCAAACCATCCTTCATATAGCTTCCAAAGTAATCTTCCTAATGCACAACTCAGATTCTGTCACATTATCAGTGACTGCTTGACTAAGATGGATAGAGGTGATGTCTTTGTGTGGAAAGATTCCCATGAGCTGGGGGGCTCCAAAGCACAGACTGGGGCATCGGGGAGGGAGCACGGGGCCTTACACTAGAAGTCAGCTTGGGGGCTGTGTCAGAGGAGAAGGAAGAGTTTACCAAAGTCCTAGAGAGATTGTACCTAGTGAGCAGACAATGAGAGGGAAGGAGGGAGTGCTTGTGCATAATGTGCCCTTAGAAGACACAGAGTGTGGGAAGAGTGCAGGCTCAGGAAGGCACAGGTGCCACAGTAGGCTTGGCCACTTACCCCAGGCCAACCTATGAATGAATGAATAAATAAATATCTATTAATCACTTACTATATGCAAAACAGCATATACATACAAGTAGAAAAGCAAGCCTCCCTGCTCTCAAAGAGTTCTTAGTCAGGGGGAAAGGTCCCATGGTCCTCACAGGGCAGCAGCAAAGTGGATGACATGGCCTTCATCGGTGAAATCAGATCTTTTTCTGATTTGGAATAATCTGACCCCACCAAGGGCTGTGGGGTTGAGAACCTTCTCTCCCCAGGCTCTAGGGACTCTAGCTATTGAAGAGGCCAAGGCTGGTTGCACGTCTGCAGGGATTGCTCCCCTCCCTCCATGATGGTGAAGAACAGGCTGGAAACAGAACTGGAGGTCTGGAGATGGGGGACTGGGGGACTGCTCTTCCCAAGACACTCAGGCTCAGGTCCTTGGCTCCGACCCCAGAGTCTGAGGGGAGGTGTTGGTCATCTGACTTGTGTGGCATAACCCTTGTTGTTTCAGGCATATGGTAGGTGCTTATTAAAGGTTTATTTAATTAACCTGACTGAATACCATGAATAAAAATACCACATAACTATTTCTAGGAGCTTGGCAGGCCTTTAAAAATCATCAAATCCAACCTCACACCTGAAGTGAGTCCTGGACAAGCTAAGTGGCTCACTCATTAACTATTGATGCATTAGTGCATTGTCTGGCTAGGCCATTGACCACACAGGTCATTCTCTCCTACTGATCAGAAATCTGATTCCCTGCCAAACATGTAGGGAGACCCAGGTAGCACTGATTTCTCCATCAAAAAAATAGCTGATCAAAGACTTCTGAAAAGAGGGACTGTTTCCTTCTTTTCATCTGTAGGCTCAGACCGCAACACAGTGTCAGGCACATAGTAGATGACTGCTCATTATTTGTGGTGGTAAGCACAACCACACTGGGAAGATTTGAACTAAGGCAAAGACCCTTCATAAGGAAAGGAATTAGTTCTGAGAAACTTCCTTTGTTTCCCCATCAAGGAAAAGAAGCTGGGTACAGTAGAAAGAGCATGGGATTCTGGGTCAGAATAGTTGGGCTTGAATCCTGAATCTTTGATCTCTGCAGGTCTTGACTTCCCTTCTGTAAAATGAGGGCCTGGACCATCTGACCTGTGATGGACCGTCCCAGCTCTGTGTCACACCAATCCCTAGATAGCCTGCCCATGTGGGAAAGAACTCGGATACACAGGGGCTAAATCATTCACCAATGCCAAGGCAGGACTCTCGTTTGGTTTAGGGCCAGATGGGTTTCATCTCCGGGCCTCCTGCTCCACTGTAATTCACAGTGACAACAATTTTAGAGTATGTTGACGTTTACAGCAGAGTCACTGAGTAGAGATGGTGATGTCACAAAAGAAAAAAAAAAACACTTAAAATGAAAACAAAGGCAAAAAGCATCAGTATCTCTTGGGGCTCAGCCAAATTGGTAGATGATCTCTCTGATGGCAAATTTATAATTTTCTAGCTGTTGATATTAGAAGCATCATCATTATGGGTTGGAAGAAACTTCAAAGGCAACTAAACCAGGTAGTGTAGTGGGTAGAGTGCTGGACATGAGTCAGAAAGATCCAAGTTCAAATCCTACCTCAGACATTTAGTACCTCTGTGACCCTGGACAAGTCACTTAACCTCTGCCTTCCTCAGTATTCTCATCTGTAAAATGGGGATAACAGTATCACCTTCTTCCAAGAATTGTGAGGATCAGATGAAATGATATTTGTAAAGTGCTTGGCAAGCCTTTAAGAGTTATGTAAATGTGAGCTACTGTTATTATCAATGCTATCACTGCACAGAGGCATTTAAAAACAACAACAACCAGCCTCGAGAACAAATTCAAAACACAAACACACAATTTATCACTTTGCCAATCTAGGATCACGGCTCCTACAATAACGGCATCTGCAGTAGAACATTTCTTCAATTGGGCTAAGAACAGAAGGGCCTAAATGAAGGTTGTTTTGTACCATGAAGAGAGTGCTGGGCTCAGAGTGGGAGCGCCTGAGCTTGGGTCCGCTCTGTGTCACTGACTGCCTCTCTTGTCCTCAGTTTCCTCGTCTGTAAAAGGAGGGAGCTGGACCGGGTGCCCCAAGGTCTCTTCCTGTTCTATGTCTGTGAGCTGTAATTCACTGACTGGCTGGTCGAAAGACATTAGCAAGTCCAGGAAGGTCAATATTATTGGTGTTCTGCCTAGAACATCTGGACTGATAAAAGATGACACAAGAACGAAGAGAAATTGTGTCCCTATGGGAACACAAACCCCAGAACATGGTCTAGTGTTAATAAGAATGCCCTAGATTCTCATGAAAAGAGGAAAGCAGAGCCAACTGCGTTTCTATGGGCAGTGTAGGGTGTGTGAGTGTGTGCGTGTGTGAATGCATGAGTGTGTGTGTGTATATTTGTGTGTGTGAGTGCATGTATGTGAGTGTGTATGTGTGCACGTATGTGAGTATGTGTATGTCTGTGTGCATGAGTGTGTACATGTGTGAGTGTGTGTATGTCTGTATGTATATGTTTTTGTGTGTTAGTATGTGTGTCTGTGTGTATAAGTGCCTGTGTGTGTATGTGAGTGTGTGAGTGTGAGTGTATGTGTGTGCATGTGTACATGTGTGTGAGTGTATGTATGTCTTGTGTGAGTGTGAATGTGCACATATGAGTGTGTATGTCTGTATATGTGTGAGAGTGTTTCTGTTTGTGTGTTTCTGTGTGTGAGTGTGTTTGTGAGCATATATGTGAGTATGAGTATGTATGTGTGCATGTGTGTGTATATGTGCGTGTGTGAGTGTATGCGTATGCCTGTGTGCATGGGTATGTGTGAGTGTGTGTATGTCTGTATGTGAGTGTGTGTGTGTTTTTGTGTGTGAGTATGTGTGTGTGAGTGTTGTGTGTGTGGTGTATGTAAGTGTGAGTGTGAATATATGTGTGTGCATGTGTGTTAGTGTGTGTATGTCTTATGTGAGTGTGTATGTGCATGTGTGAGTGTATGTATATGTGTGTGTGTTTCTGCTTGTGTATTTCTGTCTGTGTGTGAGTGTGTGTGTGTGTGTGTGTGTGAGTGTGTGTGTGTGTATACATATACCACGCACATACACAAAGGCAGTCACCAGTTTAGGAATAAGTTGTATTCCAAATGTTTGTTTATAAATTGCTATTGTGAACTTGGAACGTATTTTTCCATAGAAACCATGTTATAACTGGTTGCTAGGTTGCCAAGCTAACCCTTAGAAGCCTAGTTAACTCGGCGATGCAGCCAAACCACACAGCTTCTAGCTGGGGATTTCAGAGAGGCATCAACAAGCCCGTATTTGAGTAGTTGAAGGATCAGCCTCATGTCCGTTTTCCTGCAGTATCTGACCCCAGTGACCACCGCTCCTTCCTGAAGTTCTCTTTCTTGTTTTCCATGACATTGACCTCCTTGGTCCCATCCACCCACCCCCACTTCTCTGTCTCCTCTTCCCATCCCTGACATGGAAGCAATGTCCCAATGCTGCCCTTAGCCCTCTTCTCTTCCCTCCACCCTCTCTCAGTGACAACCTCCATCTTTCCATAGTTAGAGAGCTCTCGGACGTCATTTTATTCCATTTCTCCAGAGGAATTGCTCTTTTGCAATGAGTTTCAGCTTTCTGAAATCCACCATGGCAACCCCTGGAACAGTGAACCAATCAATCAACAAGATTTCATTAAGGGTCTGCCATACACCGTGCACTGAGGATGCAGACTTAAAACTCAAAAAGGCTCTGCCCTCTGGGGAGTTTAGAATATAGAATATGAGAACCCACAGGAAGGAAAGTATACAACCAGTTGCTCTGCATTTAGGAACTATTTTAATAAACAAATTATATTGTAAATTAGATCAGCTATGTGGCCTGGATGAATGAGATTGGGGCAGGAAGAGCCCAATAGGGTTAGAAAGATGATTAATTTGGTAGCCACGTTTTGGGAGCCACAGTGTGGATCCAGGATGTGGCCTGCCAAAGGCCAGGTCAGGGAAGGTTTGGGAAGAGAGGAAGCTCACTGCTAGACTCAGGTTCAGACATATTTCATTAACACTTAATATTCATTCAGTAGGCATTTACTGACCACCTTCTATAGAGAGCATGAGTTGTTGAGTGGATAGAGGGCTGGCCCCAGATGACCCCAGTCCATGTCCTGCTTCTCACATGTGGTGGTTGTGCGATCTGGACAAGTATTTAGCTTCTCAAGTACCACAATGACAAAAACTACAATAAAAAATATTTTAAAGTCCCTGTCCTCAAGACTCAAGATCTTCCATTCTCATAAAGAGGGGATGGGGGGGGGCACCAAGGGGAAGGTTTTGTTTGTTTAGAGAGTGGAGAAGGGGAAGTAATATACATACACACATAAATAAATGCAAAATGTTAAAAGAGTATCTTGAGGGTGGGGAGAGAAAAGAAATTCATATAATATCTCTATGATGCATTTAAAAGGAATGGCAGCTTATACATGTCAAATTTGCAGGTCCATGTGCACTCTTTCTTATTATACTGTGTTATGAAAATTCTTGTCATTTAAAAATAAAATACATTTTTATAAGTATGTAAAAGTATTTGGGGGGGCTAACAAGAAGGGATAAGAAAAAACTAATTACCATCTTCCATAAGCCTTGAGAGGTGCCAGAGAAGATCCAGGAACCAAGCAGAGCATCACTAAAGGCTGGAATGTCACAGACAGAGAAGGGTGAGCAGGCCTTTCTGATCTGAATATAGGTCATGTGAGAGAGAATAATATGAAACCTCAGTGGGCCCAGACTGGCAAGGGCTTTAAAGGCCAGGGGAGGTTACGTCTCATCACGGGAGGTCACAGGGAGCCAATAAAGGATTTTGACCAGGGGGCTGAAATAGCAGGGCCACACTCAGGGCTGGGCTATGTCATATGCATAGCTTTCTATGTATGGGACAAACTACAGATGCAGGATACAAGAAGCAGGGAGGCCAACTGGAAGTTATCGCTAGAGTTCAGGCAAGAGGTGACAGGGGTCTAGGCTCCCATGAGTGCAGAGAAGTGAGGGATTTCACAGGGGCAGAATCAACACAATTTGTCAACTGTGTGGCTATGCACTGAGTGGTGAGGTGAAGGGAAGGGGATGCCTGGGAGGCAAAGAGCCTGAGAAATTGGGAGGACTGGGTGTCATGGAGCAGGAGACCATAGAGTCCATCCTCCTGCCTTTACATACGAGTAAACTGAAGCCCAGTGGGGTTTAAGTGACTTATCCAAGGTCACAGAGGTACAAAGTGACAGGAGTGGATTTGAACCTGAGTCCTCTGACTGCTCTTTCAAATACAACATGCTATCTCAAGTCTGCAGGCAGAAATCCATGTTTTATGCACTCCCAGTGGCCCAGGTTTTGTGGATCACTTTCCCTTGAACAATAGAGTTTGAATCTAAAGAATGCCAAGAAGGCAGAAAAAACTGACATTCCTCACAATCTGCACACATTCTGAATCTGACACGCTGCCAAGGGCATGTGGCCTTGGTCTCTCTCTGGGGGGATTTGGGGACGCCCTCAGAAGCTGCAAGTTCTGAACTTCACAAGCACCCTGGAAGCTCCCTCCATCTGCTGCGGTGGAGGAAGGTGAAGGCAAGGACTCAACTCATCTGTGTTCTTAGGAAGAACTGGTCCCTCCTCCCATCCCAGCAACAGGCCCTTTGCTACCAACCCAGTCCCCAAACGGAAACCAACTACAAAGGCCCTGGGATCGAACAGAGCATGAAAGTCACAGCTTCATAAGGGCAGGAGGCAGACATTTAGCCGAGAGAATAGGAAGGGACCTGGAAAGCTGGCTGGGAAGCCCACTTTGGGCCATTATTATGTGGGTGGCCAGGGGCCAAGCCATAGCCACACTCTCCCTGGGACTCAGTGCCTTTATCCATGTAATGGGAATACAATCTATAGATTTACTTACATCACAGGTTGCTATGAAGCTTAAATGAGATGCTTCAGATAAAAGGGCTGTGCAAATCTTAAAGCATAACATAAATGTTGGCTATTATGAGAGAAATTGATAGAGAAGGGAGAGAAAGAGAGGAGGGAGAAGAGAGAGACAGAGACAGAGAAGGAGAGGGAGAAAGAGAGAATGTATTGAGTGTTCTATGTGCCAGGCACTGTGCTAAGAGAAGGACATGCAGAAGCACGTGTAGAAGATGGTCCCTACCCTCAAACTGCACATATCAGGAGGAAGATGGGCAGGGCACCCACATGGGGACATGGTGAGGAAACGATGGAAAGACAAAGCAAGAGGCCAGCCAACAAGAGCCGAGGGGGCAAGGACACAAAGAATATTATTTCTAGGAAATGAACCCAAGGTTTGCCAAGGGGGTCCCTCTATGAGGGAAACAGCATGAGACAGTGAAAAGAATCCCAGCTCTAGAGTAAGAGAATCCGGGCTAAAGCCACCTGGGTGACCTCGAGTAAGTCATTTCTCTACTCTGAGTCCCAGTTTCTTTATCTGTCAGAGGGGATTGTGTATTGGACTAGGTTACCTCAAAGGTCCCTTCTCTATGACTTCACCCCACTCCAGGAACTACTTTGTTTGGTCATTTCAGTCATGTTATACACTTTGTGAACTTGATTTGCCATGTCCTTCTTTGGTTCATTTTACAGATGAGAAAACTGAGGCAAACTGGGTAAAATGATTTGCCAAGGGTCACACACACACTAAGTATCTGAGGTCAGATTTGAATTCAGGCCCTGCATTCTATCCACTGCACCACATAGCTGTGGCACCAAGAACTATCATCATCCAATATGGAGGATGTCCTCCACTACTTGACATTGGCAATATCCACAGATCAGGCCCCTAGGGGGTGCCATAGCGCACAGAGAGCCAGATTTCAGAAGAGCTGAGTTCAAATGTGACCTCACACATTTACTTGCCATGTAATGTTTGGCAAATCACTTTATCTCTCTTTGTCTCAATTTTCTCACCTCATAGATGGAGATAATAATACCGACTTCCCAGGGTTGTTGTGAAGATGGATGAGACCATATTTTTAAAGCATTTAGCAAGTGTTTGGTACATAGTAAGTATTACTAAAATGCTAGCATTATAATATTATAATATTATTATTTCAGTTGTCTTTTTTTATGAAGGCAATGTGAACAGGAAATGAAATACAGTTGGGGATGGGAGAGGATTCACAATGATGAGGCCAGGACGCAGGCTGTTACTGGGCACAGGGAATACAGCAGCCTTTTATATAATATCAAGCACATGTTTATAATCATAAACTGCCTGGAAAGTAGATCAACGCCCTGGACTCTTCCCCTTCCAAAAGGCCACATGTCATGCTGGAAAGTTGAGACTAATCATGGCTGATGTAAGGGGAGAGGGGAGGTGCTTGTGGAAAAGGAACTCACAAAGGACAGGAAAGAAATGCAATTCACTTCCCTCTAAGCCCCTTCATAAATCTTGATCTTCTTTCCAACAAGATCTAGGAAAATCACAGTTTCACTTCAGAACAGGATGCTCATTTACCCAAGTTCAAACCTTGTGAAAAATTACAGTGGAAAAAAATCATTCACAATTGATTTATGATGAAATTGAGAGAAGTGGACGCTCTGGACCAATCACCTGCCTTTTCAATATCTTCCCGCCTCTCCTGCTAACCCAGTAAAAGCCTGGCTCAAAGTGGCTCCTGTAATTTGAGTACCAAAATACAAGGCATTAATACTGGCAACATCTCATCAATCATTTCAGCTACCTCCCAACAGAGGCCACAGAAATGGCCTGGAGGTAGGGATGAGCAAATAAATTAGTCATTGATCTCTATTTGGGGAATGGAGCAAAGCTGTTCACTCCTCAAGGGCTGGGGCAGAGTCAAGCCTACAAAAGCAAGTTCCTTCCTGGAAGAATGGGCTAGATTATCAGGAATCAAACCAGCTTACTTGAACAACAGAGGCAGCTGGTGATGACAACTCACCCCTCCTTCCATAAGGGCAAGCAGACAACTCAGAGTTCTTGGGCATCTCCATAGAGACCCATGGCAACCAGCTGACATTCCTACGACCTATCAGGATTATACAGTGTCCCAAAAATCCTAGTGTAGTTTTGAACTGGTTTCAAACTACATCAAGACTTTCAAGACAGCCCATGTGTGGATCATCTGAGGCACACGCAAATTATCAGCAGATTCTGTTCAAAGGACTGCATGAATCTGCAGGCATGTTACACACAGACATTAAGTCACGTGGGATGCCTAGTAAGGTGTAAAAGATGATGCAGCTGCAGTCATAGGAGGTGGGCGTGACCTAGGAAATGTTGGGCGGAGCCAGATGCTGAAGGTTTTGAAGGTCAAATTAAAGAGCATCCATTTTATTCCTAAAAATAATAGAAAACTATTAGAGGACATTATTTAGAGGGGAGACAGGCTGTTATGGCCCTTGGCTTTTGTGAACCCCCATTTCCTCATCTATAGAAGGAGTGGGGAAGGCATGATGAGCCCCCCACACCTCCCTTTATCATTGTGTTGGATTGAAATGGTGCCTCTTCTGGAAAGCCTTCCCAACCTCCCCTATTGGGAATTACCTTCCCCCTTGAACCCTACATGGTTTTTTGTTTTGCACGTCTCTGGTATGTTTAACAAGGCAATTCAGCACTGGGTATCATTATCACGATTATTTATAATTATTATTATATAATCTTTATCTGTGTGTGTGTGAATTGTCGTACTAGACTATAAGCATCATGAGGTGAGAGCCACTCTCTATCTGCTCCAGCACAAAGTGCTGTGCACAACAGCTGGAACTTGATTAATGTTGATTGAATTGGATGTAATAGTAAGAACGCTCATCTCAGAGCTGCCCACTAGGCATCACTCACAAGCATCCCTCGCAGGCAGCTAGCTCCCTAAGCAGCTGATGGTCCTTTTCCTGCTGAGATGCAGAACTAGGCCTGCATCAGGAAAAGAGCTTCAATCCCCTCCAATCTGCTAGCAAGATTCACAGTTTGGTTACCAGGGGCAACCTGGGGACCACTTAGCTCGAGCTCTCCTCTGCCCAGCACTGACCATGCCTCCTCCAGGGACAAGACACAGACATAAACAAGAGACAAGCTACAAAGGCCAAAGTCAAACGAGGCAGCGTACAGTCAATCAGCACAGTGCCCAAGCATCATTTGAGCTGAGTGAGACAGGTTTCCTCCTGGAGAAGGAAGCCTGATTTGGGCTTTTCAAGATGGCCATGGTGGTGCCTGGTCTGTGGTGAGGAAGGCCACCTCCAGGGAAGGATTCCCTGCATAGTAGCCTTTATGTAGCAGTCCCAGTTTTGCAAAGCACTTTACAAATATTCTCTCATTTGAGCCTTATGACAGTCTTGGAAAGTAGGTGCTATTATTATCCTTTTTATAGGTGAGGAAACTGAGGCAAATAGAGATTAAGTGATTTATCCAGAATCACACAATCATCAAGTGTCTTCCTGATTCCAAGGCTAGCAGTCTTACCCTCTGCACGACCTGGCTGTCTTGTGTAATATGTATATAACAGCAGTAATGACAGTGGTGTGTTCTAAGAGTACCCTGACTGAATAAGCAGCCCTGGGCTCAAATCCCTTTCTGTTCTGCCACTTTGTATGTGTGAACTTGGACAACTATGAACCTTGGTTTCTTCGTCTGTAAAATTAGCGGACTGGTTTCTATGGTAGCAAAGAATTGGAAGCAAAATGAGTGTTCCTCAGTGAACTGAACAAATTATGGCTTTTGACTACAGTAGAGTAGTACTGGACTATAAGAAACAATACGAGAAATTCAAAGAAACAGAGGACAACTTGTATAAATTGATTCAGATTTCAGTAAACAGAAGCAGAAGAACAATATACACTGTTGATCAATTAGTTATTTATCAGGTGCCTAATATGTGCAAAGTGTGAGGAATAGAAAGAAAAAGGAAGCTGTTCCTTCCTTCAAGGAGATTGTCGCATTCTACCAGGTAAATGGAAAGAGCATGAATGCACACAGAATGCTAGCGAGTTACAATGATGGTCAATAATCGCTGCCCCTCCTCTCCTTCCTCAGGCCGGTGAAGGCAGGGCTGGGGGGCAGATATGGGTACAGAACAATACATTCACTAGCAGACAGGAGGGCTGCTTGGGTGCTTTCAACTGTATTTTTCTTTTTTTTTTTTAAAAGCAAAGCCTTAATAATTGTGAAGTCATATTGAAAATGACTAAAAATCATACATTTTGAACTCAATCAGTAATTTCAGTGCTGTTGGGAAAAGTCAATGACGAAACTTCTACAAGTGTAGATCAGATCAGCACCTGTTCCACAACTGAGTCATAGAGTGCCCAAAACATATTTTTTTAAAAAAATGAAGGAGAAGGAAAGAGGGACAGAAACAGAGAGTAAGAGAGAGGGAGGGAAGAATGGAGAGAGAGAGGGAAGGAAGGAGAGAGAAGGAGAGAGGGAGAGAGAGGGGAAGAGAGAGAGAGATAGAGGGAGAGAGAAAGAGAGAGAGAGAGAGAGAGAGAGAGAGAGAGAGAGAGAGAGAGAGAGAGGAAAGAGAGCTCAATGGATCTTCTAGAGAAAAGCCATATTCGTACTGATGAGAACAAGTGTGCTCAGTACAAGTGTTCCCTGCAGCCCATGCACCAGAACCATCTGCTATTTCCCTAGATGACAAACATTCAGATACCTCCTAAATCTGTTCCAAATGACCACAGTTGGCACTCTAAAGAAAACTTGTGACCTTAGCTTCTCCCATTTCAGGAAGGAGCTCACAGCTCCCACTACATATCTGCTTCATCCTGATGCAATGGAGACAGTCCAAAATGGACCCAAAGCACCTATCCCATCCTTCACAGAGGTGGGGCACATGCCCAGCTCCATGGCTAGTGTTCAGCTCACCCCAGCTAACTAGAACAACCCCTTTGGTAAAATGCCAGTCTACAGAATCATATTTATATAGAATTTCAACAACACTTGTTAAAGAATTATCATACCTTTTCCCACTTGGACTACACAATAGTACTGTGATGCAAATGCTAAAGGTATTGTTATCCCCATTTGACAGATGAAGAAACAATTTTCCCTATGTCACAAAGCTAGTAAATGTTAGTGGTAAGAAATTAACCCAGGTAGAGTCGACCAGTATTTATTAAGCTCTTACCATGCTCCAGGCACTGTGCTAAGCACAGGAGATATAAATAAAGTCACATATAACTTTGATCTTCAATCCCCTTCCAATGGGTGAGACCACATGTAAATACCTAAGAACGCAGAAGCTGCCTACAGAGTAGATAGAAGGTGATCTCTCTAGACAGTGAGGTCCTGGGTGGGGGGGCAGTGTTTGCCCCTTTGTGTATCCCCAGCACTTAACACAGAGCCTTGTACATAACAGATGCAGAAAATGGGATTAGAAACGAGTCTTGAAAGAAGCTAGGGGAGGTTGGAGGCAGAAGTGAGGACCCAAGGCCTAGAATTCGGACATGGACTGTGACGTGGGAGCAGAAGGAAGCGGGCCTCTGGATCTCACTCCTAGAGGGTGTGGAGCAGGGGTAAGTGTAAGCAGCTTGGAAGGGGAGGAAGGAACCAGGCTGGAAACCAGAGCTAATGGAGATTAACCTAAGTCAGGAAAACCATTTTCTATATCTTGGTTTTGAATTCTGTTCATCAGGTGCATTCTCTCAAAAGCCACTGAGATGTGCACTGAGCCTTGGAAATCCATGATTTCAGTCTTCTCTCGAGGCTCCAAGATGGGGGCCTGTCTCGGACCTTCTCTCCCATCTGATATTCTGCTGCTCCCCAGCCTCACTACTTGACTGAGGTAGGCAGGGCCCAAGTCTTACAGCTGACTGTTCTAGAACCTGGCACCAAAGACAGATCTTTTAATAATGACTTTAATTTAACCAGTGCCTTTGTTCAGAGGAGCTCAATATCCTGTGAACACGACCTCATTTTTCCTCTCTAATTTTTTTTATTAGAAAAACGTTTCTGTGGCGGCAAATACATTGAAAACATTCTTTAAAACATTTAAAAGATAATGAAGTTTTTTTCTTATCTCCTTCCACTGCCAGTGCCTCAAGTATTTATGAAGCGTCTGTTTGTTCATGGCACCGCATGACATAAGTTGGATCTATGTGGCCTTTTTAACTTGCAATCCACGGTGGGTAGAAATGAATCACCCCGAAAGTCAGGAGACGGGACCTGCACTTGCCTTAGGAGAGAGCTGTCAGGAAGAAACACTCTTTCTCCCCCCAGCATGAGTTGGCACCTCAGCAAATTAAGAGACTTAGAGAGTTTCATGGAACATTGAATGTTTTTGTGACTTAGTCAGGGTTGCTCAGCAAGCACACGTCAAAGGAGTGACTCGAACACAGGGCTCATTGGCTTCTAGATTGAATTGTATAGGCATAAGTACATGTAGATAGAGCTAGACTTGGAATCAGGAAAATTCAGGTTCATGTCCTTCCTCTGATACTTAGACATGAAGTCACAACCTGTCTGAGTCAAAGGCAAATTTCTAAGACTATAGAAGTTACTGGCAGATTGTAGGCTTATTTGATGGAACACCTGTCTGTAACAGGCTTTGACAACATGTGGGAGATCTTTTATGGAGGGCTGACTTAAAGATATGAACAAAATTACAGGGCAGGAAGAGCAATGGGAGATGGAAATCATGTATCCATCAATAGTTTCAATAGCAGCTTGTGAGCTTGCCGTCCACAAGGGATATATGTATTTAATGCATGAGATGGAATTCAATGGGAGCTGTCTTCTAAAGAATTGAGGAAGGCCTCCTGAAAATCAAGCTTCACACACAGAAACCTGGATCTCCCCTAAAATACTGCATATCTGGTTGCCCTGGCCAGAGAGGGCCAGAGGAGGAATAAGAATACCTACTTAACAATGACCTAGTTCACTGTTGTCCTGTCCACTCCATTCCACTGGGGGACTTCATTATATAACACTATTTCCTCTAACACTCCAGCCTCCCATTTCATTAACCTTCTTAACTCCTGTGACATCCTACTTGCTTCCTACCTCAAATATGTCCACATTACCTACTATATTGTTTGCATCACCTTTATTGATCATTGTCGACCCTTTGACTCAGTTCCACACTCACAGCTTGGGTCTATTTTACATATTTGTAGTGCATGACAAAGGAGGAATATGGAACTGAGCCCAAGGATTTCCCAGTGATCAATAAAGGTGGTGGGAATGTTACAGTGTCATTAGGTGACTTGTTCAATCATCAGTGAATCGATAGTAAGTTGCTCTTTATACTTCCTGGACCTTTTTTATCCCTCATACAATATGTTATTTTCTTGTGTGTATGTATAGATAGACATAGACAGAAACATCAACATAGATGGAAAGGAATAATAGGTTAATGTGTGTATATACAAACACACATGCACACAAACATATGTGGTAAAAATAAGGTCTCAATGCTTTGTAAAAAACTCATAAGCATAAATTTGACCTATATTTGGAGAGGTGAATGGTGTTTTCATTTTTTGGTAATAAATATTTGATGACTTCTATTAAGAAATATGTGATGCCTTCTATTAAGCAAGGGTGGAACAGGCTTACATTGGAGAGGAAACTGGTAAAGTGTTTTACTAGTAATTCACGAAACATTATGAGTCATTTGAGTTGATAATGATGAATCTCACCTGTACCCAGCATCTTCCAGTTCTGAAGAGAAGCTAGACTTACAGCCCTTTCCTTGACATAACCATTCTGTGATTCGTTACGTTAATAATACTAAGCTCATGAAACCAAACACAGTCATGAATCAAGATGAAACATTCAAAGACAGACAAGTAGATTAAGGTGACATCTAGGGCTGAGATTAGGTGTAGAAAAGTTTGGTGGCCACCTGGGAGAGATAACAGCAAGGGTAGGGATCACTTGTTAAGAAGGCTTCTTATAAACATTTATATTTTAATGCCTCAGATTCCATTCTTCATGACACATACATATTCATTCTGTTATAATTTGTCGTGGATGTTACAGTAAAGGGTAGAACCTCCAGTGGAAATTAACAAGCAAGGGGATTAATTCCCCTTAATTTCCTAAGACACAAATGACTGGTATTAGCTTTGGTGACATGTATATGAAAATGGTAAATAAGCCTAAAAAGATTGAGTAACTGGCTGTAACAAGGCATTTTTGCTCCTGGGGAAGATGTCATAATCTACGTCTGGTTCACATCTTATCTGTTAGGGGGTGAGGGAAGTAGGACACAGAGACCCCAGGACACACATCTTAGGGCAGTGTTGGGGAGGCTTACACATAGAGAGGGAATTCATCTCAGCTTTTTGGTAGCTTTATATTTTAACTAATTCTTCTTGTTCAATAAGTACAAAACTGCGCTGTTTCTATGTTCCTAAAGGACTTGAAGTGTCATCAGTGCCCACTAAACTTGGGACTCTGTACAGCATGCCCTCTACTCCACCTTAGTTCCATTAACATGCCTTTGGCTTTAGGTACCCAGGCACCCACAGTCAGTGCAGGGGCCTGATACAGACAACACTTTAATAAGCACTGCTGATGTCAAGCTGGCATTGACTGTGCCTTGGCAGCCAAGGGCAGGGGAGAGGGGGGTTGAGGAAATAAACTGCTTAAAACTTCTCCTGTCTAACAATATTATTGTAAATATCAGCCAGCATGTCTCATTTTTTCCTCCAAATATTTCTTCCAAAGTAAATGACTTGTTGTCACACTCCTGAGGTTTACATCATCTTCTCCCTGCATTCTGAATCCCTATTTAAAAAAAACCCATCTTTCACAGAGATTCTCAGTGACTGAAGTCAGTTGTTCCTATTATGGACATCCATGGACTTCACTGAGCTTTATCCTTTTTGTTCTTTCTCTTTCCTGTCTTTGACTTTGTACAGGTCATCTGGATGATGATGATGGTGATGATGATGATGGTGACAGTGATGATGGTGATAGATGTAATAAGTGCTCACACTTCTAGTGCATTAAGGTTTGTCAGCTCTGGGTGTCAGAGATGAAGAAGGGTATGGATGAGCTGGAAAACATTCAGAAGAAAGGAATGAGGTTGAGGAAGGGAAGGCTCTTCAGCTCCTCTAAGGATGAAGATGAGGGAGCCCAGACATTGGACTAGAGAAGGTCAGGCGTTTGAATCCCAAAGGCAATGGGTAGAAGTTGAGGTGGGGGCAGGGAGCAAACTGAGGCTTGACCTAAAGCAAAACTTTGGAGCAAATGGAGCTCTCTTAACAGTCAGAGCTTGCTAGTGTTAGAGCCACATGAAATGGGCTGCTTCAGGGAATAAGGGGTTGCTTCTTGCTGCAAGGAAGCGTTTGGTGATCACTCCTTGGGTATGTGGTGGAGCAAAGGTTTCTGGGCCAGTACTGCCCAACCAGATTAAAATGTAACAGATAAGTGTTTAACAAAAGAAACAAAAATCCAATAAGACACAGATAATGTTCCTTTGTGGCTAAATCAATGTGCCTGTAGGCATCCTGTTCCATTTGAGTTTAACTCCATTGCTATAGAGGATGGCCTGGGCTGTGGCATGGGTTGCTCTAGGTAGTTATAACAATCCTCAGACTTGGAGCTTTTATGCAAAGTTCCTCACCATATTCCAGAGTAATCATGTAGTGAAGTACTTCTTTTTTTAATGAAGCATGAAGAAGTTAAAACTCACCCAGGATCAAACAGCTAGTTCCAGAGCTGAGACTCTAACCCAGCTTTCCTGCATGCAAGCCCAGACTTCCCTCAATGTCCTGCCTTTCCTCCTTTGAAATACAATAGGGGAAAGAAGAGATTTGGTCCTCAAATGAGGAGATTTTATTCTTTCCTACTTCTCCAGCTTGGTAATACACTTGCCATTCTTCTTCTTTTTTTAATTTTGACTTCTTCATTACCTTCCATTTGTGGTCCTCACCCTCTTTTTTTTTCCATGATGACTGAAGCACAACAAACTTTCTTGATCTTGCCTCATCTCTGGTCCTCCTTCTTCCTTCTCTGTGTCTGCATCCCCTCCATTAGTCATTCTACCCTTTCTCTCTCACCCTCTGTCTGAGTCATTTCTTAATACCAGAGCACTAGCAATGACCTAAGACAATCTATCTTGCCTGCAAAGGCAAGCTGTCATTTGGCTTTTACCTGGAATCTTTACAATAATACTGCAGTTATGTAGTCTATTTCCCATGGTGCAGACTGAAAACCCCAAAACAGAGAGACTGATCACCTTACCTATGCCTGACCAACATAGAAAGTAGTCCCCCACCAGGCAATAGCTCATGTGAGCTATTTCTAGTTTCTAGTCGGGTATTTTCCCATAAGATAAATTCAAGTACACCTGGAATAAGCAGCAAAGACACCCAGAGTTCTTGTTATTCTGATTTTAAAATAAGGGACATTTATACAAACTAAGATAAAATTGGTCTAAATAGGAAGCAACAAGCAACAGCTCTTTTCCATTGCTAAATTTGTAGGACTGAATCAACTTAAAAGCAAATCAATAAGTATTTATGGAGCACCCACTATGTACAAAGAGCTGAATGAGACTCTTTTCAGCAAGTCAGGGATTTTATACCTAGAAAGGCCCTGAAGGGTCATATGGTCAGACCGTCTCATTTTACACATAAGGCAACCAAGTCTCAAAGATGTAGATTCAAAGGATAATGGGAGGATGAGCTGGTTTCAGGCCCACCCAAAATGGACTGTCTGTGTAGACGTAAGTTTAAGTCAGGTGTACTGATCAGGACAAAAATGTCCCTGAAGGTACACTGAAAAGAGGAATCATTAAGAGAAGTAAAAGGAAGGGTAAATGGAAATAAGGATTGGAATGGAGGAGAGATCTCTGAAAAAGTCTTCTTTTTAAAACTGATTTATTTTCAACATTCATTTTGTAAATTTCAATTCCAAGTTCTCTCCTTCTCTTCAGCCCCTTCCCCACCCATTGAGAATGCAAGCAATATGACACTAATTATACACATGAAGTCATGCAAAACACATTTCCATATTAGCCATATTTTTTTTTCAAAAACAAAGAAAGTAAAAAAAAAGTCTTCAATCTGTACTCACAGTTCATCAGATCTCTCTCTGGAGGTAAATAGCATTTTTTATCATGGGTCTTCTGGAATTGTCATGGATTGTTGTTTTGAACAGAGTAGCTAAGTCTTTCACAACTGATCATCTTTACAATATTGCTGTTGCTGTGTATAATGTTCTCCTGGTTCTGCTCATTCACTTTGCATAAGTTTATATAAATCTTCTCAGGTTTTTCTGAAACCATCCTGCTTGTCATTTTTTATAGCACAATAGTAAACCACAACTTGTTCAGCTATTTCCCAGTTGATGGACATCCCTTCAATTTCCATTTCTTTGCTGCCACTAAAAAGAGCTGCTATAAATATTTTTGTACACGTAGGTCCTTGGCAGCAAAGGAGCACACTGAATAGAGCTCTAGGCTTGGAATCAGGAAAATTCATCTTCCTGAGTTCAAATCTGGCCTCAGACACTTACTAACTGTGTGACCCTGAGCCTCAGTTTGCCTCAGTTCCTCATCTGTAAAATGAGTTGGAGAAGGAAGTGTTAAACCACTTTAATCCTCCTGCCAAGAAAACCCAAAATGGGGTCATGATGAGTTGGACATAACTGAAAATGACTCAACAACAACAGATAGGTCCTTGTCTCTTTTCTTTGATCTCTTTGGGATACAGACATAGCAGTGGTATTTCTGAGTCAGAGAGTATGTACAGCTGAAAAGTACACTTTAACACACACACACACACACACACACACACACACACACTTGTGGATAAGATGATCTAATTCCACTTGGGTCTTTTATTTACCATGTTATTTTTGGACTAAAGAGCCTTGGCTCTACTGTCTACGAGAATTTACTAATCCCACTTCATCAAATTCTGGGTGACGGTTTCATGGTCCTGAAGTGAGAGGGTTGGACTACGAGGCCACTGAGGTCTGATCCAGTTCTAGAGCAATTATCCAGACATCTGACCCTGCATAGTAGAAAGAGCCCTTTACTTGGAATCAGGAGGCTTGAGTTTGAATCCCAGCTCTGTGTGATGTTGAATAAACTAGTTGAGTTCTCTGGGTCTCGCTCCTTCATTTATAAAACCGGCTAGATTAACCAAGCCGAATCTCTAAGATCTCATCTAAATCCCAAAATTCTAAATATCTCTGTAACAAACAATAGCTTCCTTCAGAGCAGATTTGTTACTAACTTGTGAAATTTAATCTATTTCTTGAAAAAGAAACTTTGTGTAACAGAATCTCATGTTTTCTTATACAATTCTCTTTCTTGCTTCTTTCTGCATTTTGAAATGTTTGTGGGGAAAGGGCTGAATGATAAAGTTCACAATTAAAATATAATTTTAAAAAAGGAATAGTTAATTAAACCTTCAGATACTAATTCAATAGATACAAAGCTGAGGGACAGACACCCTGAAAGCCATCTAGATAAACTCCCTCATTTTGCTGATGAGGAAATTGAGGTCTAGAGTTATTTATCCAAGACCACAGAGATAGAATGGTTGAATTAGAACCTTGAATATCTAAGCTTTTAGATAATGAATTGTGAAATCAGTCCATTTGGAAACAAATAACCTCCACCAAAAAAATTACATACACATACAAAAGAAATTCACATTCACCACTCCCCTTCAAGGAGCGCCCCCAGTGTGGCCATCTCCTGCCCCTATACTGAACCTAAACAATGATATATACCATATCCATCTCCAATACCTTTCTTTGCAAATCAGCAGGTAATTTGGGCAAGAACCAGAGCTGGGCCTTGAATCTCAAAATGGGGTTCGACAGCCACATCTGAAATTAGCAGAGCATTTAAGTTCCTACCTGCAAAGTGCACTAAGCCCTTGTGATATTCTAATAAAAATAAATCTGCTTTGTAAAATGACAAAACAATCAGCCACAGCTGAGATAACTGTGAATTTAGAAACTCATTGTTTTTAACCCAGACCTTGGGGAGAGGGGAGGTGTGAAACACACACACACATATGTTTGCATGTGTGTATGTGTAGATAGAGATAGATATATAGATAAATTGATAGAGTATAAATAGCTCTACCTATTTTGTCCATATATCTCTATATCATATCTATCTATCTATATCTCACTTCTCACATAAGAAAGGCTGAAGGAGCTAAACTTTGTTTATCCTTTATAAAACAGTGCTCCAGGGCAGGGCTTGATAGATAAGTCTATATAAATATTAGGAGGTAAACAATGCCAGAAAAAAAGCAAAGAAATATTGCTACTGGATATTGGCATTAAGTCAAAAAAATACAGTGTGTATAAAACATTTGTTCTGTTGGGAATCTGGGCCAAAAGAAACCCCCAAATCCACCAAAACCAATTCAAACATTTTCTCCTTGGTTCAGTTGGGTGCAAAACCTCCAGTACTTTAGCGGTAGCTAGAAAAACATGGCCACATTTCCAATGATCTTTTACTTGTTGCCTTATGCAGTCGAATGTGTTATCTGAAAGCTCTTTACTGCTCCCCTTGGGGATCCTTGGGGAAAAAGTCAATCAGTTGGCTTGTCCTGCCCAGATACATGATGTCATTGAATGAGATGCCAATCCTTTGTTGCCAAGCAGGGTCTACTTTGATCTTCAGAATGGGTCATTTGGCCTCACCCTTCTAGAAGAACCAGAAGAGCAGAGGAGTAGAGATAGCATTGATATCTGCTGCTTTCATTCCCTACCCGCTGTTCTCCCTAGTTAAGGGCAACAGTCATTTCTACCTCGTAGGGGATCAGCATAAAAATAAATCTGGAATAATGGTGGAATCAATTCACAGATACCTATAGATAACCCTGGCTCTTGTGAATGGGCCTAATTGCTAGTTACTGGGGGTCTTCCTTGCCCTCGTTCATATTCCACTTTGCTGGTACTCCCAGCCTAGTTCCCACCTCACTTTTTTTAAAATTAACTAAATGTCTTATTGATTTGTTTTTACATGATTATAACTTCTGGATGACACCCCCCTACTCAACGCCAATAGAACACTCCACAATAACAACAAAGCCTCACAGTGAAAAACACCTTTCCTGTGTCTGGCAACACATGTCTCACTCCACACCTCAAGGCTAGCTGCCGCCTCTCCCTTGAGAGCAGGGAGGGAAGCTTCACTGCAGTGTGCATTAGTGGGAACTCTGATGCCTTTCACTGGTGTCTTCCTTTGTGCTGCTTTTCACTCCCTTCTTATGCATGAGTCACCCAGGTCTGGTGAACTCAGATGATCAGAGCTCAGGGCTTAGGAGGCCAAGGTCTTTCCAGGCTGATGTGGCTCCTTCACGCACTCTGTGTGCCAGTCAGACTAGACTCCTAGCTCTTGCCTGTAATTAGTATTCTGTCTCCTATCTCGGTGCCTTTGTATAGCCTTTGTCCCCTTTGACTTTTAGAATCCCTAGCACTCTTCAAGGCTCTCTAGCTTTGAGAAGCAAGAGAGGGTGACTAGGCCAGGGAAGGCTTTCTCATGATCATCCCATTTGAAGAGCTCAAAGGCACTAACAATGTTTAACCTAGAAGAGAAGACTGGGGGACGGGGTTTGGGACATGACCCAATGAGTGTCTTCAAGTATAGTATGGATAGGGTGTCATTTTGAGAGTGATTCCCCTTCTCTTGCTTTAACAGAAAAGTGTGAAACTGGCAACAATGAATGGGTGGAAGGGCAGCCAGCAGATGGAAGCTTGTTTGAAAGAACCAGCTTCCACAGGAGGGACTGGGCTCATTTCACCAGAAGCCATCAAGAAAAGACTAAACAGCTACTTGTCAGAAGAGTTGGGTAAGGAAGTCTTGTCCATGTTTGTGCTGGACTAGAAAGTCCTTGAGACCCTTTCCAGCTCCTGTGGTCTGGGATTTCTATGAAGATTTCCTTCATGCCACCCCCAATCCCCAACCCTCCCTTCTCATATTCCTTCAGATCATGTTGGAGTCCAGCCATATTCTTCTTCTTCTTGGATCTAATCTCCTTGGGGACAGCAGCTGTTTCGTTTTTATCTTTATATCTTAAGTGCCTAAAGTAATATCTTAAATATAGGAATTAGTAAATGTTTGTTGAAGTGGACTGTTGAACTGAATCTGGAGTCAGAGGAGCCAAGTTCAAATCTCACCTCTAGTACTTAGTACCTGCATAACACTGGGCAAGTCACCTAACTTTTTTGAGCCTCAGTTTCCCAGTCTGTAAAATTTCTGTCAAATAGCTTATAATGGGCCAGGCATTCTGCTAACCAACATCACCTGCGGTACCCGTGTTACAGGTTCCTGCGATGCTCAAAGGAAATGTTATATGTAAAGTGATCCAGAAACCTCTTAAAGCCCTGTGGCAAATGTCAGCTGTTCCTATATGAAGGTCTCTGCAGTCAGCAAAACCCTTTGGTCAGAGCTCAGGTCAGAGGCACGTGATGCTAAGCTGTGCACCCTCACAGAGTGATGTATAAAACAGCATATCGCCAAATAGAAATGGACCCGTGTCCACTGAGATATAAACACTAGTAGCAAGGACCCTGGGACAGTGGAAGGTGAGAGGGTCCTTGGTAGAGGAAGGTATCAAGGGAGCACAGGTTCTGCGGAACAGTGGAAAGTGTCCTGGATTTGAGCTCTGAGGAGATGAGTTCAAATCCTACCGTACCATTTCCTGCCTGTGTGACTTGCAGTGAGTCCATCTCCTTAAGTTTCAGTTTCTTCAACTGTAAAACGAGGGATTTGGGCCAAATGCCTCCAAAGTCCCTTCTGGTGCTAAATTGACCATTTTGTGATCCTGAGGACTGCCCTCCCTTCAGTGGAAACCAACATTGCTGTGACAGTTCTCCAAGAACGTGTTTCCTTTAACGTGGCCATTGTTTATAAGGGTTACAGAAGGCCTGCTGAGGGGAATCAACAAATCCCCACCAAATCAGAGTCAGAAGGGGGCCAGTGGCCATCTGTCCACCCTGAACCAGAGCAAACATTTCCACTAAAACCCACTCGACAGCAGGCTTTGCTTCGAGATACCCAACATGGAGGAGCTCAGACCTTGTGGACTGATCTAATTGTGAGGAAGTTTATTCTGACATCAAGCTCGAGTTTTCCTTTTTGTGACCAGACAAAAAGAACAAGTCTAGTTCTTCACTTATTTGTGTATGCATCATTCCCCCGCCCCAGTAAAATGTAAGCTTTTTAAGGACAGGGACATTTTAAATTTTTTTATTGCCTTGTGTATAGCCTAATGCTCTGTATATAGCAGCCACCTAATAAATATATTTAAACAGTCTCACTTAAAGGAGATACTTTACCAATGTCATAGGAGACTTTCTGGCATCCTCCAAAGATGGGGGCTATGCCCTTTCAATACCATAAAACTTGCTATGAAGTTGTTGATCCCATCCTCATGATCCCATGAGCCAAATAGGCCCAGTTTGAGGATGTCCAGCAGAAGATCGCATTGGATAGTAATAGTTATTACCTGGCCCAAGTTCAGCTTCTGTCTGGAGTGGTCAGAAAATGTAGAGATTAAAAGAAAGAAACAAAAGCAGCGCCTATCAAGAGACCTCACGCACATTCTGGCTTTATCTCTGAGAAGACACCTCAATTCCCAGCAATGTGGTGGCTCATTTCTCAAGAACATTAAACAAGAAAATAATGACACCTTTACAAAGGGATCAGGCCCACCCATCACAGTGTGGGGAGGTCTGTACATGAGCTACCATGAAAGCATCCAAAGTATAATAAAGAGAAATCAAAACCCCATTCTCTGCCACAAAGCAGAGCCGTGGGGGCCAGCAGGAGGGACGATGAAAAGAGAAGAGGCTTGTTAAGAAGCCAACAACAATAGTTTAAAATTAAGGGGAGAAATGTCATCAACCTTCAGGCCTCTATACCTCGTTTTTTCACCAGCATGTTTGACTGTAGAGAATAACCCATCAAAGGTCCTTATGGCCCTCCTATTCATCAAGCACAAATGTATACCCTACTTCATAGTTACAGTGTTTGATGTATTATTTGTGAAGCAGCCAAGTGGGGTAGTGGGATGGAGCCTAGGACTTGGAATCAAGATCTGCATTCAGATCCTGCCTCAGAAACTTAGTAGCTGTGTGACCATAGGCAAATCTCTTACCCTCCCCCAGCCTCAGTTTCTTCCTCTGCAAAATGTGGATGATGACATTATCCCCTAACTCCCCAGGTTGTTTTAAGGATCAGATGAAATAGCACATGATGAATTTTTGTTGTTGCTGTTAAGTCATTTTGTCATGTCTAACTCTTCATGAGCCCACTTGGAGTTTTCTTAGCAAAGATACTGGAGCAGTTTGCCATTTGCTTCTCTATCTCATTTTATAGATGAGGAACTTGAGTGACTTGCCCAGGGTCACACTGCTAGTAAGTGTTTGAGGCTTGATTTGAACTCACAAAGGTGAGTCTTCCTGACTCCCAGCATTCTGTCCACTAAGCCACCTATTCTATTATTACATATTTGTGCATCAAGTAGCCAGAATCTCTGAGTATTTTTCTATTAATTTAATTTTTGTAGGAAACCAGGGTATATCCCTTTAAAACCAATAGAATATTTTTATTCTAATAATTTTTCATAAACATATTTTGAAATTATCATATTTTTTCTATTAAAACACTAATGTCCCATTATAGCATGGAGGTCACTGTATCCTAAGAGCATAGTTTTAGAGCTGGAAAGGATCTCAGAGGTTTTAGACTAATCCCATCATTTTATGGATAAGGAAACTGAGGCCCAGGGAAGTTAAATAATTTACCCATGTTCATACAAGAAGTGAGCATCAGAGATGGGATTTGAAATCCAGGTTCTCTGTCCCCAGAGTCATCAATTCCAGGACACTGAAGAAAGCCTGGGTTCTCAGACCATAGGCCAGCACAGCCCTGGAAGGCTCTGGAAGGTTCAGATAAGTGTAGAAAGCCAGTGACCAGCCTGACTAACCTCAAAGGGTTGGCTGCCCAGCAAAAGCTTCTGCGTATCCTTGGATCACATCATCTCTTCCTGGTATTGAAGTCTTATAGGCTCAAAGTAGATGAAATACAATTTAACCTTTTCTAAAGACTCAAGGTCTTCAAATGTGCATATCCTTGACTTTGCCCTAAAGGCTAATTGGCTCCTTTACTAAAGAACTAGATAATTTACATGCATGCATGTGTGGGGCACTTATGCTTTCCTAGTTTTTCAGTCTTCTAGTTCACTATTTGTCAACAGTCACCTCTTACTATACCCATGTAATCTCCCCCTGGCATTAATATCCTTCTAACTATGATAGAATGTAAACCTCAAGGACAAAGCTCTTTTATTTTCGTCTTGGTACAAATGACTATGGAATTGAATTGAATTCCCACCACCCTTGCCTCAGACCCTTATAAGTTACCACTTTTCATAAACTCTTGCTGCCCACAAAGCCAGATGACCAAACACGTTGGATATTGGTCTGGATAAAGGAAGAAATTAGGTAAGACTTTCTGCAATCTCCCATGAGTGAAACACATGTGCCTTTGTCGTGCCATTCAATTCTGTGTGCATTTATTAGTCACCTACTATGTTGTTAGGGGCACAAAAATAAAAACCGTCCCTAGCCTCAATGGATTGACCTTCTACTAGGACATAAGAAATCAGCAAATCCAAGGTAGTTTGAGAAGGAAAAGGGCTCTACCCACTCAGGAACCAGGGAAAGTTTTCCTTAGGATGAGTCACTTAAGATGAACTTTGAAGGAGGACAACATCGTTTTGGACCACTTAGATAGACGGCTTGTTTTTATTCCTTCCGAGTTTTCAGCTAGGTTCTAAATGGTTAAAGTTAAATAAATTACCCCCTGATAAACAAGGTACCTGGGTACTAGAAACTCATTAGTTAATCTTAGAAAACTATGATTGGCATTATTTCTCTTCAGTCCCTATATGCAATTAGTTAATTGGTTCCCATGCCTGTGAATGCAGAGAGTTTAGGACATAAAAGGACAGGAACAGATGTCTAGAATGAGTAAGGATTGATAAAGAACATACAGCAAGACAATCAACAACAAGAGCATAAATAAATAATTCTGTGTGGATACAGGGTCCAGGTCTTCACAAGGTTTTACATTGGGATAAATGTCTCCTGCTACAAATTTGGACAGGAGAAAATACCACAAAAATCGGTCTGAAAAAAAAATAATATATGACCTTATATAACAGGAATTTCTCAGGATGTGTCTTACTTAATGTGCTTAGCATTTTTCCTTTGATATAAACATATGAACATCATTGAACTTTATGAATGCCTAATAAAACAGGCTAGGAGAAGCACTGTATTATCATAAGTTCAACTGTCCCCTCTGAATTCTTATCTCATATTTCCCATGAAGCTTTTCCTAAATTTCTTCAGTTCTCTCTCTCTCTCTGTCTCTCTGTCTCTCTCTCTGTCTCTCTCTGTCTCTCTCCATCTCTCTCTCCCTCTCTCTCTCCCTCTCTCTCTCTGTCTCTCTCTCTGTCTCTCTGTCTCTCTCTCTCTGTCTCTGTCTCTCTCTCTCTCTGTCTCTCTCTCTCTCTCTCCCTCTCTCTCTCTCTCTCTCTCTCTCTCTCTCTCTCTCTCTGTCTCTCTCTGTCTCTCTCTCTCTCTCTCCTTCTCTCTCTCTCTCTCTCTCTCTCTCTCTCTCTCTCCTCCCCCCCCTCTCTCTCTCCCTCTCCCCCTCTCTCTCCCCTCAAATTCCCTACTTCCTATCCTGTTTCTCTGTGTGCTTATTATAAACCTGTCCCCTTCATCCTCCTGCCTGTAATTTCCAAGAAGATGGTATATTTCATTTTGGGTCTTTATATTCTCTGGCACCTAACACTAAGCTTTGCAAATGGCATTTAATAAATCAAGTAGGAGCTTAATTAATGTTTATTGTAGAAAGGGTGATTTCCTGTACTTAAAGACCTCAGGCAGCTCACAATATAGTCTGATGCATGAAACTCTTCCCCAAGGATGTACACAGCAGATAGAGATACAAATGCAGACTTCCAGGTAATCACATTCCCTCTAGCCATACTACTTCACAGCAAAGAAGCCTTGACGGGTTCTCTTACTCTCCTACCTGGTAATAAGGGCCAGCTCAGGAAACAATGTGGTGAGAGAGGCTAATATTCTTGTTAAAGAGAATGGCAGTAACCACTGCTCTTGCTTCCTTGTTCTGGAGTTTTAGGTCAAATAATTAAAAGTCACTTCTATATCTATCGTGTTACTGTTTACACAGTGTTTTATATAGAGCCCTATGAAGCAGGAAGGGCAAACATTATTGTGCCCATTTCAGGGATGAGAAAACTGAGGCTCAAATACTTGAAGTGATTTGCACTTACCCGAGGTGACACAACTATTTTGGCTTGAACCCACGATTTTTGATTCCAAGTCTAGTGGCACCTCCAGGAATTCCTGCTGAATATAGCAGAGTTCTAAACATTTGTTTCTTCTTAAAAACTCAGAGCATAAGTGTATGATAAAGGGAAAGAGTGTATTCTAAATGCTCTAGAAACATTTAAGTCATCACTTTAAATAATCTGGGAAAGAACTTCAAAGATTATTTAATCTTTTTTTTTTTTTCTTTAAACAAATACTTTATTAACTTCTGTTTTACATCATTCATTTCCGCCAGATTTTGAGTTACAATCATTTTCCCCCCATTATTCCCCTACCCAACCTCCCAGAATAGCAGTCCCACAAGATATCGCTTCCTCCAATCTGCTCTCTCCCATACCTTCTCCCATACCCCCATCGACTTTTCCATTAGAGGAAGATGAATCTTTGTGTCCCAATGCCTGCACATCTTATCTCCCAATTATAGGCAAAAGAGTATTAATAATAGTATTTATATATATATTTGAAACATTTAATGTTACGACCTCGAATTTCAGATCCATTTCCTTCCTCCCTTGTCACCCATTCCTTCTTGGGATATAAGTAATTCAGTATATGTTGTACATGTCTAGCTATGCAAAACATTATCATAGTAGATATATTGTTCAAGGCTGCTTATAATTCCCTCCCACTCATCCCACCCCCCACCTGGTCCATTCCCTACATGATCCTGTCCCTCTTCTATAGTGGGTACTTCCAACCTCCCCTCACCCCAAGGATGCCCTCCCATCCATCATCCCTCCTCTCATCCCCCTTCCCCTATCCTGCTGCAGGTTGAGATATCCCATTTAGTATGTATGTCATTTTCTCCCTGAACCAAATTCAATGTGAATGTGGTTTTGCCTTTTTAGCCTTCCTTATTCTCCCCCTCCTTTGCACCCACTTCCCCTACATGAGATAGTTTACCCTACCATGTCTCTCCCCATCTCCTCTTGCCACTTTCCTCTCTCACCTCATAATTTCATCCCTTGAGTACTCTCCCTTCCCAACAAAATCAACCTATGCCCTCTATCCATATATAACTGTAACCATATACACACACATTCACATATGTATTCGTATGACCACACCCCCTTCTTCCATTATTTTCATAGTGGGAAAGATATCATCAGTCACAGTTATTGCTTTTCCATATAGGAATGTAAATAGTTCAACTTTGATAAGT
The DNA here is from genome assembly GCA_011680675.1 of Gymnobelideus leadbeateri. NCBI lineage: Eukaryota > Metazoa > Chordata > Mammalia > Diprotodontia > Petauridae > Gymnobelideus > Gymnobelideus leadbeateri. The sequence goes on along the minus strand of WOXC01000711.1, from coordinate 738,597 downwards.
TCCTTTTGATTTCTTTTCCCTGATTACCTTCTCAGGCATCTCTTACTTCTTGTGTCTGGATGTCAAATTTTCTATTCAACTCTGGTTTTTTCCTCAAGAATGCTTGAAAGTCCTCTATTCCACTGAATGACCATATTTTCCCCTGAAACAAAATACTCAGTTTTGCTGGGTAGGTAACCCTTGGGTTCATTCCCAGGTCTTTTGCCCTCTGGAATATCATATTCCATGCCCTTCGATCCCTCAGTGTAGAAGCTGCCAGGTCCTGGGCTATTCTGATTGTGTTTCCACAATATTGAAATTGTTTCTTCCTGGCTGCTTGTAGTATTTTCTCCTTGATCTGGGGATTCTGGAACCTGGCTATAATATTCCTGGGAGTTTTCTTTTGGGATCTTTTTCAGGAGGTGATCTGTGGATTCTTTCAACCTCTATTTTGCCCTCTGGATCTAAAACATCAGGGCAGTTTTCCTTGAGAATTTCTTGAAGGGTGATTTCTAGGTTCTTTCTTTGATCATGGCTTTCAGGTAGTCCAATAATTTTTAAATTGTCTCTCCTGGATCTATTTTCCAGGTCAGTGGTTTTTCCCATGAGATATTTCACATTGCCTTCTAATCTTTCATTTGTTTGGATCTGCTTAACAGCATCTTGATTTCTCATAAAGTCATTAGCTTCCATTTGCTCCAGTCTAACTCTGAAGGAATGAATCTCCTCAGTGAACTTTTGAGATTCTTTTTCCATCTGGCAAATTCGACTTTTAAGGCATTCTTCTCCTCGTTGCCCTTTTGGGCCTCCTTAGCCATTTGAGTTAGTCTATTTTTTAAGGTGTTATTTTCTTCAGTCAGGCTGTTGACCCTCATTTCATACTTTTCCTGCGTCCTTCTCATTTCTCTTTCTAATTTTTCCTCCACTTCTCTTATTTGATTTTTAAAGTCCTTCTTAAGGTCCTCTATGGCCTGCAACCCACTCATGTTTTCCCCTGGGGCTTTTGGAGCAGGACTTCTGACCTCACAGTCCTTTTCCCGCTCTATGCCCCCAAAATAGGAGTCTAGGGTTGCATTTTCTGTTTCCTTTGCCTTGGCATGTTGCCACTTAATTGCTTGACTTTTGGGCTTGTTGCCACACTATGGCTTTAAGGCCAGATAGAGGAATTTTCGTCCCGAACGTGTGGGGGGCAACTTCCGTTTCTGGCAAGCTGTAAACCCACCCACAACTTCCACCCTAGATCACAATCCAGATCCAGGGAGGTTAAAGCAAGAGCGATTACCCCCCAAGACTGATCGCTGGATCTCCCCACGATTTGTAGGCTGGGAGCCGGAAATGCCTCTGAAAACTACAAAGTGGCGTGTCTCCTCAGCGGCTTCTAGCCCCCAGGGGAGGGAGCTGACGCATTCCCCAAATACAGGTCCCAAAGTCCATAGGACACTAACCTCTTACTTTGTCCTAGGCAAGTCTATGTTGATAATTCTGGGGTCGCCACAGTTCCTGGTGTTCTGGGGTTCCTCCAGCCGGCTGCTGGCCCTGCCGCCCTGGGGCTAAAACCTCGGCTCACGTGGACCTGGGCTCGGCTCGGCTCCTGCGCTCTGCGCGCTGCCGGCTCCCAGACCACTGCGCTGGTCCTTCCTGCAGGGTGCTGGGCTGTCCTCAGCGGGAGGTTAGCTTCTCTGTGTCGTTCTGTGGGTGCTGGGGCTCCAGAAGATTTTCAGAGTCCTTTTTTACATAGTTTGTGGAGAATCTGGGGGCAGAGAGGCTTGGACGAGCTGTTTCTACTCCGCCATCTTGGCTCCCAAGATTATTTAATCTAATACTCATTTTATGGAGATGAAGAAACTGAAACCCAGAAACTTGCCCAAGACAGGATTTGAACCCAGTTTCCCTGATTCCATATTCATACTTCTTTCTACTGTGCCAAGCTCTTTACTCATAACCCTGCTCTGACCATCATTTGCTCCAACTAATTCAGAAAGAAGGCACAATGAAGCATTTTTAAATGCACAGCACAAGCAGATAGCATGCTGGGTCCCAGCACTAATATTAAGAGATCATAAAAACTAGGAAAGACAACAACTCTTATGTACTGCATATTCTCTTGACCAAAATGCAAAGCGTCAGGGACTGCTGCTTCCTTCCCAGCTGGATCAGGACAAAAACTATTAAAGATTTTAAAATGGTGAGACAAAAGCATGCTTAACCACCCTAATAAACCTGCCTCCTTGCTGAGAAAAGATGAACCATTAAACAGAAAATGCTGTCCCTTCAGATGCCTCAGTGCCCGCGGTCTGTTAGGGATTCTCAACAATCCACAGCCATGGGCAGGGCCTGGGGGCAAACCTCTGGTGTTCATCATTGAAGCAGGCCATCTAGATCAAGCCTAGGAGGTTTGGGGAAGAGGAGGGAGGGACATGTGGATGGAGACAGTTCTGGTGATTAATACATATCTATGAGTCTCTGACTCCAAAAGACTTTTACCAATCCTTGTGTTTCTACTTTCCCACTCCTCATGATTATTGTATTCCAAAATATTTGGCCTCTGATAACCTTAGATTGGAGTATCCAGCTTTCTTAGTCTAAAACCATTGAGCCCCTTACATATGCAGGCTGTACCTTAGGGAAGGTAAGATCTGGAGAAAGCTGACTTCGTGGAAAGAGTAATAGACAAAGCTTTATTTTCCCAGGCTAGATGAAGAGAGGAGACCAGAATTTGAAAGTAAATCAGATGATCATACATTTTCTTGTAGGGGTGATTAAGTATGTCAATGCACTTTGTATGTTATTCATTAAGTCCTAAAGTCAGATTCGTGCAGTGAGAAATTTTGTCTCTCTACTCCTCAAAATCCCAAACTATCATAAACATCTTTCTCATAACTGGCCAAATTCCATGATAAGGGACACTAAATTTTCCCCAGTAGAATAATAAACTATTAAGAGCTGGACGGGACCTTAGAGGCTGTATAATCTACGATTCTCCATTTGATATTTAAAAATAAATAAAAAAAAAGAATGTCCAGGGAAACTAAATGATTTCTCTCGGGTCACACAGCTAGAGGTTGGTAGAATCAAGAGCATGGCCCTGTCCTTTGGCTTTTATTCCAGAGTACACGTTGGAAGTTTTCTCTATTGTCTCCCAAGCAGAGTTCTCTGAAATCCTCCAAATTATTATTTTTTTATGCTAAAGGGACTTATTGCACTATCTTTAGAATCATAACATTTCATCACAACTTCATAGCTTTAGAGCTGGAAGGGTCCTTAGATATGGCCAAGTACAACCCCCTCAATTTACAGATGAGAAAACAGACCCAAAAAAGTCACGCAGCTTATGGAAAGTCATAGGGCTCATGGGGGAGCTCAGATCTGGACAGCACTCTTCTGACTCAGTCTGGTGCTCTTGCCAATCCTAAAGTTACAGCATGAGAGTCTCCTGTGGGGAGGGGTAGGAAAAAACTCACAAATAGGACAGGGAGAGTGAATCAAGGGGCATTACTTTCAAGGATATTTTGGCCCCTCTGATAAGTTGCACTCTTGCCCCCGCCCCCCTTTCTTTATTAAAAAAAAATCACTCAATTGCCTATTACTTCCCCTCATCCTTCAAGGACTGACTAACCAATCACCCCTCTCTTTCCCCTGCCCAACTCCTTCCATCCTTTTAGCTCTCTCATTGTTCATCTTACTATTGACTGGTTTTGCCTTTGGCCTGATTGCAAAGGAAATAATTGTGACTTCCAAGCCTTTCCATTCATCTTTAACTAGTCAGGAAACATCTGGTTTGGGAAGAGGAGGGAGGAAAGAGAATGAACTTTGGACCATTTTTTCCCAGCTTTCTAAGTGATCTAAGCTGTGATCTTGCAGGCCCCTTATGGGTCTGATGCCCTGGGATTCTACTCTGACTTGGAGTCAGAACTTCATTTCCAGAAGCCTGCAAATAAAAGAAATGTGTTCATTGTCCTGCCTTTCTCTTGCTTTTCATCCAACAGGATGAGGACTCCTATTGAAAGTGATCTCTTTTGGAGAAGAGATCAGACATTGCTTTTGAAAGGTTCTATTCCTCCCAATTATATTGTTAAAAACTGCATTGTTTCTAAAAAGCCTTTGTTTCTCTTGTGATCTCCACACTTTTCAGTTAACATCTTTCAACCTTCCTGGGATGAAAGGAGCATAGGAGCATATGGATTTTTTTCCCCTGCAAATTTATGAAGAATAAGAAGCAAAGCTCAACAGAAAGTTTGATCCTACAACTAAAACTTAACTCTTGGGCGCTGATCCCTCCAGAAGTCAAACAAGCCATTTCCACAGCTCTTCTTTTGCCTCAATTGATTTTCCCTGTCCAGAATCATGGTCATAATCACATTGCAACATCAGGAGGATGCTTCCCCATTTGAGGGTGTCCAGGTACCTCATCCACACACATGCACACACCTGAGTACATATGTATACACACATGTGTGCACACATGGGCACATCCTAGACATTACTGGAGTCATGACCAAGTTCAGGAGGGAATATAAAGCAGCTTTCTGAATGTACAGCAGGGTGTGCAGCTGGCGCCATCCTGCCCTTGGTCCCTCTTCATCCTACCCTTTTCCCTGCTGCTTGGGATCCACAGGGGACAGTGAGAAGAGGTGGACACCAGAGAGTCGGCTGGGTTTCCAAGCAGGATCCAGGCCTCCAATGCCAATGAGCAATTAAAGCAGATGCTGGTAGATCAATGGTGACTGACCCCCTCAGTCATTTAAGGATGTCAATGTACCCCACAAACACTTCTTGAGCTGTATTAATAAAAAAGAGTCTGCATATGTTTCTGCCCAGAATCACTTAGAAATACATATCTGATAAAAGAAATACATATTTGTTCTTACAAAAATGAGACTTTCAGAATGTTGTACACATAGATGTATACATATATATGGGGGAGACATACAGAGAGAGCAGGAAGGAGGGAGGGAAGGAGAAGAAGGGAGGGAGGAAGGGATGAAAGGAGGGAGATGGAGAGGGAGAGGAGAGAGAGAGAGAGAAATGAAACCCGTGAATTCCCAATTCCCCATGAGAAAACTACCTTAATGCACAACTGAAAATGTTCTGTAAGTTATAGCCTTAAAAAGCTGCCTGGGGCAGCTGAACTGATGGAGCTGCTCTTTATTTCTAACACTCCATGTCTGTGTATACATATATATATACACATATGCATATACACATGTGTGTGTAGAATTTCAGTATATATAACAGACCAAAGAGCTAAATCTGCTTTGAAGTGGACATAATCTCACTGTTCATGTTGCCTGGGTCATCCTACCAGTATGTATTAGGGACCCATATTAACACAATCAATCACCATCATCATCATCACATTTATATGGAGCTTGAATGTTTGCAAAACACTTTACAAATATTCTTTCGTTTGATCCTCACAAGAACCCTGGGAGGTAGCTGCTATTATTACCTTCTTTTTACAGCTGAGAAAACTGAGACAGAGGTTAGGTGACATACCCAAGGTCACACTGTCAGTAATTTCTGAGGCTGGATTTGACCTTGGGTCTTTCTGACTCCAGGTCCTATCATAGTCCACTGACTCCAGGCCCTATCATAGTCCACTGTGGGACTATAAATCTTCTCTCTAGTCACTACTAATCCAAGAAGACTATCTGTTATACTTCATATTTACATAAGGGCTTTCCAGTTTTCCAGGCAGTTTGCAGACATTATCTTTTTTTTAACCTTCTCAACAACACTCTGAAGTCAATGTTATCTGCCTGAGGCAAGATAAGGTCAGCTATGTGTGATTTCCAGTCCAGTCCTATTGCCCTAAATGTTAAGGTGAGATATACCCCCTCCATATTTTATTTTCCCTTAAGACACCAAGATGTCATCTTTATGTCTCTTGAATGCTTCTGGATATTCCCAATGCCCAGATTGGCTTCCCCCACCCAGGAAAACCTCTCACAGATATTTCAGGAAGCACAAGGTTAACGCAGGTCTAGCTGCTCTCCTCTCAGTCCACTACTCCTATAATCCTTTGCTGTGGGGATTATTATCTGCTTCTTCACCTCCTATGGGGTCTCTGCTCCCCTAAGTAGCAGCTGTTGGGGCCAATTAAAATTCCCAAAGGGAAAGAATTCTGGCAGGGGTGCGGAGGGGGAGGGGGACAGTGAGGGCAAGAGGGAGGATATTTTTCAAGTCATGGAAAAACATAATAAGCAAAAGGGCGAGTTGGGTCCTAAGTGAAAACAAGTTCAGAGAGGTGACAATACCTCTACCCACAAGCATTTATTGAGTACCTACTGTGTGCCAGATGCTGTTCAGGGCAAAGAGAATTTAAAGATGGAAAATGATACAATGCTTGCCCTCAAAGAGTTTCAGTTCTATTGGAGGAGGTGACAAATACCCATGGAGGTAAATAAGTGTGTTCTTATCTAATGGCAGCTGGCTAGCCAGGGTTTCATGAAACCCTTCTGTTAGTCAGTCAACTAGCATTTGTGGCATGCCTGCTGTGATCCAGGCCCTGTACTAAGCTCTAGAGACTCAAAGAAAGACAAAAAATAAACAGCCCCTGCTCTCCAGGAGCTCATGGTCCGATAGGCTGCTACTGCTTTGTTTGTGATGAAGCCAGGTACCTTGAAATCATTCTTTGAAAGCGAAAAAGGACACTTGGTAATAAACCCTTCTACTGATGAAGTCTGATTAGGAAAGCTGGATTGGGAAGAAAATTATTGGGGAGGGCTGGGTGACGGACACCTCCCCTTAAAGAAAGTCAGGAGCAGAAGTTTGTTTTGCTTCTCACCTCAAGGGACCCAAACTGCCATCAGTTCTTGCCTCCCGCTCCCACCCCCACCCCCCCACCCCCCGCCATCATTCAATCCCATCAAAAATAATGAAGTTTAGCAATTTCTAACTTCCAAAAGCTTGATTCTTTCCAGCCTTAAGAGCTCTCCACAACCTCCAGGAGGAAAAGGTTACTAATGTCTCCAAAGCCAGAATCCCCAAATCATAATCATGGCTAGGTCACCAGAGCTCCCCAGGCTTTAAGAGCCCCATGTACTCTGTGTCTCAATACCACAAAATTAATTGCTTTTCTTGCTACACTGTTCCTACCTAGCAGGGCCAAGGCAGCCCAAGTTTTTCTTTATCTGCCACTCGCAGATCAGCTTCACATGGGGTTGGGTCAGGAGGTGGACATCGTCTACGTTCACCAGAACTAGGTTGAGGAAAGTAGCACAACTGTCCCAGGAACCCAACCTGGTGAGCCTGCCTTGCCCCAGGAGCAGTCGTGTTCCCCAGCATAGCAGAGCTGACTTCCCTCCCTCCCATCTAATCTCCTTGGCTAACTTAGAGATGCTCAGAATGGGTGACATAGAGAGGAGAGCATCGGACACGGAATCAGGAAGGCCTGGACTCCAAACCTGCCTCTGCCCCACACTTTCTAACCATGGCCCCTGATTCATCTCTAAATGAGAGCCTTTCAGACCCTTGAAGACATCTATCATCCCCAGCCTCCCCCTCCACCTAAATCCCATCTCCAGTCCCCTCACCACTCTAGTCAGTCTCTTCTACACAACAGACTGTTCTAGACTCATTGATTTTATGGGCATCCAGACCTGGAGCCAGTCAGATCATTTCTCTGTTACTTATTACCCTCATCTATACAAATGAGTGGGTTGTCCTTTCTGCTCCAATCTATAATCCTCAGTGAGGCAACTGGCAAGAAGGTGGCACAGGAAGACAAGTTCAAATCTAGCCTCACATACAGACTAGCTGTGTGATGCTGGGCAAGTCACTAAAACTCTGACAACCTCCATTGCCTCATCTGGAAAATGGGAAGAATAATGGCATCTCCCAAAGCTGTTTGGAGGAAAAAATTAATTAATATTTACAAAGCACTTTGCAGACCTATATAAATGCTAGCTGTTATCATCTAAATATTATGTAGTTCAAACTGCTCATTTGACAGAGGAAGAAAAAGTGGCCAAGAAAGAAGGGAAATGACTTGGCACAGATTACAGAGTTAGTGAATGCAGCAGGACTCGAACCCACACTGGGCATGCTATCCACTGTACCACACAGCCTCTCTCTGGCCCCCATGATGCTTCAGAGAAGGAAGAGGTTTTCAAAGCAAAGGTAGCTTTGGGGTCCTCTCTAATGGTGTTTTTCTTCTCTTTCCCCCATGTACCCCAAGATGAACCCTGGGCCCCCAAAGTTACCACTGGAACTATATCTGTGTGACAATGAGCTGCACAGTCTCCAAGCATACACATGCATTTTGCAGATTTCTTTGATTTGTGGCAGACTTTGCCTTTCCACAGAAGGAAATCCTGCCTCTGCCAAGGCCATGAGACCCCAAAACAGAAGAGAAATAAACAATCCTTATGTTATGTTTGGTTTGGTTTGGATCTAAGAAGAGTAAATAGATGCTGAGCATAGGCTTATCTGAACTTTCTTCTTTTAATTGCCATTAAGATCCCCAATAAAACTTACATTTTTGCACTCTTTGCAGGCATTTCCATTCCTCATTTCATGAAGAAATATTTGTTGATGGAATGTGATGAACTAGATGCTCCTAACAATGGGAACTATGAAGTGCGGGTATTATTAGGCCTATTTTACAAATGAGCAAATAAAGGCTCAGAGAGGCTTAGCTATCAACTCAGGATAGCACAGCAAAATGAGTGGCAGAACCAGCACTCATTTTACCATATCTTTATAATGGGGAGATTTCAGGACTCAGCTCCATCCCTGTTCCATAACCTTCTTGCTATTTGTTACAGCTGGGTCACTCCCTTTACTGCCTCCATGCCTTTGTCCTAGCTGTAACCCATTCCTAGGATGCCTCTTCCACCTTATCTCTACTTCTTGGAAGCCCTTGTCTCCTTTGAAAATCTGCTTCTAAAGCGTCACCTTCTACATGTAGCCTTCCTTGGCCACCCTTGACCACCCAAGAGCCATTGGTGCTCTTTGTACCCAAATTTTTTCTTAGATTTATTCTGAAGACATTTTACATATAATGAATTAAAGTTTACATTCTCTCCTTGAGAGCAGGGATAGGCTTCTCATCACTGAGTACAGAGCCTGGCACACAACAGACACTTAATAAATGCATACTGGTTTATTTATCGGTGCTAGGTAAACTGCTGTAGTGATCATGGCTTCCTAGGATCACGGTCTCATAGATCGGAAGCAGTTTGCTAAAGAAAACATGGGAGGAGGGAGGTAGAAATCACCCAGACTCCTTGCTATCCACGGCTCAATTCTACCATGAATCACAACCATGACTGGGACCAGAGAAAACCAAGAACCAGTAAGTATTTTTAGCCTCTCCCTGGTGGGTAATTTACATCCTGAATGTGGACGCGTTTGCCTCTACATACACATAGAAAGAAGAGAAATAACATGGATGAATAAGCCTCATTTACTATAAAGAAATGGAAGAACCAGGGTATGAAATGGTCTATTTGAAGGAAGACAGGGCATAGACTCACAACCCATGAGTTTCCAATCTGTTCCTTAAAGCTTTCCTGCCTGCATCTCATACTTCATGTGGCAATGTCCCAAGGACGATGGCTTGTCTCACTGGACCCCACAGACAGATGACAGAGAGGAGCAGGGGGAGGTAGAAGCATCAGGAAAACAAGGGCAGTAGCATCTTAAGGGAAATAAAGGGATATCAGGGACAGAGCAAGTATCTAGGACTCAGTCTTAGAAGCACTGAGGGCATCAGGAAATAAATCCTAAAAATCAAATTGAATACTAACAACAACAACAACAATAACTCTTTAAAATTTGCGAAGTACTTGACAATTTTCTCATTAGATCCTCACCCTCTGAGGTAGATGCCATTATTATTGTCATTTTAGGGATGAGGAAACTGAGACAGACAAAAGTTAAGTGACTAGCCCAGGGTCACACAGCTAGTAATTGTCTCAGGCAGAACTTGAACTCTGGTCTTCCTAATTCCAGGCCTAGCACTCCATGTAGTATGGCATCCCTTAGCTGTGTTAAAGGAACTAGATATGTTTATCTTGAAGAAGGGAAGACTTAGGAGAGGATATAACTGCCTTCAGTTATGTGATACACCATAGGAGCTGGACATGTTCCACTTGGGCAAACTAGGAGCAATGGCTAGGGTTGCAGAGAGGCATAATTTGCATAATTTGATCAAGAAATTCCTAAGAACTAGAATTGTCCAAAAGTGCAATGGGCTGCCTCAGGAGGTAATGAATGGGTCCGCTCACACATGAAATCTTCAAGTGAAAGATGGATGACCATTAGTTAAGAATGCTATAGAGGCACTTTTCACTAAAAAAAATGAACTGAATTGGATGATCATTGAAAGTCCATACAAGCCTCAGATTTTGTGATGTTCTAGCATGTTTATTCTGCCATGACCAGTTGATGATGAAGCCGTACTAACTTTCAGTGATCACTAACTGCTTCCTTTTCTAAATGTTTGCTGCCCATCCCTTTAATAACTCATTCTAGAGTTCTGACAGAAATTGGTCTATGTCTTGCAGGTTCCATCTCTTCTTTTATCTTGAAGAATTTGGTCTTTTACTCTTTTTCCAATCTTAAAGTCGCTTTTCTCTCTCAAATAATCGTTAGAGATAACCTAGGAGGGACATGAGCCACCTTTTTGTGCCCTGGGGTTTAGTACATATGCTGCTAATGACTAAAACACACCAAGAGCAGGTAGGTGATCTCTTACTCCTTCTTCCCTCATCTGGAGATTTAAAGTAGGTCCTATTTTTGCCTTGCCCTTTCCAATACAAAGATCAACCTCTCAGGTGGGGAAAAAAGACTCAAAATAACAATTAAGCATGTCTCCTGTTTTCTGTCATCTGGAATCACTAGCCAGCATTTCAATTCCTGTTTTGATGCTTCTCTTTTCCTCAATACAGGTAACAGAAGCCCTAGTTGTTAGCCTTCAATTTCCTCATCGACCTCAGATCATTAAGAGTTTGAGCTTTCTTTTCACTAATCTACAAGACCATATTATGTTTTTATATTCATTCTGTTACCTGCCCTTGCTTCCCCCTTTTATCTAGGATGGCACATGAGTTCCTTGTGTATTTATTTGCATTGGTCTCTCAGCCTTGAAATGGGTTAAAGATGAAGAGTAAGGATCTCTCCCTGGTGTGTTGATTACTCCAGGGAAAAGATGCTCTTTGAAAGTCTGAACATGTTTATACAAGAAGAATATGGGACCACAAATCTAAAGGGATTTTAGACTCCATTTAGTCCAATCCCTTCATTTTACAGATGAGGAAACAGAGTCCCAATAGAGCTAAATGATTTGTTCAAGGTCACACATGAAGTAAGCATCAGAGCCAGGATTTGAACCAAGTCCTTTCTCTGATTCTAAAGTCAGAGTTCTTTCCACTGTACCATAAAGAACTAAGACTACTTAACTTCAAATGCATGCTATTCAGGAAAGATATTTTTGGAAAGCACTCTATTGGAATTGATCTGATCCAACAGAGTAAGGATTATTTTCTGGCTGGTCTAATGACAAATGCCTTAAAATTCTAGACCTCCATGCAAAAACTTTAGAAATAGAGATCATTGTGCTATGCTACTACTAGAAACATCAAGAGATCTTGAACCTGCCTCCTCTGTGGGACTATTTGACCATTATTCATATCTTTGGGGAGAAGAAGAGAGCACCTAAGCTGATATCCTTTGGGCTCTACTGCCCCTTCCACTTAGTCCATACAGATCAGCTTCATATGAATACGTAAACCATAGGACAAACCAGATGAGTGTAATGGAAATGCAGATTTAAAGATCTTCCCTGCCCCTAGCTTAAGTGCACCTGGAGCCTGTGGTGGGAGGCTTGTTTTTCAGGAAAGCCCACACCTTGATACTTTGTGATTGGGCAGTGGGTCAAGGAGGTTGTTACATTCTCTGAGCCAAGAGAAGGCTATATAAGCCCCGAGGAGAGGCTTTGCTTGGGGGCTCACTTTGAGAAGTATTGTGTGATTTGACCAGATGAGACTCTGGGAAGCCGTTGTTGAGAGCCCCCCGGCTTTGAAAACCCAGATGTTGATGCTTCCCTCTCTGGTAACTGTGATTTGGTATTGATATAATGGTAGGACAGTTTGGAAGCCTGTCTGTTTGATCTGTAAGTTCTGTAACTCTGAGGTTCGGGGTGCTGACCTTTTTCCCCTGAACTAGGTAATGTATGTTTGTTTGATTAAAGTAAGCTTGTTAACCCATTTTGAGTTGCTTTCCTTTACAAAAGCAGATCTAAGAACCTATATTGGCAGCTACCCTGGGGATATTGGGGTGCTTGCTGCTACAATGAGTAAGCTTCAATAAACAGAACCTTTGATGAAAGGATACATAGGCAGTCTTGATCTGAGTACTCAGTCCAAAAGGTAGCCCATTTGTACCTTCTCATCTGGCATAAGGCTTGTCCCTATCCTTCTGTAACTCATCAATGGAGGATGCATCCAGCTTCCAAGAATCCTTTCTTTAGGTTGTATAAGATTTGATGGATACCAGTACAATACCCAATACATTCATTTCCCATAGCCCTCACTGAATGACCAGCCACCTCCTATTCCAAATACACATTTCCTTGATAATATTTTAGGTAATTTCTTATACGCAAGTCATCACTATGCTACCACTTGCTTACACCCATAAGATATCTCTTTAATGACTTCTGGATAACCCATATTTTTTATTAATTAAAGGTTATGACATCCCATGATTCATAGTCTATAACCTCTTAGAGAAGGTATTTTGAATAAGGATTTTGACAGATCACTGAAAGCATTACAAAATTTGGCAAATACAATCTGATCTTCTCCCTAACTCCCTATTCACTACTAGATCACCTGCAGCACAATACCTGAACAAGGTGTATTCTGCACACTGGTGACCTAGCATTCGGGGCCAGTTGTTATCAGCGCAGACCATTTACAAACAGATCCACTGGGAGAATCAGCTAGAGGGAATCCCTCTTCTATTTAGAGTTTAAGTATGTCACCTTCCAAGCAGTGATGCAATATACCCCCTCTTCTGTTCCTTGTTTGATATTGATAATGAGAGGAATATTATTTTTTTCATTGCACCTTTAAAGGAATTTTGAATAATTCTAATCTTGTTGAAGGAGAATCTGTGAAGTGGTTTCTCACTTCCCTGAATCAAATATGGTTGTTTGGTTGATGGCGGTGGTTTGGTTTTGGTTTGGTTTGGCTTGGGAGGGTTTGTTTTTAATTTTTTTTTTTTTTAAAGCAATTGGGGTTAAGTAACTTGCTCAAGGTTACACGGCTAGGTTTTTTTGTTCGTGTGGATTAAGTGTCAGAGGCCGGCTCCGAACTCAGGGCCTTCTGATTCCAGGGCCGGCGCTCTATTCACTGCGCCACCTAGCCGCCCCTGTTTTTAATTTTTTAACTAATAAGTGACTGTCCCAGGAAGATGCTTATTCTGTGTACCTCTCATTTAGAAAATGTTATGAAAAGAAGTGGCATTAACAACATGGCCCTCACAAGGCAGTGAAAGGGGATAGAAGGAAAACCAGGCTAAGAGAAGCTGCAGTGGTGCTCAAGGAACCCAGGCCAAGGTAAGAAAGAACACTTGCTGACACAGAAGGACAACAAAAAGATGGGGAATGGGAGGCTTGCCAGCATTTTTATTCAGGCCTTTTCTTATCAGTAACAATGGAACCACCACATCTGGATGAAAGGACTTTGGGATCTGATGAGGACCTAGAAGAAACACTAAAAAAGATGAAGAAGAGTAGAGTGAATGGACCTGGCCAAACAGTCAACAGGAGAACTCTGGGCTAGAGGTGATAATTTTTAAAATATTGGGCTAGAGGTTGATCCTCAATATATTCAAAGAGATTGTCTAAAATAACACCAATCACCACCATCATCATCACTAGCATCTATAGAGCCCTTTAAGATTTTAAAAGCTACCCTATCTCATTTGATCCTTACAATAACTTTATGTTATTATTGTTTGGTTGTTCTTAGTTGCATCTAACTCTTTGTGACCCCACTTAGGGCTTCCTTAGCAAAGATCCTAGAGTGGTCTGCCATCTTTTCTCTAGCTCATTCTATAGACAAGAAAACTGAGGCAAACAGGCTTAAGTTACTTGACCAGGGTCACACAGCTAGCAAGTGTCTGAGGTCAGATTTGAACTCAGGTTTTTCTGGACCCCAGGCTTGACACTCTTCTATTCACTGTGCCACCTGGCTACTCACAATACCCCTGTGAGGTAGGTGCTAAGAGAAGGAAAGCTCCCGATAGCATTATCGTACCAAAAAAGGTAACAGACAAGGCATCAGTGTATGCTAAATTATACATTCTTCTTTATATAAATTTTACCTTGCCATAAAATAAAAGGGTTGAACCATCAAATTATCTTGAAGGTCTCTTCCAGCCCTAAAGTGTCTGATCTTTAGAAACATTTTCCACTTGATGAAAATATCAAAGGAGTAGGTTGGCTTTTACAGATGATTTTTGAATACAGACCACTTTTTCAGTTACTCACCTCACTGAGAGACAGACAAAGTAGAGGTCCTGCATGTAAATGTACTCCTTCAAGGAGTTTTTGATCCCTGATAGCTTCTGTGAGCAAGTATTAGTTAACTCAGCAGACAGAAATAGATATCGTGGTCCTTTTAAGACCTGAGTTCAAATCCTGGCACTGTACTTTGGCCTCTCTGGGCATACAAAAAAAATAACTTATGTTTATATGGCCCTTTAAACTTTCTGGGACTCCATTTTTCTATCATGAAAATGAGAGGGATGTTCTATATAAACTTGGGTATCCTTTCTAGTTCTTTGGGGAAGCTAGGAGCTAAAGCTGTACTTGGAAATGGCACAACCTGGGTTTTAATCCTATTTCATTATGCTTACTAGCTACATGACCTTGGGTAAGTCACTTAACCTCTTAATGTCAATTTCCTCATCAATAAAATGGGGTAATAATAGTACTTATATCCCAGAGCCGTGGTGAAGATCGAATGAAATAAAAGATGTAAAGCCCATGTAAAACTTAAAGCATCATGAACATGCTAGCTCTTCTAGTTATACCCTATGCTCTTCTCTGAACGTGTAAAAACAACCCACTGTGTCTGCAGCACTGGTCCTCTGACTTTCCATTTGGTTCCTTGGGTAAAATGAGGTGCCAAAGTTACCAAGACGGTTGTTGACCAGCCTCAGACTAGAACTCAAGGCTTCTCACTTCAAGACCCAGCTACTGCTACACCTGTTCTATAGAGATAGTGCCATACAGCAGTCATTAATGCCCACACTTACACCCTTGAAGCACTATGAAAAATTTAATTGTGTTCCACGTGTTGTATTTGATGAGTCACCCTGGATAAAGAGCTGGCCTCTGAGTCAGGGAGACGTGGGTCTGCTTTTCCTCTGACACATCCTGGCTCTGTGACCCTGGCCAAGGCACATGTTCTCTCTGTTGCCGCCTGGGAACTCTCCCAGATGCTAAGCTACAGAATGGTTGTCTATTTGCAAACATGAAGAGACTCTCCTCACCAGGAATTAGTTATCTATACCATAGAATTACAAATTTGGGGTACCCCCCCAGCAAAAAAATGATATACACATATTTGTGGAGATACATATATACAATATAAATACACATATAATATATACATGTGTGTGCATATATGTATTCATATATATTTACTATGACATGGGAATAGACTAGCATATTATGAACAAAATTTAGCTCTACCTGATTAATTAATGTTTTGCTACAGGTCCTTTAACAATATATTATCTATGTCATAAAAGATTTCCATATAGTTTGGGAATAGGACTGGTGAAGAGGAAGAAAGGGTCAACTTGAAATAAACAACGGGTCAGCCTCTACTGGAGCCAGGGCCTTCTCCTTGGCAACACCAATGAGCAGTGAACAAAGCTGCTACGTATCCTTTCAAACTGACCTAAGCTGAAACATTTAATGAAGAGCAAGGAAACAAAAGCTCCGACAATGCCACCCCTGCCACCTGGATAAAAAAAAAGGACATTGACAAGTCTGCTAGTGTTCCTTTTCTCCCTCAAAGAGAAGCAGAGCTTCACAAAAACAGATTTTGCTAGAGAAAATGGTCTCAGTGAGTCATTCCCAGAAAGCTTCTTTGTTCTAATCATTTTTTCATTTGCTCTTAATGCATCAGTCTCTTCCTTCATATCCTCCCAAGCAACTGACCAATCAGAAAAGTAATGAGTGTTTACAGGATGAATCTACCTCATTTACTCTCATGGAAAATGCATAACCAAATCAAGTATGAAGAGCCAATAAATACTGATGGAGACTTCTCTTAAGTTACTATGGCAGGTACTTAAATCATGGTCTGGCATTCTCTGTTTATACAAGTAAATATCTAGTGATATTTTCTCATGCTGGGTGATTTTTGTTCATGTTTTCCCATAAATTGTCTATAAAAGATTTCTCTTACTTGCCTAAGAATTTCCTCCTTTTTAACCAAACACAACTAATATGTTATTTTAATAATTAATAACCTTTCTATAATCCTAACAAGGTTACCCGAGGCCTAGAGAGGTTGGCTGGTCACACACTTAGTGTGATCTCATCAGAAATGAGATGTGAACCTAGGTCATCTTGACTCCAATTCTAGCCCTCTGTCTACTGCATGAATAGATTTATAATAAACCAGCAAGGTGTGGGAGAGAAGTAGAATGCCAGTCTTGGAATCAGGATTCAAATGCTGTGTCTTCCTCTTAATGGCTAGATGTCCCTGAGTCAGTCACTCAAATTCTTAGAACTGTCTCATCCAGATAGCCAAAGGCTCTCCTTCTTACTACAAACCTAGCCTGCTTTCCTTTCTGATCATGTGTACTCGCTAACATCCTTTTTGAAGGAAAACCATCATCAGAAATATATCACAGCCTGAATACGAACATGTCTCTGCATTCCACTCTGGGTTGCCATTTTCGTCCTCCTGGTGTATATTACACATTGCATGTCCATACAATAGCACAGAGAGAGAGGGAAAGAGAGATAGAAAGCCAGCATCAGAATCAGGAGGGTCCAAGTTCAGTCCTGACTTTCACAAATAATGGTTATGTGACCCTGGGTAAGTCACAACCTCTCAAAGCACCAAGCAATTCTTTAAGACCATCAGTTTCAGAAAGACTGCTGCTATGCACATTTCCTCCCTGGGAGTTCCCTACGCTAATGAAATCATAGGTTCATAACAACAATGTCACAATAAAAAGCCACACTGAATGTTCCTCTGATGCCTCCTCTTGGTATGAAGGGATCTGAATGCTTGAAGATCTTCAATAGGGCACAAGGCCTTTTAGATCCTACCCATCCAAGAAGGAGTTGGGCATGGGTCTACTGAAGAGAGTTTTGAATGAACCTTGGGATTGTAAGAGATGGAGCTGAATCTTGTCTGGAAACCCACTGGATGAGGTTTGGAGAGGAGTTCCTGGATAATGAATGTTCTGTCTGGAACTACTCTCAAAGACCATCAAGGAAAGCCAAGAAGGGTCACAACTCTTATCAGTGGACAGAGTGCTCATGCTGATGAAGCCACAGGCTCTTGCTAAGCATATTCACATTCATATTAGAGAGGAAACAGGCAACAACTTTCAATAAGCTAGCAAAGGAAAATGTACTTAGGAGCAAAGAAGATGGGTACTTATTTAAATTTAGTTCTTTTCACGGAAGAAATAAAATAACACCATAAGCCTACAGACAAGAGGTAATCTGCTAACAGACTCGTTGATCCTTGGCTACTGTTTAGATACCTCATTATTCTATTGCCAAACACCAAGAGTGCTAACCTTAGAAATCTGTAGCTGGGACAGGGGATGAGGGGAAATAGAATAGGACAGGAGATGTCCAAGAAGAAAACAAATGCTGAAACGCATATTGTTAACAATCCACAACCTTATCAATATATGCAACTCTGGGATTACAAATAAATCTTTAGACCATAAACAAATTAGTCTAATGACTAGAAGTCTCCTCATAAAAGAAGAGATTTTCTCCTTCAGTAGTTCTTCAAACATTACCGTCTGAACTCAGGCTGACCTAATACATACCCAGTCCCTAATTACCACAAACGGCCAGAGAAAATGGATAACTATGTCTCAAAAATAGTTTCCTGTCAACATGGTTACAGTATCTTCTATTTGTTTACAAGGAATGATGAGGCAGTCTTGAAAGATCTCTCACCTTTTGAATGGGGAAATTCACCACTTACTGCTATGATTCTGTTTTCCTTCCTCCTGTTTGTTCATAGACCCATTCTAGCTGAATGTCATCTTAAACAGAAAAGGAAGATAAATAATCAGTGACCTTTCCCTATGTCGCCCACACCAGATGGTCTCATACAGGAACACAAGGAAAGAAGTTTTGCTTTTGGCCAGAACCATCACAAGCTATGCTATCTCCAGTCAATCCCATTCCTGACCCTCAATAAACAATAGTCCTTTTCTGGGCTAAAAGGCATCCATCATGGCTACTATGCCAACAATCAATCAGCAAGCAAGCTTCATGTAGAGAGATAAACCATATCTTATACTGCCAGCTATGGGACCTTGGGTGAGTCACCTTCTTGGGTCCAAGGGAAATCAGGACAAACTAGATGCTCTCTTAGGCCCATCTCAAGCATTTATTCATTTCCACCAACATTCATTAAGCGCCAAAGCTGTGCAAAACTTTGCACCAGGCTCATGGGAGACAAAGCCTTGATAACATATAGTTGCTTCCCTCTTGAGTCTACGCTAGGCAGGGTAAGAAACAAACAAGGGCAATTAGAATATATCATTTTACATGGTAAGTGAATTAGTGAGACACTATTCACTAATTCATTGTGACTGATCTATCTCATAAGAGTGGGCTGAATATAGCTTATTAGTAGATAGTATTTTTAACTTTTCTCATTCAGCTAACTGACAGATCAATATACATACTAAGAACCTGAAGGCAAGGGGTTGTCCACTCCAGCACGTTTTCTCCCCCTATCAAATGAGAGAGTCTTGAATCAGGGACTGATTCCTCTGGGGTCCTTGTATCCCTGTTCCCAGCATAGTGTCTGGCACATACAAGGCTGGGATAAATGCCAGCTGGCTGAGGTCTTCAGTGGCTTCCATAACCAACAAATGCAGATATGCAGAGACAAACAACGAAGTCAACACACTAATGCCCATTCCCAGCCCCTCACTAGCTCATGTGAGAAGCTACAAACTAACAGTCAAGAATCATCTTGTCTTAAAAACATAATAAAAATTTTTGATGGGGCAAGAAGCAAAAGGAAGGGACAGGATGAATGTTGATGACGTTTCATTCATTCTCACTATTTTTTAGCTTTCTTCAGGTCTAGTTTAAGAAAATTCTCTAAGCTATGCATATCGGACACTTTATGCATGAAAAGAAGAAAAAAAAAGAGCTGGACAGCAAATTGGCCAAGAGTAACTCCTTTCCCTAGCCAGCCTGCATCAGACCAAACACAATGCATGAACACATCCGTCCAATCCATTCATCTTCTCAGGCTGCACTTGCTTCCCAGACTGTAAAGATGCCCAGTAATGAACATCCATCTTTTAAATGTCATTGAAACACCAACAAGGCTGCTACTTCAGCGACTAAACAAGTTTTTTTTCCACACTTAAACAAAAAAATAAATCCTCCAAAAGGCTACATAGTACTCCTAAAAAATGAAATCAAGATTAATCCAACTATGAAAACATCCCCATGTGATAAAGGGGTGTGAAGAAATCAGGCAGCCCCATGACAAGCATGCTCAATACATAACGACAGTCTAAGAGGTCTTAAACAGCTGGTATTCAGATAACATTCTAAATATATTATCCCATCTGATTTTCAAAACCACCCTGGGAAATAGGTTCTTTTCCTAGGTCCATGTTACAAAGAAGGGTACCAAGACTTAATGAGACTATGTGACTTACCCATGGTTACAGTGGTGTCTGAGGAAGGATTTGAACTCAGGTCTTCCTGACACCAAGTCTAGTACTCTCTCCACTGTGTCCTGCAGGAGGTCACATAAGAGTACATTCAAATTCACTTTCTATTTTCTTTTTGTTAGACTTTGATGGTAATCTAGACTAGTGGAGGAGCTCAGATTGTTTTTTTCTTCTGACTGAGGGATTTGAATGTGGTAGAAGTTAATGGCAAAGTCCGCATGTGGAGTCAGAGTGCCTGGACTAAAATCCTGGCTCTTCTACTTACCTGTGTGACTTTGGACACATTATTTATTTTTTCTGATCTTCAGTTTAGACCAGACTTCTCCTTCAAAGTTTAACTGCAAGGATCATAAAGAATAAACAGTGAAAGAATACAAGGAGGCAAGAGTGTGCTCAAGACCAACCAAAAATTAAAAAGAATTAGGCTTCCTAGGTTTTGAATTCCATTTAGAAGAGCTGATGACCAATAAGTTCTAGTAGCATACGGACAACAAAATGGTGGAGTAGAGACTGCCTCCAGCTCTTACTAACTCTCAAAAGTTCACCAAAAGGAAATTTACATACCAGATGTAGAATAATCACAGCTAAATCCCAAAAACAAAATAAAAAAGTGAGAGTTCAAAGAAAGTAAAATACATAAGAATGACCATACCTGACAATGTTAATCTTTAAAGTACTTAAGTCCTTCACCATCTATCTCCTGCCATCTCCCTCACCCTGGTAGACACATAAATGTAGCCCCTGGCTTGTGTCTACAATCCATATTGGAATAAATTCCCTCTTCTTGTAAATACTTTGACTGGACATATTATTCTCTGTTTGCCTGCACCAATGGTAATGCAGCAGACATTGATTCTGGCCAACTACATATGAGGAGTAAGGTAGAATGGAATCATGTTTTCCTTCTGCCTAGGATAGAAAGGACATTGAAACACACCTGGATTCAATTCTGCCTCTCTATGCTTGGGTCACTCCCACGCAAGATGGAGACTCAGACAAATACTAAATCCAACATAAAAGAAGGCTGAGGTGGCTCTGAAGTCCTGCTCTGGAGGAGTCTCTATGAGCAAAGAATGGGGGGGAAAAGTAAGTGACTGGGAATACTAGGGGAAAGAATGAAACAACAAATATTTCCTTAAAGAAGTGAACAGCTTAAATGGTTAGAGGGATATTCAATGCTCATGGTTAGGCCATGCCAAATTATGAATGATAATACTATCAAAGTTAATTTTCTAATTTAGCATGACATCAATCAAACTACCAAAGGAATACTTTACAAAGCTAGACAAAATAATAAAAATCTTTGGGAGAAGATAGGATCTAGAATGTCAAGGGAAATAATGAAAAAAGAGGGGTTAGTAGAGGAATAGCATTTTCAGATGTCAAACTAGAGCATAAAACAGTACTCATCAAAACCATTTGTCACTAGTTAAAAAATAGAAAAGTAGATCAATGGAACAGACTAGACAAGAAAGAACCAGAAATAATTTAACTCAGTAACTCAGGGCTCAATTAACCTGAAAACATAAATTACCTAGGAAACAACTCCCTATATGACAATTGCTGGAAGAACTGGAAAGCAGTCAAAGAGAAACTAGGATTTGACCAACATTATGCACTATAATCCATAATAAATTCAAATAGAAACATGAACTGAATAGTAAAGCTCATACCATAAAAAAAATTAGAGGCAAAATAGATAATGTCCTTTTCACAACAATAGGGAAGGGATGAAGTCCAAACCAAACAAGGAGAGAGGTCAGTTATAAAAGGTAAAAGAGATGATTTCAGTTACAGAGAATTGCAAAATTCTCTCATGAACAAAATAAATAAATTTCTCAGTTATGACTATAAGAAGCCACCTGGACTTTGGTCACCATCCTCATCTATTTTTTTGCTAGAAGCCTCAAAACTTTATCACCTGGGGGATGGCTAAATGAATTGTGGTACCTCAATGGAAAATGAATATTACTCCACTCTAATAAAAATTGAATATTATGAATACAAAGAAAAAAAGAAAGACCTTATATGACCTGATATTAAATAAAATAAAAACTGAGAAAACAATATATATAACTCCAACAAAGTAAATAGAAAGACCAACAACAAGGGAAATCATCTTATTAGATTATAATAAAGAAGACCCAGAGTAGAGTTAGGAATAGACCCCTTCCCCTGCTTCTTTGTAGAGCTGGGTGACCATGGCTATGCAATACTGAAAATAACCTCAGACTTTTCATTTTGATAATGGGTTTTGCTGATTTTTTTTCTTTTTTGAAAAAATCTTGAAGATGGCAGAGTAAAAGCAGGAACTTGCTTAAGGTCCTATACCAACCACCTCCAATACCTGTAAAATATGACTCTAAACAAATTTTAGAGCTACAGAACCCACAAAGTGACATAGAGAAACAAATCTCCCACTGAAGGCATCCTGGTATGCCTCTATCACATCAGACTGGGAGCTGAGGCAGTCCTGCATGAGCTGTGTGGGCCCAGACCTAGAATGGTCCCAACCAGCGGCCCAGACTGGCCAGAGCAAGCTTCAGAAGACTGAAAAACCAGCAGCTGTAGCAGAATCCAGACTTCTCAACCCATAAACGCCAAAGAGAAAGAAAAAGTTCAGTAGGGAACTCTGTTAGAACTAGGGGAGAAAAGAGCACAGTCTGGCCCCTTCCCCTGGGGTGAGAGGTGGTGGCAGCACAGTGACTCTGTGGCTGCCTCCAGAGCTCCTGGCCTGGAGATCATAGGGGGACCAAGATAAGAAGGTAATAGCTCTTGCTTTGACCTGCTTGAATCTAGGACATAGTCTTGGGTGGTGGTCCTGGGGTGAGAAACACTAGTGTGCCAGAGTTTGTGGTGGCTGTAGAGAGGGCACACTCCTTATAGCTCTGACAACTGTGAAAACCCCAGCAACTTGGGACACAGCTCTCTCCATTCTGAAAACAGAGTTCTACCATGGCAAAGAGCTCAAAAGTCAAGAACTGGACGGCAAGATGAGCAAGCAGAGGAAGCACAATAAGAGCATAGAATCCTTTTCTGGGGACAGAAAGTATCAAAATGTGGAACCATAAGACGTCAACAAAGGCAAAACTCCTACATCAAAAGTTTCCAAGAAAAATATGAACAGGTCACAGGCCATGGAGGAGCTCAAGAAGGATTTTGAAAATCAAGTAAGAGAAGTGGAGGAAGAATTAGGAAGAGAAATAAGAATGATGCAAGAAAATCATGAAAAGCAAATCAAAATCCTGACTGAAGAAAATAACACCTTAAAAAATAGACTAACTCAACTGGCAAAAGAGGCCCAAAAAAACAATGAGGAGAAGAATGCCTTAAAAAGTAGAATTGGGGGGGGCGGAGCCAAGATGGCGGAGTAGAAACAGCTCGTCCAAGCCTCTCTGCCCCCAGATTCCCCACAAACTATGTAAAAAAGGACTCTGAACAACTTCCGGAGCCCCAGCACCCACAGAACGACACAGAGAAGCTAACCTCCCACTGAGGACAGCCCAGCAGCCCTGCAAGAAGGACCAGCGCAGAGGTCTGGGAGTCGGCAGCGCGCAGAGCGCAGAGCGCAGGAGCCGAGCTGAGCCGAACCCAGGTCCACGCGAGCTGAGGTTTTAGCCCCAGGGCGGCAGGGCCAGCAGCCAGCTGGAGGAACCCCAGAACACCAAGAGCTGTGGCGACTGCAGAATTATCAACATAGACATGCCTAGGACAAAGTAAGAGGTTAGTGTCCTATGGACTTTGGGACCTGTATTGGGGGAATGCATCAGCTCCCTCCCCTGGGGGCTAGAAGCCGCTGAGGAGACACGCCATTTTGTAGTTTTCAGAGGCATTTCCGGCTCCCAGCCTACAAATCGTGGGGAGATCCAGCGATCAGTCTTGGGGGGTAATCGCTCTTGCTTTAACCTCCCTGGATCTGGATTGTGATTTAGGGTGGAAGTTGTGGGTGGGTTTACAGCTTGCCAGAAACGGAAGTTGCCCCCCACACGTTTGGGACAAAAATTCCTCTAGCTGGCCTTAAAGCCATAGTGTGGCAACAAGCCCAAAAGTCAAGCAATTAAGTGGCAACATGCCAAGGCAAAGGAAACAGAAAAATGAAACCCTAGACTCCTATTTTGGGGGCACAGAGCGGGAAAAGGACTGTGAGGTCAGAAGTCCTGCTCCAAAAACCCCAGGGGAAAACATGAGCGGGTTGCAGGCCATAGAGGACCTTAAGAAGGACTTTAAAATCAAATAAGAGAAGTGGAGGAAAAATTGGAAAGAGAAATGAGAAGGATGCAGGAAAAGTATGAAATGAGGGTCAACAGCCTGACTGAGGAAAACAACACCTTAAAAAATAGACTAGCTCAAATGGCAAAGGAGGCGCAAAAGGGCAATGAGGAGAAGAATGCCTTAAAAAGTCGAATTTGCCAGATGGCAAAAGAATCTCAAAAGTTCACTGAGGAGATTCATTCCTTCAGAGTTAGACTGGAGCAAATGGAAGCTAATGACTTTATGAGAAATCAAGATGCTGTTAAGCAGATCCAAACAAATGAAAGATTAGAAGGCAATGTGAAATATCTCATGGGAAAAACCACTGACCTGGAAAATAGATCCAGGAGAGACAATTTAAAAATTATTGGATGACCTGAAAGCCATGATCAAAGAAAGAACCTAGAAATCACCCTTCAAGAAATTCTCAAGGAAAATTGCCCTGATGTTTTAGATCCAGAGGGCAAATAGAGGTTGAAAGAATCCACAGATCACCTCCTGAAAAAGATCCCAAAAAGAAAACTCCCAGGAATATTATAGCCAGGTTCCAGAATCCCCAGAACAAGGAGAAAATACTACAAGCAGCCAGGAAGAAACAATTTCAATATTGTGGAAACACAATCAGAATAGCCCGGGACCTGGCAGCTTCTACACTGAGGGATCAAATGGCATGGAATATGATATTCCAGAGGGCAAAAGAGCTGGGACTGAACCCAAGGGTCACCTACCCAGCAAAACTGACTATTTTGTTTCAGGGGAAAATATGGTCATTCAGTGGAATAGAGGACTTTCAAGCATTCTTGAGGAAAAAAACAGAGTTGAATAGAAAATTTGACATCCAGATGCAAGAAGTAAGAGATGCCTGAGAAGGTAATCAGGGAAAAGAAATCAAAAGGAACTTATCAAAGCTGAACTATTTACATTCCTATATGGAAAAGCAATAATTGTGACTGATGATATCTTTCTCACTATGAAAATAATGGAAGAAGGGGGTGTGGTCATATGAATACATATGTGAATGTGTGTGTATATGGTTACAGTTATATATGGATAGAGGCCATGGGTTGAATTTGTTGGGAAGGGAGAGTACTCAAGGGATGAAATTATGAGGTGAGAGAGGAGAGTGGCAAGAGGAGATGGGGAGAGACATGGTAGGGTAAACTATCTCATGTAGGGGAAGTGGTTACAAAGGAGGGGAAGAATAAGGAAGGCTAAAAAGGCAAAACCACATTCACATTGAATTTTGTTCAGGGAGAAAATGACATACATACCAAATGGGATATCTCAACCTGCAGCAGGATAGGGGGAAGGGGGATGAGAGGAGGGATGATGGATGGGAGGGCATCCTTGGGGTGAGGGGAGGTTGGAAGTACCCACTATAGAAGAGGGACAGGATCATGTGGGGAATCGACCAGGTGGGGGGGTGGGATGAGTGGGAGGGAATTATAGGCAGCCTTGTACAATATATGTACCATGATAATGTTTTGCATAGCTAGACATGTACAACATATACTGAATTACTTATATCCCAAGAAGGAATGGGTGACAAGGGAGGAAGGAAATGGATCTGAAATTCTAGGTCGTAACATTAAATGTTTCAAATATATATATAAATACTATTATTAATACTCTTTTGCCTATAATTGGGAGATAAGATGTGCAGGCATTGGGACACAAAGATTCATCTTCCTCTAATGGAAAAGTCGATGGGGGTATGGGAGAAGGTATGGGAGAGAGCAGATTGGAGGAAGCGATATCTTGTGGGACTGCTATTCTGGGAGGTTGGGTAGGGGAATAATGGGGGGAAATGATTGTAACTCAAAATCTGGTGGAAATGAATGATGTAAAACAGAAGTTAATAAAGCATTTGTTTAATAAAATGCAAAAAAAAAAAAGTAGAATTGGCCAGATGGAAATGGAATTTCAAAAACTCACTGAAAAGAATAATTCCTTCAAAATTAGATTGGAGCAATTGGAAGCTAATGACTTTATGAGAAATTAAGATACTATAAAATAGATCCAAACAAATGAAAAAATAGAAGGCAGTATGAAATATCTAATTGGAAAAACCACTGAAATGGAAAATAGATCCAGGAGAGATAATTTTAAAATTATTGGATGACCTGAAAGCCATGATTAAAAAAAATAGAGCCTAGAAATCATTCTTCAAGAAATTCTCAAGGAAAATTGTCCTGATATTCTAGAACCAGAAGGCAAAATAGAAATTTAAATAATTCACCAATCAGCTCTTGAAAAAGATACCAAAAAGAAAACTTCTAGGCATATTATAACCAAATTCCAGAGTTCCCAGGTCAATGAGAAAATATTACAAGCAGTTGGGAAGAAACAATTTAAATATTGTGGAAACACAATCAGGATAACAAAAGATCTAGCAGCTTCTACATTAAGGGACTGAAGGGCTTGGAATATGATATTCCAGAGGTCAAAGGAGCAAGGATTAAAAACAAGAATCACCTACCCAGCAAAACTGAGCATAATGCTTCAGGGAAATATATGGTCATTCAATGAAATAGAGGACTTTTAAGCATTCTTGATGAAAAAACCAGAGCTGAAGAGAAAATTTGACTCAGAGAAATACAATAAGGTAAATTATCTCATATAAAAGAGGCAAGAGAAAATCGTTACCATGTAGGGGAAGAGCAGAAAAGTGAAAGGGAATGGGTCAAGCTTACTGTCATTGAATTTGGCTTTAGGAGGGAATAACATATATACTCAGTTGGGTATGTTACCCTACAGGAAAGTGGGGGGGGGGGAATGGGATAAGAGGGGGATGACAGAAGGGAGGACAGATTTGGGGAGAGGGTAGTTAGAAGCAAACACTTTTGAAAAGGGACAGGGTCAAAGGAGAAAATAGAATAAGTGGGGGGCAGGATAGGATGGAAGGAAATATAGCTAGTCTTTCACAATATAACTACTATGGAAACATTTTGCAAAACTACACATGTACAACCTATATTGAATTACTTGTCTTCCCAGTGGGGGTGGGGAGGGAAGAAGGGAAAGAATCTGGAAATCAAAGTTCTAAAAACAAATATTAAAAAATGTTTCTTTTACATGCAACTGGGAAATAAGATACACAGGCACTGGGGTATGGAGATCCATTTTGCCCTACTAGAAAGTTGGGGGTGGGGTGGGAGAGGATATAAGAGAAGACATTGGGTGAAGCAGTCTTCAGTAGGCTTGCTATATATTATTATTATATATTTACTATTATATACTGTCTTGGGGCAGGTGTAGGGGAAAGATGGGAGAAAATTTATAATTCAAAATCTTGTGGAAATGAATGTTGAAAAATAAAAATAAATAAATTGGAAAAAAGAAAATATCTTTATTGAAAGGGCTGA
The DNA here is from genome assembly GCA_011680675.1 of Gymnobelideus leadbeateri. Classification (NCBI taxonomy): domain Eukaryota; kingdom Metazoa; phylum Chordata; class Mammalia; order Diprotodontia; family Petauridae; genus Gymnobelideus; species Gymnobelideus leadbeateri. The sequence goes on along the minus strand of WOXC01000711.1, from coordinate 711,067 downwards.
TTATGTGGAATGGGGTGAGGAAAGGATACAGTAGGAAATGAAGGCAATGTAAAAATAAAATACAAGAATAAAATTTATTTTAAAAATAATAGTAATACTAATGTTTTCAAGTGTCACATTTTCAGTATTCTTCAGGATAGCAAAATGTGATTTTCATGAATAGTTTGGATGGAAAAAAATCCCCTACTAAGTCACCTTCTGGTGATGAGGCTAGCATTAAGGATTGTTTTATGGATCAAAGATTTTTAGCTGAAAGGGCATTAAGGCATTTGGTCCTATCTTTTCCTGTTACAGACGAGGAGACTGAGGCCCAGAGAGCTAAAAAATGATTTGCCCAAGTAATAAGTGCCAGTGCTGGGATAGGAAACCATTCAGGTCCCCTGACTCAACATGCAGAGAGAGCTCTCTCCACACTACTTTTCTCCATGTGGCTAGGCTGGTCCTTGGACATCGTCTGGTGCCAGGGCTCATGGCAACTGGCCCAAGCTTGCCCCCTGCTGGCATACCCTACAAAGCTCCAGGATTGCCTCCATGCCACAGTGAATCCATCATGACACAGACAAGCACGTGATAAACCTCTTTCCAAATTCCAGGACACCACTGAACTGTTATATTTAAGACTATTATTATAAAAACTTTTATCAGGGAGTTCATAGCTAAAAACTTGAAGTCTTTCTCCACAAGGAAATGATACAGGGAACAATCCATGATGATCCAAATCACAATATAAGGAAGGAAAAAAAAATCCTGTATTGCTCTCACTGATCCCCGGGGATTCCAGCTAGCCTCAGGTGGCAATTATGCTGGCTGGCTCCCAGAGGCCCCTCCAAAGATTCATTGGCTCAGCAGTCACAAGACTGGCAGCCCTGTTACTAGCCCAGGAGGAGGAAAAGGACTGACTGACTGCTATATTAGTCAAGAAGCGAGTGAGAAAGATGTCAGGTGCCTGGATTATCACGGACATCCTGGGCTCATCCATAATACAACAGTAACATCAAACTAGGGAAGAAAAGTGAAAGGTTCCACACACACACTGAATCCCAGTACATATGAAGGATGGTACCAGCACCATATGCTCGGACCCTAGACCAGAAGCAAAAGGAAAAGCATTAGGCAAGCTTTGCCAAGCTCAGCAGCTATGACCAGAATAGCTTCCCATACACTCTGACTGTAGTACATGAGATAAAGCTAATGTTCAATGACCAAACTGAGGAACCTTGGCCTTCATGTTGGATTTTAGAGAATGATGGAGTAGAAAGAACACTAGATTGTAAATCAGAAAATCTGGGTCAGATCCTAGCTCTTCTTAATACCCGCATGACCTCTAACAACCCGCTCTAGGCCTCAGTTTTCACATTTGTATTTTGAGGAGTTGGACTCCATAGAAGGCAGCTAGGTGGCATAGTGGATAGAGTGCCAAGCCTGGAGTCAGGAAGATCTGAGTTCAAATCAGGCCTCACATACTAGCTATGTGAACCTGAGCAAGTCATTTACCCCTATTTACTTCAGTTTCCTCATATGTAAAATGAGCTGGAGAAGGGAATGGCAAACCACTCCAGTACCTTTGCCAAGAAAAACCCAAATGAGGTCACAAAGAGTTAGACACGACTGAAATGAATGAACAACAAGGACTAAATGATCTCTAAAATACCTTATGGCTTCAGCACCAATGACTGCCCTTTCTAGGAAAGAAAAGACAAATCCATGGTGTCATTTATGATCTACCTGGACCCAAATCACAGGAAGTCCTGTCAATTGCATTATTGATCATGAAGGACTCTAGATAGCCTCCGGATGCAATTATGTTGGCTGCTTCCCAAAGGATCTAGCAGGCATGAACACATGCAGGCACACACACACACACACACACATCATTTTTTACAATTTCAAGGAAGAAATAGCTTTCACCTTTCATAACTCCAGTAGAAAGAAAAGCCTAACCCTAACAGGGAAGAACAGAACCTTTAAGAGCATGAGACAAGGCTACTCTATCCCCTTCTTTCTTCCATACACACAAGGAACCAAGAGGCTAATCACTCCCATTTCTGAAGCACTTCAAGGTCAGCAAAGGGCCCTGCATATATTAATTACTTCATTGTATCCCCACAACAGCCCTGTGAGGTAGTTCCTAAAGCTATCATTATCCTCATATCACAGATGAGGAAGCTGAGGTTAAAAAATGCTAAATGATCTGGCCACAGTCACACAGGGAGTGACGCTGAAGCAGCTGGATCTGAACCCATATTTCTGAAGCCTAGGCCAGCACTCCAACACCTAATTCACACTGTCTCTCAGCTTTCACTAATTAACTCTGACTACAATCTCACAATCACCCACCACGGGGCTGACTTTTCCCTTCTGGCTTTCCCCAATAGCTCAGACCCATACAGCCAGAAGAACATATAAGCATAAAGAATCCAGTGTACTGAAATGTTACCAGGCTGCTTAACACCTACATATGTGAAAAATTATTAGCCTACTATTTGAAATATATGTAGTTGTTTAAGAAGGCCATCCTTTTCAGGGGTGGGCAATTGGAACCCACTCTTTTTTTCCAACATGTTTCTTTTTGCTTGGTGTCAGTTTTTATGATTTAGCACAAACACGTTAACTGGCTTGGTTATTACTATTACTACTGTAACATGCCCAATATTTTTGCAAGCATGATAAAGGGTAATAGAAAACCCTTTCTTGTTTATTTTAACAGTGGAGTGTTACTTGTGCTTAAATGAAGCCTGAAATTAGTGCTCGGCAATGGAATTTTTTTTTTCCTCAACAGCAGATGATTACACTGGCTATAACTCTAAGCAGAGTTAAGCTAGCCACATGCCCAAGACCCTGTTAAGGAGTTGTCATGGTCTGGTGGTCAGCATGTAATCATGTCTTCTCAGCATGGTGGCTTGCTATCACACACTACCAAGACATATAATAATAACCAGAGCTGACAGTTATTGGCCTCTCTAAGGTTTGAAAAGCCCTTTAAATACATTATCTCATTTGATTCTCACAACTGGGCAAAGTAGATGCTATTATTACTTCCATTTACATAAGAAAATGGAGGCTTGACAAGGTTTAGAGACTACAGAGTCATAGATTTATAGCTTAGAGAGATGAAAGAGGTCATCAAACCCATCTCCCCTCATTTTACAGATGAGGAAACTGAGACCCAGAGAGGGTGAGTGAATTGTCAGACTCAGACCTCCTGACTTTTGGTGGACCCCCTTTTCCACTATATTTCACTGATTCCCACAAACCGTATGATTCTCTGAAGATCAAGTACAAGAATGAACATGGAAAAGCAGAATGTCACAAAGATTTTCATGGCACTACTTTAGATACTGGGGGCTAACAAGGATGAGGCCTTTGTACTAGAAGGCCAAATCTCTTCCCTATTGCCATAAGAAGATACTTGAAAGCAAAGTTGCCGACAGCCAGAGTTTAAATTGGAGGAGTCACAGTTTGTTTTGCTAAGGGCTGGTTTGTTTTCTGCTCTAGAAACACATTTGGCACCATCCCTCTTAGGCACAGTCCTGAGCACATGGGAAATCAAAGGTATAACTGGGGGCACATGGAGGGAGAACATTAACACATGGTCTAAGAGTAGGGGGAGGAGCATTCTGTCATTTTCATTCTAAGTCTTTGTTTCAAGGCTTTACAGAAATTAGAAAGAGTCAAAAAGTCTGATGGAAATCCTAGCTTTTCAGTGATAGCCTTATCTTTCTTCTAAACATCTGAATAAACAAAACATTCTTGAATGTCTATAGCTTGAGAGAGCCACATTTGGGGACCGCACAGCTGGGCTCAAACCCTGGCTTGGGCACTTATTAGAATGCTCCATGGTAGAGCAAGAAGAGCACTGGTGCTGGAGACGGGTCACCTGCGTTTAATCCCCAGCCCCCCTCCCCTGGCATTACCCTGCCACCTTGTACAAGTCATCAAACCTTTGTGGGTCTCAGTTTCTTCATCTAGAAGATGAGGGTGCTGGGCTTCTCAGGCTCCATCTAGTGCCAAGCGTAAGATTCTCTTTTAGCTCCAGACCAATGAGCTTATGAGCCTGTGTGGCTCTCTACATTATCAATAATAATGAGGAGCTGGCATTTGTTCACATCATTTTAAGATTTGCAAAGTGTTTCACAAGAATTATCTCATTTATCCTCATGACAGCTCTACGAGGTGGGTGTTACTATTTTATACCCATTTCACAGAGGAGGAAACTGAGGCAGACAGAAGACATGTGACTTGCCTATGGTCACACAGCAGTGTCTGACACCGTATTTGAATTTATCTTCCCGACTCCAGGTGGAGTGCTCTAACCATTGTGTCACCCAGCTGCCTCAGTAAGTAGGCACTTGACCACTCCAGGTCTCAGTTTCCACATCTGTAAAACTAGATGGTTATTCCAGATGACCTCTAAGGTTCCTTCCAGCTCTAAATTCATGAGGCTGTGATGGCTTTTAGAAGATATCCATCAAAAGCATACTTTCTTACAGATGTAATGCTTAAGAAAATTTAAAGCAACCTCTACCTCTAACATCTGTAGTATTTCTAATACTTCTCATAGGAAAAATATAGTTTCCAGTGAATGGTGGTTTGTCCTGAGGCAGTGATATGCAATGGAGAAAGTGGCAGCTTTGGTGTCAGGGACTTTGGAATCACATCCTGACTCTGCCACTTACTCTCTGGGTGACCCTGGATAAGTCACAGCCTCATTTCCCTTATCTGTACGGTGAGTGTGTTGGACTAGATGATATCAGAGGTAGGTCCCCTCCAATTCTAAACCTATGATCAAACTAGATCATGGATGCAAAAGCCCTTGGAAAATCTTAAAGCATTGCACACATGTGAAGGTGGAGGATGAATTAATCCACCAGCAGGAATCTATCATGGTCTTTCTATGGCTGGGCACTGTGCTTGGACATGGGGAAACAAGGACAGAAATGAAACAGCCCCTACCTTCCTGCAGCTGAGATGCTGTGATGATGCTGGGTACAGGTGAGGGCTGCATGTTCAGACAATAAAATGTGCACCGACCTTGTGTATTTCAAAGGATTCCAAGACATCAGCATCCACGCTCCCCCATCTATTTCAATTCCCACATGAGTTTTCTTAAGGTTTGTTGTTAATGGTACAAAATAGAGGAAACCAGGCTCCTAGAGGAAAAAAGCCTCTCCTTCCCAGAATGGGTGGGCATCAAAGGAAATCTTACTCATTCCTCTGATTTCAATGCATCAGAATGTAAAGGAAGAAAAACTCAGATGATGCTGGAAATGCTAGACTGGGTCTATAAATGTGACCCCCTTCCCCCATAACAACACTGAGGTGTCTCCATGCTGCTTAGCCTGTGAGTTCATTTCTTGGACTTTTTTGATACCAATTTGCCAGGTCCTTGACTTTCTTTCATTCCCAATATCTTCTTAACCAGGCAGATCCTCCCGCCTGTCGTGTAAATTACTCCTCCCAAGACACTCTGGGAGATGAATTCACTCTGTTCAACATTAGGCTATCAGTGAACTCACACAGCAGCAGGGCCCTCAAACAGAGTTTCATATATTCATAAATAACTCACATCTATACAGCCCCTTTGGGGTTCAGAGAGCAGCTCTTTCTTATAGATAGGAGGTGGTCCAAGAATACTAGCACCTTTTGACAGGAAAGTAAGGAATTCTCAGAGATGTTAAATGACTTGTAGGTGGTCACACAGTCAGAAAGTATCATGGTCAGGACTTGAATCCTATGTCTCTGGTCTCCAGAGCCAATGCTCTTTCCACTGTTTAAAGATTTTGATGATACATACAAATTTGGGTGAGGGTAGAATGCAAGGTGCCATTGCTGTTTAAGGACGATAGCAAGGAGACACTAAGCTTAGAATAACCTCCAATGATAAGTCTGTTTCCTCATATATAAAACAGGCATCATAATAACACCTACCTATTGATATGTGGATCAAAAGAGGTAGCATATGTAAAGTCTATATAAACATCAGCTGTGGTTATTATTGTAAGAACTCACATCTTGGAGGTATACAGAATGCTTCGTTTATGGAAACCTTGTGAGGAAGGGAAGGAGAAGTGATTGTTTTATCCTCATTTACCATAGGAGGAAGCTGAGCACCAGCCAGATTAAGATGCCGTGTCCCAGCTCATGCTGGACCACAAATCCAGGGCTTTCTCCACTAAGGAAAGTCTATGACAATAGACACAAGTTGATTTGGGAGGAAAAAAGTTGAACTGAACCCAAAAAAGGGCTGGGAGGAGACTCCCCATTCTCTAGATCCTTGGCCTTTTCATGGTCACACTCATTTAACTGGTCACATCCTCCTGCTGTGACAATTACTCACTGCAACGATGAGACCTGTTGGGATGTAGAGGAGGAAGAAAAAGAGGAAAAAGGGAGAATGAATGGGAAGAGGAAGAAGAACAGAAAGGAAAGAAAGAGGAGGGAGAGGAGGAAGAGGGAAGGGAAGCTGAAGAAGATTACAGAGCACCCGTTAAGTTCCACACTTAGTGCTTTACAAATACCTCATTTGACCACTAAACAACCCTGGGAGGCAGGGCTACTCTTATCCCCATTTTTAGAGTTGAGAAAATTGAAACAAACAGATGTTAAGTGACTTGCCCAGGGGTCACACAGATAGTAAGTGTCTGAGGACAGATTTAGACAAATTTGAAGAATCTTGACTCCAGAACCAGTACTCTATACACAGTGTTACCTATTTCTAGAAGAAAAAAGAGATGAAGAAGAATATGAGAAAGGGCTTGGGAAAAAGACCAAAGAAAACAAAAAGCCTAAATAATTAATTTGCAAGGGGGTGCACCAAGAAATAAGGTCCAGGGCTGGGGAACCTGCAGTCTCAAGGCCACCCTCTAGGTCCTCAAGTGTGGCCCTTTGACTCAATCCAAACACCACAGAACAAATCATCTTCATAAAAGGATTTGTTCTGAAAACTTGGACTCAGTCAAAAAGCCATATCCAAGGCCTCAAGGTCACAGGTTCCCCACCCTTGGACTAGTCCTTCAAAGGACAAGGCATTGACTTGTTGACAGGGAGTAGTAGCATACTTTCAAACCACTGGCTACTGATCATCCCTGGAAACTACCCAATTAACTGACCTTATGCATCTCAAGGCTCAGCCCACACTATGAAGGAAATCTGATTGACCCCTCTTTTCTTGCACATAAAGGGGAACTCTGGTAAGTAGCTTTCCTGAAGGCAATAGTGCATAAAAATTCAAAAAACTAAGTGGTCACCCTAGAGACCTGGGAGACTCAATGTATCTAGGAATGGATCTAATTTACACATTCATTGAATCAGAAAATAATGACTGAACTCATACTGCACTAGGCACTAAAAAGACAAACTTAAAAAAGCCTTTCCAACAAGGAGGTTATACTCTTCTACAGGAAAAAGACAACATAAAAACAGATAAGTGTGTGCATGTCTGTGTGTGTGTTTACACAAGCACATATATACATATATTAACTATGTGTATATGTAATTTATATATGCACATATATATATGTGTATATGTATGTATATATGTATGTATATATTAATATGAAGAAGAAGAGGATTCAAATTCCAGTTCTGAACATTAACTCTCTGTATGGCCTTAGACAAGTTACTTATCTTCTCCATAGCTCAGTTTCTTTTCTGTGAAATTAAGGCACTGAGTCAAATGACCTCTAAAATCCTATGATTTGATGGCATCGGCGGCTCAATGTAAGTGATTGCACTGATGTGAGTGCCCTCCCCACTGAGTAGATCATGTGCCTTCTTATACTTTTCAGTTCTTGTTCACATCCTCCCATAAATGCCTCACAAAGGGAGTCAACACAATGCTGGTTCTCTTCTTGCATATCTCTTAAGCCAGTTGTGGGGGCATATACCTACAATCCCTTCTTCTGGGGAAGCTGAGGCTGGTAGATCTCTCGGGATCAAGCCTTCTGCGGTGTGGTTAGGCTAGGGTCAGTTGAGTGTCTGCGCTAAATTCTGGTGCCAATGTGGTGAGTCCCCAGGAGTGGGGGGCCACTAGGCTAAGCAAAGGCAAACTGACTCAGGTGAGAAACAGAGATGGTCAAAGCTCCCGTGCCAGTTTGCAGTGAGATCAGGTCTGTGAGTCACTGGCAGACTTCCAGTCTAGGCAAGGTGGGGAGACATAGTATAAAAAAAAAGATCTTTTGATATTTCAGGATTACAAATGGAGTTCATGAACTGTCTGCCAGCTATCTCTTTCTCTATGTGGCCAGCCCATCTCAACTTTAGGGCATGCACATCCTCAAGGATATTCTTTACCCTACTTTTTAGGTTACTAAAAGTCCTTTCCCTACTTACTGTGATTCTCTCAATTATCTTTTGTGTAAATAAAGCTTTATTTATTATTCTAAGACTGTATTTCATGATTTACATCCATCTGGCATCACCCAATGAATATTGTTGTTCCCATGAAAAACTTTGAGCAAATAACAACATGAAGAAATTTCCCAAATGTCCTTTAACTGACTCTTCTTCCTTTCCAAGTATAGATCCAGTTCACTGTCCATCTTCAGGGACTGACTGAGACATATGTAGTTATGAACTGAGTGGGTTTTCCATTCAACTTCACATCATTATCTGGACAATGGGTGTCCTTCCTCAACGTGTCTTTTCACTTAGGAGTCTCTGCAATATTTTGGAGTTTGGTGTATATATTGTCATCCACAAACAGACATATCTGAATGATATCACCATCTACTTAGAGAGAATATCTCTTCTTCCTTGCATTCTCTCTTGGACATTTTCTGTGACAATAGCAAGTATCTCAGGCAAAGAGAGAGCTCCTTGTATTATGTCCCTTCTTGGTGATAATCAGAACAAAGTTCTGATTCAAAGTTCTGAACAAAGTTTATCTCTGTTGCTGGATCCTTCAAGGAATCTTATATAATTTTAACATATTCATGGGAGATATCTTGTTGAGAAAGCACCTTTAAGGTCTCATTTTGCTCTACTAAATTTATTTGTCTAGTCAATGAATAATATGCAAAATGGAACTTGGTATTCTCTGAATCATTCAGTCAATTGTGTAACTATATAAGGATATGGTCTGCTATAGAACAACATCATTTATAACAGCCTGCCTTTTCCATTCTCATTCCTTCTTCAAGAGAATCCCCAATGTGTGTATATGTACAAAAAGTGGCAAGATTTTTATAGAACTGGGTAAAAGTAGGTGTATGGATGAGTAGTTGTTGCTATTTTTCCATTGTTTTGTTATCTGGTGGCAATAACAACAATGGAGATTTTTTCCCAGATATTTATTTGGCATTGTCCTCTGCATCAGATATTTTGCAAAGAAATCCCCCAGTACTATCAAAATCATGGCATCACCAACCTGAACTGATGCAGCTATTCTTCCTGTTTTGGGGTCATTTCTACTCCCTCAAAGAACACTCAATGTTAGAACCCTAAGTGGTGGCCATCACAACTAACTAATTTTGCTCCTGAAACAAGAATAGAAATCTGTGCCTCCTTATCCTAATGTCATGGTTTGCTTGAGCTAGGAGATGAATATTTTATATGTTTTCTTCACACCTCAGGCAAGATCCTCACTTGCCTTATGATGGCCCTGGTGATGGCTCCCTTCCCTTCAATAAATAAAATAGTTGTCATAAAAGCCTCAGCAGCTCTTTTTCATTTTTCATCTTTCTTTTGTCTTTCATACAGCTTCATCTTAAAATACTCTGGATTAACTGGATCTCTTGCCCACCTTTCTATAAATGTGGTTATCTCTCCTACCTGCTGTTTTATAAGGTGATAATTCTAATACTCTGTCATCTTCCTCTGTTAGATTTTTACAAGCAAGTTTATATTCTAAACCAGTTCTGCCTTGAGCTGTGATCTCTCTTTTTGACAAAGGAGTGAAGCATTTGTTGGGTAAGGCAGTTTCTAGAATCCTTTGGCCTCCTCATTGTGGTAACTGAGTCACTTGAGTTCAGTTTCCCTAGAAAATATAATAGTCTATTTCTAGTTTCTACTTTTTAGCATCAATGATTTGCTTAAATAGGGCAGATTGTACCTATTTTTATTGCATGCAATATCTTCTTTATTTTTTCCTCTCTTTTGGCATTGATTTTGATATTTGTTCTAATAAGTCCATGATCTGACTATACAGAGAAAACCAATTCAGACATGACTCCCACAATGTCTGCCTTCTTTCTATATACTAAAATACAGTCCATTTCAATTTGTGTCATTTTTCTAGGGCCCCTATATCAAGGAACTCCCAACTCTCTTCTTAAAGAAGGTATGCAAAATACATAAATATTATTTCTTAGTATTAAGCTATATTTTCCAATATACTTTATCATACTCCTCTATGCTCACTTTTCCACTGAAGCCACTGAGCATTCATGGGTTGCCATGGACAAAGGATTCATCATGCAATGACCAACTTACCAATACTTCTTAGCCATATCAGCCTGAGTAAACCACTTTACCTATGTTTGTCTCAGTTTCCTCATCTTAAAAATTGGGAAAATAATAGCCCCTAACTCACAGGGTTGTTGTGAGGAATAAATGAGATAAAATATGTAAATTGCTTTGCAAACCTTACTATTATCTGTGCTAATTTTTATTCTAAATTAGTAGTAGAAGGAGGAGGAATATATGATGAGTTGCCCCCCCCCAAAAAAAAAACCAGGGAAGACTAAGAATTGGAAATTAAAGAGATGTCCATCAATTGAGGAATGGCTAAACAAGTTGTGGTATGTGATTTTAATGGAATATTATTATGCTATAGGAAATGACAGGCAGAATCATTTCAGAAAAATCTGAAAAGACTTATATTAACTGATACAGAGTGAAGTGAGAAAAACCAGGAGAACATTGTACACAGTAACAGAAATATTCCATGGTGAAGAACTGTAAATGACTTAGCTATTCCCAGCAATACAACAATCCAAGACAATTCCAAAGGACTCGTGATGAAAAATGCTATCTGCCTCCAGAGAAAGAACTAATGGCATCTGAATACAGGCCAAAGCATACTATTTTTCACTTTTTTTCTTTCTTTTTTTTTTGGTTCAAGTTTTCTTCCACAAAATGGTTAACATAAAAATGTTTTACATGATTACACATGTATAACTTTAACAGATTGCTTACCATCTCAAAGAGTGGGGAGGGAAGGGAAGGAGAGATGGAATTTGGAACTCAAAACTTAAATAAATGAATGCTAAAATTGTTTTACATGTAATTAGAGAAAAATAAAATATTATTGAAAAAATATGAATAAAATTCTAATAAAAAATAAGCAGTGCAGACAACTGCCACCCAAGTTCAGGAAGGGTATCACAAACTTGAGAATCTGCCAAATATGTTCATGCTAATATGAATAGCAAACTGGAAACCAATGATCTCTTTATCTATTGAAAAACCTAAAAAAGGAAATCCTTTTCACCTAAGTCCTTAGCACTGTTAAATAACAATTATCAGAAACTGACATTATTTTATCTGTGGAAAAAGCATGAAAGAAGAGATCTAATCACCTGCTTTGCTGCTGCACCCTAAGGATCATGGGATTATCCCCCCTGACCTATGCTGAAACTTCCCCTCTGGGCTATCTCCCTGATTGGAATGGAAGCTACCAGAGATCAAGGACTAACTTTTTGTTTTGCATCCCCAGCACTTAGCACAAGGCTTTAAACATGGTAGGTGGTTTAATAAATGCTTTAATTCATGTACTATATCCCATGTCTATCATTCACAACCAGTTGTCCAACTACATCCTTTACCAATACAATTAAAAATGACTATTTTTAAGTTCATTTGGATTTTTATTCTACTACAATAATTTTAAAAGTTCTCTGAAAGAACATGATAAAACTACATCATCCCCCAAATGGGGGTGGCCTCTCTATGACAGATGTTAGAAGATCCCAAAGCAAAGTAAGAACGATGGCAAATGTTTCCGGTATGACAGTAGTTCCCATTGTCACACAAGATTTGGGTAGGTGGAAGATGATTGCTATTGGGTTAAATATAAGCCTTTCATGTGTGGGTGCATAAAGGTAGGGGTCAGAGTCATTTAGTAGAAACTCCCCAGAGAATTATATGGCATGATAATACCTTGATGCCACCTTATGTTCCCAAGCAAGATGATACAAAATGAGTGGTGAAGAAGCTAATTATACTGTGCATCTCCTTCAAAAGAACATTCAGTATGAAGTACTATTATTGGAAAATAGCATGAAATGGAAGGACTAAGATGATAATATCTTGGAGCTAAAGGTAGGAGGGCCCATGGAGGTCATCTAGTCCAGGGCTTCTTAAACTTTTTCCACTCATGACACGCTTTTTTTTTTCACATTTTGGCAGTGTTCTTCAGCATTGTGTGGCCTGAGGGCAGGAACAATGCAAAGTCCACATGCTTTGTGTTCAGAACCAAGGCTATAGTGAAATTGCATGATGCAACTGCTCCTCAAATCCAATCCTTGTTGTGGAACATTAGTTGTATGGCTAAGAAAAAAGCGTCACAAAAACAGAGGACCACAATCACATGCCTGCAGAATGCTATTTAGAAAAAAATGGAATTTTCATTTATCAACCATCAAACTCAATACAGAGCAGATTCACAAAGATGCCATCGCAAGAACCCAGAGAAGAACATTACATTTTCACTCCGAAAAACTGCCACCTGATGATTCATTTGTCTCCTTCATTTTTCATTCATGCATATCCACTTAATTCTTGACTAAGTGAGACTAGACAAGCTGCTAGCAGCCCTAAAATGTTTTCAACTGGTAGAACCAAACTAACACAGTAGACTAGCAAAGATGCTCCCAGCTATAATTTCACCCCCAAAGTTTAGCCTTAAGGAATGGTCTATATTATTACCTGAGTGACCAAAGGAAGAGAAGATTAGGGAAGGCAACGGTACACCTAAGGCATTTTCTTTCCTTTCTAAAATACCTACCAACCTCACAATCAATAACTCTGGTTAAGATTATTTCCCTCTAATTCATTTGAAATACTACTTCAAGAAACTTTTCATGGGTCAAAAATGCCATCTCTCTTTTCAAAAAGCTTCATTGTTTCTCCACTGCCTAATGTATAAACTCCATGTTTTTTTAGCTTGGCATTCAAGGTTCTCTATATTCTGGGTCCTTTCCAGACCTCACACTTCCCTCACCTCAGTGAAAACAGGACTGAGTCAGCATTCCCTAACACTATCTTACTCTTTCTTACCTTGGTGCCTTTGGTCTCATTATATCCTGTGTTGGAAATTCTCAGTTCCCATCTTTTCCCTAATTATTAATACAAAGTGAAATTAGTAGAATCAGAAGAACCAATATAGACAACTATCAGAATATAAATGAAAAGTTCATGAAAAGTCCATTGAACTCTGATTAATTGAAATGGTCAACCTTGGTTCCAGAGAAGTGATGATGAAACATCATATTCCTCTCACTAGAGTGGTATATTAACAACACAAAATATGATATGTCATCCAAAATGATTGTTATGTCTATTAGTTTTATTTAAATTTTATTCATGATCTCAAGGGAGAGTTAAATCATATGGGGAGGTGAAAAAGAGGAACAACTGGGCTCTAAAAATAAAATTAAAAAGAAAAATCCCTACCTCTCCTTCCAACCTCAGCTCAGTTACCAACTCTTCCATGAAGTCTTTACTGATCTCCCCTTACCCTTAACTTTAAACAGAAATAATTTTTGCTCCCATGAATTCTCAGAACCTCCCCCAAACATCATTACATTTCCCATGTGGATATCATATTTAGATTACCTTATTCTTGGAGGCAGAAACAATATAACCCCTCAATACTTTATTTCCCTCCATCTCCACCTTTGACCTTATAGTTAGTGAACTGCACATTACACTGTCATCTTACATCTTTTTCTCCCTTATCCTATAGCTCTTCATCCCTTGGCAAACCTCAGCTCCTGATTATTTCCGCCCTCCACCCCTTCTATTCCTACTAATGTGCTTCTGAATTGGCTGGAGGAAATGGGTTGAAAGCTGAAGGAAACCCAACCACACTAATTTGGTACATTATAAATTTATGTTATTCAGTTTTAAATAGGCTCTCACTACAACAAGGCAATCATTTTATTCTTACATAACTGATTTCCTATTTCACTTCCCACAAAAGCTTTTCCATATCTTCTCTTTCCAAGCCTCTCACACCTCCCTATTCTCAACCCCACCCCAACTAAGGACCTTACCTCTTAGTTAAGTAGATAGACTGAGGTCATTTGATGTGATCTCCCTCTTTTCTCCTTACCTGATCTCCAAAACCCTTGAAGGAAGGTTCATTTCTCCAAGTCTCTGACAGGGTTATTTTCCATGCAAAGGCCAACTCCTGGGTTACATGAGCCCTTGAATGCATAGCCTACTATCTTCTCTGAGTGCAACTTCAATCATCCAGACACATTTCTAATTTTCAGTATTTTCCTATCTATTCCTGGTTCCTTCCCTATTGCCTTCAAACATGCCCAATCTTCCCCATCTTAAAAAATACCCTTCACTAGACATTACTACCCCCTCAAAGATATCATCTTCTCTCTCCTCTCTTTAGCTAATTTCCTAGGCGGGGTATATTATCTATTCTTACTACCTCCATTTCTTCTCCTCTCACTCCTTGATTCTTTGCAATGTCTTCCAACCCCACCACTCAATGGAAATTCCTCCCTTCCACATTATTAATGATCTTTTAATTGTCTAATTTGATGTTCTTTTTTTCAGCCTTCATCCTTCTCAACTTATCTGCTACATTTGACACTACTGAAAACCTTCTCCTCATGATATTTTCTGTTCTCTGGGCTTTCCTGGATGTCATTCCATCTGTTGAATGACTTTTCAGTCTTCTTTTCTGGTTTTTCATCCAAATCATATGCTCTAATGTACATGTTCCCCCAAGATTCTGTTCTAGGCCCCCTACTCTACCCTTTCTATATATCCTCTCTCAGGACTCTCTCTATACTCTGACCTCATCAGCTCTCATTGATTAAATTATCACCTCTGAAGGTGAAGTACAGATCTATATACCCTATATACCCAGCACCACCATTCCCCCAAGCTTCAACCCTATAATAAAATTACCTATTGGACATTTCCATTTGGATGTCCTGAAAAGATCTTAAACTCAACATGTCCAAAACAAAATTCATTATTGTTACCTCTGAAATCATTTCCTCTTCTAAACTTTCTGATATCTTTTGAAGGGACCATCATTCTCCCAGACTCCCCAGATCTGTAACTGTACTGTTATCTTTAACTCCCACTCTCATCCCATATAAGCCAATCAACTGCCAAATTGTGCCATTTCTACCACATAATGCTTCTCCCAGACATCCCCTTCTCTTTACTCATAATGCTGCCATCTTGTTTCAGATCCTCATCATGTCTCACTTAAATTATTGCAACAGCCTCCTAACTGATCTTCCTGTCAAAGTCTCTTCCCATTTCAGACATCCTATACTCTGCTGCTAAAGTAATTTTCCTTAATCATAATCTGACCACATCACTCCCCTTCTTACTCCAGTGGCTTCTTTGTCTTTAGGATAAAAAATAAGTTTCTCTGATTCACTTTTAGAGCCCTCCATAACCTCCACCTGACCTGTCTTATTGGACTCATGGTACATTCACATCCACGACACCCTCCACTCTTTGTTCCAACCAAAAGGCTGCCTCTCTCTTCCCCACATATATTCCACATGTCCCAAACCTCATCTCTCATTTCCATACCTTTGTACTGGGCATTTGATATACCTTGAACACACTCCCTGCACCTTAGGGGATATCTCCCCTTTCAAGACACAGTTCAAGAACTAGCCTTCTACATGGAGCCTTTCCTAATTCCCCCCAGCTGCTAGTGCCCACTTTCCCAAACTACTTTGTTTGCCACTATTTTGTATTGACTTGTGTTTATGTTCTTTATATTTATTCTGTATATACCTGTTTTGTATATTTAACTTTTTCATGAGTAGGTTTTGCTTTGTTCATTCAATTTGTATCCTCAGCACCCAGTGGAGTACCTGGCAAATAGGAGGCACAGAATACTTGTGAATTATGGTAATTAGTCTTGAAGTTTTCTCCAATACCTAGCACATGGTATGTATGGCATGTAGAACGTGGTCGATAAATGTCCATGGAATTGAACTGCAGAATTCAAGGAGACAACTATTGCTTTAAAAATAAAAGATTTCATTCTTCATAGCTTCACTTCAAAATAACTACTTCCTAGCCATCTACTAAGGCCCTGGGCCAGATGAACTATTCTAGCCCTCAAGGAATTTAGAGTATGATATGGTGAATGGGAAAGCAAACAAAGAATTTGTTTATAAAAATTTATAAAATTTATATATTTATAAAAATAACAATAGTAACATTTCCAAAGTTTTTAAGGTATGCAAAGAACTTTACAAACATTATCTCATTTGATTCTCCCAACTCTGGGATTAGGTACTATAATTATCCTCATTTTACAGATTGGGAAACCAAGGAAGGGGTTAAGAGACTTGCCCAAAGTCACACAGTTAGTAACTTCCAAGGCTGGATTGGAGCTCAGGTCTTCCTGGTTCCTGGCCCAGTCTTAATCCACTGCACTACTCAGGTGTCTTTGGTGGTGAGCACTTAATTTGCTTGTTCTTCAGCAGCTGTGGCTGCTGAGAGCAGGGAGTTCACCTGCAGATGTGATTGCCGAGACATCTCTATGAGTCTGATGGCTGAATGTTGTGGGGGTGGAGGTGCCACTTTTGATAGGTTTCCCTACTTACTTATCCTTACTTGGCAGTTAGTCATCATTGAGTAGTAGTAATACCTCCGATAGCAGACCCCTTATCCACAGAGATTACTACTCTAGAAGACTCATGCAGGTGCCTAGAAACAAAGATGAAACAGGTGGAAACAGAGGAGGTAAAGAGTCTGTTCTTTCAAGGGCTTTGGAGCATGAAAATGGGGCTTGCTCCACCAGATACTCCATAGAAGTGGTAGTGGTGATGGTGGTTGTTTGATCCCTCTGGCAAATGCCAATACATTTTTGTCCCTCAGTATCCTGTTGATTCAACATGGTGGCAGTATGCTGACAGTGAATGAAGAGGCAAAGAATTCAAGACGATTTGCTGCATTCACAATCTTGTGGAAGGATGTTTGTTTTTGTGCCTGGGGGTGTGAGACTGAATCCATTTTCCAGCTTTACCTAACTGAGCTTAAGCTGGACAGCTCCCTGTCATATTACATTGGGGAAAACAGCTGGCTCTGAGCAGCAACAGGTATAAAAATGTGGCCTATAACTTATTAAAGTGGACTTTTTAAAACTTTTTGACCCTTTCTTTCATACAAGTCCATACCCAGACACATGAATCTAAAAGCAGAGAGAGATTTTTTTCGTCCATCTAATTCTATATTAGCGGTGTTGCTCTTAGCTTCAAGAGTGTGCTCAGCTGTCCAGAAAAATATTGTTATTTGGGAAGTGACTCAGTGAAAACAAATTCTTTAAAAGAAAAGAAAATACACACAAACTACATGTCCATTTTTTATTTTTAATTGATTTTGAGGGGAAAATTAAAATTTAGCAGAAGTTGAAAGAATCTATTAATAATAGAAATAAGAACATTCATAAATTTGATATAATTTAGCTGTCAATCATTTTCGTATCTGTGATGTGCGATAAAGTAGGAAAATGGTGCCAGCTATCAGGGCATAGCCCTGATGTCAACATAGGAATGCCAATTATCAAAGGTTCCAATTAGTTTAACTTCATTATCCATCACAGTAACTAGGTAACAAACAAATTTAATCTTGGATTTAATATCACATACATGTTGATCTGTTCTACACTGAAGAAATACCACTCACGTGACTATAACACATGCACCACTAGCTGAAGTTTGAAGATAAGCTACAGAGATAACTATGTTTAGGTCTCTGCTCTTATCTCTGAAGAGTAAGTTACTAGGCTGAATGTAGCTCATGAAATCATAGAATGTCAGAATTGAGAGAGACCCTCTGAGGTCTCCTACTCAAACCCAAAATATGCTGTTTTTAAGTACAGATTTGATCTGACAAATGCTCATTCATCCTCTGTTTCAAGACCTCCAGTAATGAGAAACTCACTATCTCCCAAAGCACCCCATTCTACTTCTGCTATTGTTCAATTGTTTCAGTCATGTCCCCATGACACCATTTGGAGTTTTCTTGGCAAAGATCCTGGAGTGATTTGCCATTTCCTTCTCCAGTTTATTTTATAGATGAGGAACTGATGCAAACAGGGCTAAGTGACTTGCTCAGGGTCCGATATGAGCAAAGATGAGTGTTCTTGACTTCAGACTTGGCACTAGATACTCTGCATGGCTGAGCTGCCTTATCCATTCTACTTTGGAAAAATGTAAATAGTTGGGAAGTTGTTTTCTTCTATTGAGTCAAACCAAGAATAATAACAGCAATAATTGTCATGATGAAGATAATAACTGACATTTATATAGGCTTTAAAGTTTGCAGAATTACCTATCTTTTACACGTTACTAATATGAACCTCACAACAACCTTATACAGGATTTGATATAATAGTTATTAACCCCATTTTTAGATGAGGACATTGAGGTTCAAATAAGTCAATTGGTATGAGTGTCATCATCTAGCTATGAAGTATGAGGTAGAATCTTTCTGCCTCACTGTTCCTCATTTTTATATGACATTGCCTCCAAAATCTGTATCTCTTCAACTTTCACTAATTGCTTTTAGTTCTGCTCTCAAGGACTAGTGGAAAAGATCTTACCCTTCTTCCCTATAATAGTACTTAAATACTTGAAAAGCACTATTTCAGATCCCCTAAATCTTTTCACAAAGGGCATGCCCAGCTTCTTTCACCATCCCTATCACCTTCTTTGGGAATTTTCCATTTTATCACTTTCTTACAATGAAGAGCACAGAATGGAACACAATGCTCTAGATGGAGTTTCCTGAAGGCAGAGTACAGCCAGATCATAACTCCCTTCATCCTGGGTACTAAGCTCTTCTGGATGACTAAAATCATTACTAAAGTACCATCATTTCTGGACTGGGTACATCAATGTTCCTCTGGTTCTCCCCATCATCTCTGTGACTTCACACTTCCCCAGACAACACATTCTATTATGTGTTGTGTTCCCTGTGAAAATATAAGCTCCTTACTCTGATCAACACAATGACCAAGCACAATTTTAGAGGACTCATGAATCATGCTAGCTACTTCCAGATATAGAGGTGATGGACCTGTACAGATTGAAGTACATTATTTGGGGGGGCATGACTAATGTAGGAATGTGTTTTACTTAAGTACATATATTTGTAATGACTTTAGTTTTTCTTGTTTTCTTAATGGGAAATGAAAGGAGGAGGAGGGAAAGAATGTGAAAAGTAAAATAAAACATAATAAAGAATCATCTTTGTTTTAAAAATGTAAGTACTTTGAGAGCAGGGACAGACCCTTTTTGATCTTTGTGTCCCAAATGCCTTGACACATAGTACTTCATAAAGGTATTTTCATTCAGTCCTCTCTACAACTTTATACCAGCCTCTCATTGCCTTGATGGAGGAAGAGAAAAAAAAAGGAGGAGAAAGAAAAGGAGGAGGAGGATCATTAAGCAAATAGTCTATCCTGGAACTAGAGCATCATATTCATTGACAAAGACATCCCTTAAGGGCATGGAATTATGCACAGTTTGTAGCATATAGCAGGTGCTTAATAAACACTTAGTGATTGAGTGTTGTACCTGGTCTTCCCAACTAGACTCCAAGCTAAAGGTGGTAATTTTCTTCACATCTCTGAGAAGATCTAGCATTGTGCTGATCACAAAGTTGATACTCAGTAGGAAACTGAGTCTACTGCCCTGTGCCTTTGGGTGGTTCACTAGTCATAGAACCCTAGATTTGGAGCTGGAAGGGACCATCCTCTCCTATTACAGATGAGGAAATGGGCCTGGAGACATCACAAAGATATGGGACTCAAACTCGGGTCTTCAGACTACTTTAGTATTCTTTCCACAGAACGAACCTGCTGGCCCTAGCAGAGCCAAGAGCTTATAAACAGAGAAGGGAAGGGAAAGAGAAAACTCAATTGTTTTCTGGACTTGGGAGTTCTGATAAAAGATTCTTTAAAGTAGAAACTCAGCTGAAAGAGTATTTGAGGATTATCTGCAAATTTCAATGATACAAGCTTCCCAATAGCAAAGAAAATCTACTGGGCAAAATAAGCTCTGTCCTTTATACCTGAAGATGATGCCTTTGATCCCCCCTTGGGAGGGAATACTTTTGGAGATGTTATATTTTTTTTCCTCTGGTAGTGGTTATTAGGTGGTATCAACACACCCAAACTCTCTCACTAGGATTGTGAAACAATGGAAAACTACATCAGATCACTAGATAAAGTAGGTTTAATTAAGGAGGCAGCTGGTAGAATTTACATTTTCAAGTGTATCCATTTTGCTTCTTTTAAAAGCAACACACTTAATGAAAAATGGTACAATCTCTTCCTTCATTCTGCATACTTTTCATGGAAATGTACAGTAGAACCTAGACTTCCTGGGACAATTTTGCCTTCTTTTATGCCTGTGGGGAGGAGCAAGAGGCAGGTCCAATGAATAAATGAAAATAAAGGGATGGGGGAGGCGTGGGTTGGTACTTACATGGTGGATAAATCAAAAAGAATCTTGTAGATTAAATGACCTCAGGAAAATGCTTATAAAGCTGTGTTACTATCAAAATTTGGGAACTAGGTTCTTATAAGTTTTCATTTCCTTATACTTCTTTATACTTACTTTGGTCCAATCGGTTTCTCTTTAATGCTACTTGGAAAAAAGTGAATTGAATTTGTGCTGGAAAACAGTGGGGATCAGCATCAGCACATCCAATATCACAGGCTATGGCAGTAATAGTGATGATCATGGGGAAAAATGGAAAATGTTGTCGACATAAAATTGATGATATTTTGCACAAGAAAAATCAGGGCAATTAGAGTCAGAAGGGGCACAGTTAGCAAATTTTTCTGACATAGGTTTTGTCAACTAATAGCATTTACATAACAATTTAAGGTTTACAAAGCACTTTCATCCATTAACTCACTAGATCTCTGCAACAATCCTGTGAGGGCCGTGCTAGGATGATTCCAATTTTACAGAGGCACACGGAGGTTAAGTATCTTGAACAGGATCACACATGTAGTCAGTACCTGAGGTAATATTTGAACTCAGGTTTTTCTGGCTCCAAGCCCAGCACTCTATTTATAATGTGCCACCATTTCCCAATTGAAAAAAAATGGTCAAAGAATATGAACAGGCATTTCTCTTTTTTTTGTCTTTATTAATTTGTTTCTTTACTTTTAGTTTACAAGATTCAATTCCATAGTTCCTTGAGTTTCAAATTTCCCTTCCCTCCCTCCCCCCACCCGCCATGATGGCATATAGTCCAGTATAGCATTTGTAAATACTTTCACATTAGACATTAGTCAGGTTACAGAGGCTGATTGTACCAGATGGAATGAAAAATGGTAAAAAGGAAATAAAACCAAACAAGAAAAAGAAAAAGATCAAGTAGTTTGCTTCAATCAGGATTCAAACTCAGTTCTTTCTAGTTCTTTCTCTGGATGTAGACATCTCTCTCCATCATGAGTCTTCTGGGATTGACTTATATCACTGCATTGCTGAGAAGAATCCAGTCTGTCATAGTTGGTCATCACACATATGTTGTGTCTGTGATTGTATACAAATTTCTCCTGGTTCTACTCCTCTCACTCAGCATCAGTTTGTATAAGCCTCTCCAGGTAAATATGAAAACCATCTCCTCCTCACTTCTTATAGCACAATAGTATTCCATAACATGCATAAACCACAACTTGTTCAGCCATTCCCCAATTGATGGGCACCCCCTTAATTTCCAATTCTTTGTAACCACAAAAAGATCTGCTATAAATATTTTTGTACATCTGGGTCTTCCTCCCACTTCTATGATCTCTTTGGGATGTAACCCTAGAAGTGGTATTGCTGGGTCAAAGGCTAAGAAATTATTTATAGCTCTTTGGGCATAATTCCAGATTGCTCTCCAGAATGGTTGGATCAGTTCACAACTCCACCAGCAATGCATTAGTGTTCCAATTTGCTCATATACTCTCCAGCATTTGTCATTTTCCTGTTTTGTCATCTTAGCCAATCTGACTGGTGAGATGTGGTACCTCAGAGTTGTTTGGATTTGCATTTCTCTAATCAATAGTGATTTAGAGCATTTCTTCATATGCTTATAAATATCTTTAATTTCTTTCTCTGAAAACTGCCCGAACAGGCATTTCTCAAAGGAAGAAACCCAAGCCATCAGTGTAGAAAAATGCTCCAAAATCACCAATAGAGTTATTAAAATAACTCTGAAGTTTCATATCATACCAATAAGATTGGCAAAGATGACAAAATAAAAGTGGCAGTTATCAGAGATGATGCAGGATGTCAGGAAAACTAATGTAATTCTGATGGAGCAACAATTTGTTCTATCCATTTTAGAAAGTAATTGGAAACTGCACCAAAGTCACTAAACTGCATATTTTAAACACTAAACAGTGTGACTGTCACTAAACTGTTACCTACTAATACTACTACCAGGCCTATATCCCCAAGGAAGTCTACAATAGAGAAAAAAGATTGATAGGCACAAAGCTATTCAAAACAGCACTTTCTTTGTTGTAGCAAAGAACCAGAAATAAAGTAAATGTCCATCAGTTGGGAAATGGTTGAACAAATTATAGTATGTGAACATAATAGAACCAACCATGCTGTGCCAAAAGAAATGATAAACAGGAGTCAGAAAAAAAAAAAAACATGGGAAGAGTTCTTTGAACTGAAAACTGGCTCAGAGTGAACTGAACAGAAGCAGGACAATTTACACAGTGACCTCCAAAACGCAAAGGAAATCCCAAAGGGGTTAA
Organism: Gymnobelideus leadbeateri; assembly: GCA_011680675.1. Taxonomy (NCBI): domain Eukaryota; kingdom Metazoa; phylum Chordata; class Mammalia; order Diprotodontia; family Petauridae; genus Gymnobelideus; species Gymnobelideus leadbeateri. The sequence goes on along the minus strand of WOXC01000711.1, from coordinate 688,128 downwards.
GAGTTAAATAAAATGACAAGTCAGCATCTGAGTCCAGGTTACACAGACTTGTTACAGTTGGTTTAAAATGCATTCTTAGTTAGCAGAAATAAGACACTTCTTTTTTTATACAAAAGTCATTCAGGTAAAAGTGATATTTTAATCCTAAGACATGAACATGAAGATTGATTTTAAACGTGTGTTAAGGTTTTATTCTTTCTGTATAATTTCCCCTAACCTGGAGACCAGAGACATTGAAGGGGCCAGGCCATGAGGTTATGGCAGTGGATCTGAAAATCCAGATTTAATCTCACACAGGAAATTTTGTACCTTGAATAATATATCCCATGCATTACTATTTTTCAAACATGTTTTAATTAATATAATACAAGTACATATAAAATGTTTCTGAATTCATAGTAGGTTTCTGCCATTAGGTATGTTCTTAATTAACAAATATTAATTGCAGCTATTAGCATGAGGCAGGGAGGTCTGAAAAATTTTCAGAGGTTAAAAAACTGTTCATACTTAAAAATAATGGGAACCAGAGCGTTAGTGCATATATAACTCCCTATTTTGGAATTTTGAACACCAAAAATCTGCTCCCAATGGCACTGGGAAAAGACATGGCCAAAGAAATGCCCACAGGAAGCTCCCTGACAGTGGAGGCAGTTTTATTCCTCCCATTATACCTATAGAATCTAATCCTTAGTAGGCATTTCATATATGCTTTTTGAACCTAATTGAATTGAGATGAGAAAAAATGATACAGAAACTTGAATATTTTAATCAAGGGTCTTTGCAATTTGGCTAATTGTGACTAGTAAATGCTCAAGGAATCTGAGTTAAGCCAACTAGGGTTAAATACTTATGCAGTAAGCAGGGGTCTATCAGGAAATGTGAAGAAAGGAGAAAAGTTACAAAGATTCCTAAACATGGCCAGAAATTCAACAGTATGACTATCATAGCTACTTAGGGGGAAAAATTGTTTTGTAAATGAACACAGGCCAATAGCCCTGCTTCTGATCTAGGAGGGGCTGAAACCAATGAAACAGCTCCTGTGCCCTGTTAGACATGGGCTTGTGTCTGCTTCTCTTCTTGCTTGAGGTATTCACCAATTATGTGTGTATATGTATGTTTATGCACGCATAAATACATATACATTTATATATATACATACATAAATATTTGTGTTTTTATAAGTGTGTATACAAATGTATGTATGGGTATATGTTTATATGTGTATATATGAAGATACACACACACGCATATAATATCAATTGACTTCCCCATTTGAGGAGTTCATGAAAATTTTTTTCTCTGTACTCTGGCTTCTTAGAGAAAATGAAACCTTACTATGTGTAGGATCATGGACAAGTCATTTAATTTCTCAGATCTTCAATCTCCTCTTCTGTAAAATGGATATAATAATACACATACTCACCAAGCTCACAGGGCTATTTGTGAGGAAAGTGGTTTGCTTGTAGTTGTAAAGCATAGCAATGGCGGGATCAGGAAAGTGGTTTGAACACATGGTAGTATTTTATGTATGTGAGTTACTATGATTATCACCATCACCATTGTTACATAGGATCAGAAACACAATGTATGAAGGTGGCAACTTAGTACAGTGAAAAGAGCCCTCAATCTGGCATCAGAAGGCCTGTGGGCCCTGGAGCCCCACGTCATCATCTGTAAAATGAGATAGTTGAACTAGATCCCCTCCATTCCATTCCAGCCCTTGAGGCTTAATCCAGAAATTAAGCCAGAATGAAAAAGAAATTCTAGGAGACTGAAGGAAATTGAAGTCAGTATCAAGAGATTGGAAACTGGAAGGATATAATAGAAAAGAAAGGAAAGGAGGAGGAACTCTGAGCCTATTTTGCTAGGCTAGAGGTTCCATCTTTTCCCACAAAGGGTGAAGCTAGATCTCCAGGAAATGGCAGAGTCCCAGCTTGGGGTAGGGGGGGGGTACGTGGTGGCACCATATAGGAGGGAGGAATGGGCTCAAAAGAAGGAAGGTTCACAAGCATCAGCAGATATGAAGATGCCAGTTATTAGCCCCAGGAGAAAAAGATGCATCATTGTATTTAGTAAATACATCCCTGCTAAAGGATAACCAGGTGGCCCTAACATAGCTAACAGGAATAGGATCCAGAAAGGTCTCACCAGGCAGAAATGAGAGGCTGAGATGAGCCAGATGAAACCTAATGGGGTTAAAGTCCTGTGCTGAGGTTGAAAAATAATAATCTGGCCCAGAGCAGGAGAGTGGAAACCTGGCTTCATAGCAATTCATGTGAAAAACATTTAAGGGTTTGAGTTTATTGCATGCTTTATATCATGGCTTCCAAAAAAGCTATTAGAAACTTCAGCTGCATTAACAGAAAAAAAAAGTGTCCAAAATAAAGGAGGCTGTTGTCTTATAACTCTGCATTGGTAGGGCTTCATCTGGAATGCTGTGTTCACTGCAGGGCACCAAATTTTAAAAGGGACAAAAAAAGTAGGACAACCAGGACAGTGAGGAAACTCAGAATCACAACATGCAAGTAACAGCTGAAGGAAACATGACTTCCAGAGAATTTATGCTAGAGAAGACAAACTTAGGGCAGCTATGACAAATGTCTTCAAATATTTGAAGGGCTGTCATCTGGAAGAAAGATTAAACTTATTAGAGGCACTTCCAGCGGATGGAACTGGAATTAATGAGGGAAAGTTGTAGGGAGACAGATTTTGGCTGAATAAAAGGAAAATCTTTTAACAATTAGAGCTCTTTGAGCCGGAATGCTACTGTGTAAAGGAGTGATTTCCCCATTACTGCAAGTGTTCAAGCAACAGGATAGGTGAACACTTGTCAGGATTTCTGTAGAAGGGATGCTAGTGGGTGGTAGAAGTTTAAAGCAGAGGGCTTGTCATATTCCTAACAACACTAAGATTTTCTGAATTTCTATTGCCTTGGAAAATCTTGAAGGCAACAAAAATCTATTGCCTTATAGTAATTCATATCTGATGACAGTTTAGGGAATTTATTCAAGTGATCATGTAGCCCAATGTAATGAGAACCAGCTTTGGAGTAAAGAGACCTGAGCTTGAATCTGGGCTCTGCCATTTCATTACCTGTGTGAGGAAGGGCAGGTCATCTTATTTGTTTGGTCCTTGGTATCTGCAAAGTGAGGGGACCAGAGAAGACAATCTCTGATTCTAAGTCTGAATTTATGATCCTGGAATCCAAAAATAAATACAAAAGATTGGAGAATTGGTGATTCCATTTGGAAAGAAGCAGGGGTTTTAGAGAATCACTAATGACCCCAAGGGATGGAGTGGAGTGAGCCCTGGGGCATGTATTCCCTTGCCTCCCATAGCAGGCTGCTACTAGAAGCAGCAGGCAACCTTTCACATTAGTAGGCTTCATTTGCAAAAACATGCTGGAACAGCATGGGGAAAAACACATGGGATCCTAATAACATAATGGTTAACATGTAAATAGAATTTTAAGTCTTACAAAATGCTAGGCATAGAATGTCTCCTTAAACATTTTATAGATGGGAAAAATGAAGCTCAGTCCCATGGTTTGCACCAAGGTCACATGACCAAAAAGTGCACTGGAGGTGAGATGGGATCCCGGGTCTCTCCTGGTCCAAGTGTACCACTCTCTCTTAAGTGTGGGGACCTGGCAGGGGCCCATTTAGGACAACACCCTCTCTACCCACACCACACTGCCACCCAGACTACAGGAGTTCCCTGTGCCCCAGCCATTCAAAACAAGCACAGGATCCAACCCAGCAGTTGGCTGGAGGAATGGAATTTTTAAAAGAAGGGGTTTCCACGCCAGCTCATAGGGTGTGGGATGGAAATGAAAGGCTCACCCTAATCACAGGCTGAAAATAGAAAGCCAAAGGTTAACCATGGCATCCTGACCAAGCAGTCTGCAAGAGTGATGCAGAAAGGTGAAGGCCCAGTTAGCACAATAAAAACCAGTTAGTGCAATCAAAATATAATCAGAATCTGTTTAGGCTTATGCCAGTGTGAGTCTGTGTGCATGTGCACACGCTCACACAAACATGGGCTCATGCAAATCATTGCCCATAGCAACAGGTCTGCCTTTCGCCTGTGCTGTTTGTGGAAATTTTCAGAAATCAAGTGCTTTTTTGAGTAAAGAAAGTACCTTTAATAAAGGCTAAAGAATGGATACCAGGAAACTCATCCTTGAACCAAGGATGGAAAGGGAAAGAGAAGATGGAATTGATGCTTTGGGCTTAGTTTTTATTATTAGTTCTCATCCTTATCATTATTATTTCTAAGCACAACAAGGAGTTTGTCATATGCTATGTAAATTATTAAGAATAAATTCCAATTCTTTTTATCTTCTGCTGATACCTATTCCTGAGCCAGAAACAAGAGTGTTATAGATTCACCAAACAAAGAAGAGAGGGGCAAAGACAGAACAGAAAAGAGGCAGAACACAAGAGATGGGCCATTCAATCAGAGGCAAGGGATGTCCTCAATGTCCCAATATGCTCTTCCCAGACTTCACTGGCCCTGTCTGGCCTGCCCAGAAAATTACAAAGGAAAATCGATGCTCCCCAAATAGCAACGGACACTTCAAGTTGACTTTGGAAATTCAAGACAAGAGCCTCAAAAACTCTCGCATTCTTTATGGTTCTTACATGCTTCTGAAAAAAAAAAAAGACAAACGTGTAGTTCCTAAGTACTCCCTTCAGAGTCTCTCTTTTCTGCCATTGCCATAAATCTTTAGTTTCTATCCACTGGTCAAACAACAGAATTGTATAGAGATCTTGAATCTTTAGGAAATCACATTCTCTGGAAACATTTTTGTTTCAGCTTTTGCTACATAAGCAAAGCACCATCTACCTGCTACCTCCAGCACCATTAGCAGAATCTGTCGGTCAGTCGTTCATTCAGTCAACTAGTATTTATTAATTATTAGTTTGCTACGTTCCAGGCAATGTGCTAAACACTAGATTTGTACATAATTTTTATACTGCTAATCACCAATCACCACTAAAGCCTGTAAACAAAAAAATGTGATCTCAACAAGGAAGGCAACGCAGGGAGAGGATGAACATTTCCTTTTGCCTTGAACTATATAGTCTCTCCTGGGATCAAGCCTGTGGGCATCTGTCTGCCCTGCTATCGATTAGCCTACTAATCAAAATGGATACATACATCCACTTAGGCTGCTGCCAGTAAAAGGATGATGGATGGACATAGTGCTTTCCTGTACAAAGGTAGACCTTTCTAGCCTCAGCTCCAGAGTAGTCTTCAGCTGGGCTCCAGATCCCTGGGACAAGATGGAGGGAATCCAGTGGACGAGAGGAGTCTAGGGCTTTTCAATGGCACCTATGAAGCACACAATGGCCAATCCCAGAGTCATAAGGCCGCCTCCAACTCCCACAGCCTTTGTGTTACCTATACAGGAAGCACCACTTAAGGAAATGAATAAGAAATACTACAAGAATAAAAAGGGGGATGAGAAAAAATTGCTCACTCTACACTTATGTGACACTCACTGTTTTTACATTTTACTAAGTCCATTAAGGGGGCTATCTATAAATCAGTTGCATGGAGCTTTTGCCATTAAGGACACCTCAGCTCATGTAGCTTATACTTTCAATGAGTTGGTGGTTAAGGTCCAGCAAGACTGAACAAACAGATAACCACTGCTACAAAATACCCCAAGAGGCACCTACAGAATCAGCTGCACACAGAATGGGGCATGGGTGGCTTCTGTTCAACCAACATTTATCAAACATCTATTGTGTGAGTTACAAAAGTAATATATTACACAATGCCTGCCCTCCATGACCTCGTGGGAGAAAAAGGATTCACACAGGTGTGTCAGAATATATCAGTCCACCAAGAAAGATCTGTAAGATTTTAATGGGATGGGAAGCCACTCCACCAAAGCAGACACAATGCAGCTAAATCTTAGCAGCTAAATCACAAGAAGTGGCCTGAGGCTCAGAGAGGATTTTATACACACAGAGACAAGATCATAAATCAAGACCTGGAAGGGGCCATGGAGGCCATCCAGTCTAATCTCCTCAACTGTAAGATGAGGAAACTGAGGCCCAGGGAGCAGAAGTCACATGCAAAATGCCCTAGACTTGGTTGGAAGCCTGGTTATATAAGAAAAAAATAAAGATTTTTATAGTACAGGTAGAAACAGATGGATAGAGCACTGGTCCTAGACTCAGAAAGACTCATCTTCATGAATTCAAATCTGGCTTTAGACACTCAGTAGCTGTGTGACTGGGGAGGTCACTTAGCCCTGTTTGCCTCAGTTTCCTCTTCTGTAAAATGAGCTGGGGAAATAAATGGCAAACCACTCCAGTATCTCTGGCAGGAGAACCCCAAATGGGGTGATGAAGAGTCAGATATGATTGAAAACAACTGAACAAAACCAGAAACAGATGAGGTTAAAGGTTTAAAACAAACATCACTTGAATCAGATAGAAGCAACCACAGCACATGAAGTCAAGAAGGAAAGGAAGGGACTTTTAATGGACCTTGAAGAGTAGCAGAGAACAACTTCAAGGCAGCAGACTGTGCAGGAACTAAAGTCTGAACTTGGGTTAATGCAAACAAAACGGGATTGATGCTGGCCACTTCATTTATTAGTTGCCCATCGCTGATCATCAGACTAAGGAAAAAGGGAAACTGGGAAATGTCATCCCATGAAAACGCTAAGTGAGGATGGGATCTCAGCTACAATTCAATTCAATTTAATTTAACAAACATTTATTGTTTTCCAGTCATTCCATAGTGTCTGATTCTTCATGACTCTGTGGACCATATCATGTCAATGTTGTCCATAGGGTTTTCTTGGCAATGATACTGAGGTTGTCTGAAATCTCCTCCAGCTCACTGTACAAATGAGTAAACCAAGGCAGAGGTTAAGTGACTTGCCCAGGATCCCACAGTAGGTGAGTGTCTGAGGCTGGATTTGAACCTGAGTTCTTCCTGGTACTCTATCTCCTCAGTCAGCTAGTTGCCTCATTCATTAAGTACTCACCATGTAAGTGACTGCATTAGCTGTCCCTTGAAGACAAAGACAAGCAAATACTGCCCCTTCCTTCAAGGACTTTACCTGCTGCTAAAGAATGCTACATGTAAATTAAAATTAATTTGAGGAAGGAGAGAGCACAACCAACTAAAGATCTAAAGAAGGGCTTTATGCAGGAGGTGGCCTCTCAACTGAGCCTTGAAGGAAGCTTAGGAACCTTAACAGGGGGAATTGAGGAGAAGGTGTGTTCCCAGAATGGGACACAGTCAATGCTTAGGTGTGAAGGTTGAATAAAGAATATCAAATTTGGGAAATAGCTACTACATGTCTAGAATACAGTACAGGAAGGGAATAACATAGAATAAATATAGGATAGTCTGGAAGCAGATGGCAAAGGACTTTAAATGCCAAGCTGAGAAGAGGGGTCTGTTTTATCTTGAATCCAGTGAATATTCTTGAGCATAGAAGTGATATATTCAGACCTGACATATGACATCTGTAATTCACACACTTTGGTACAATGCAAATATATTGTCTTTTATTGACAGGAAAGCTTACTGCAACAGGTATAAAACCTTCACTTTCAATAGACACCTTTCTCCTCCACCTATAACCAGGACCCTAATGATAAGTAATGAGCCCCTGATGATATGAGCCTTACTCCATGGTAATTCAGATTTCATGCACTGATCAATCTGAATATGGATATTAATTTTGGCTCTCTTATACTCACAGGATCATAGGACTAAACAGTATAAATTTAGAGTTGGAATTAACCACAGAGGTCATCTAGGGCTATAGAGGTCACTGAAGGTCATGCTGTCCTGACTGGTTAAAGCCTACAATACCTACAAAACCATCTTCTGCTATGCTACAGCCCTACCCATTCCTCCACACTATCCTGCCAACTCTTGCAGCAGAAAGCATAATCTTTCATTGCTTCTGGAAAGGATGAGTTGATTGACTGTATCACAGTTCCACTCACCTTGCCTATGACTTCCAATACCAAAACCACTGCCCCAGACAACAATTCTCCTATATAGGTTGATTCCCTCAATTAGAATGTAAATTCTTTGAAGACACAGAGTATCTCTTTTGTATTGCACCCCTAGGACTTGGAACACAGTCTGAAATACAGCACTCAGAGGCTTTTTCATTCATTCATTTAGTCCAGCTCCTCAGACTCCCCCCACCATATTTTACAAAACGTGAAATGTGTCATGATTGACCCCATGTCACTCACAAAGTAAATGGCAAAGCCAAGATTTAAATAGAGAATCCCAGATTCCAAATCCAGGACTCTTGCCACTGCACTATGATACCCCAGGGAATGCTTCCCAGAGAAGGTAGCCTGAGAGTAGGGATCTAAATGATGGGGGTCTTCTAGGCTGGCAGATGACCAAATGGAGGGTCTTTTATAAGCAGGCAAATTGAAGAGATGCATTAGAGGGGGGTCTAAATGTGGGGCCAGTGAGTGAATTTACCTCTTAGGAATGAAACAAATAGGCTGGTGAGAGAAATTTCAAATGGTGATAGATGGAGAAGTTTAAAGCTCAAAATCAGGAGTTTGGGACTACTATGGAAGGTACCCAGCAATGTTTGAATAGGACACGAGAGTCTATGAGAGTGCATAGTAAGGCTTTATATTAGCATAGCAATTAACTTACAAAGAACCCTCACATATGTTATCTTACTCTATCTTAACCTCATGAAGTGAGGAGAGCAGGTATTAGCCCTATGTTATAAATTAAATTACAGAGACATTAAGTAATATGTACAGTATCAGTTCCACACCATGGTGGACAGCTGAGGAGAAGCTAAGGGGGTAAACCAGGCAATCACTTCTTGTGACTTTTATATTACAGCCCTGTTGCACCTGAGTTTTCATCTTAAAAGAATGAATACCCCTTGTCATTTTAGTTTGTCCACATGTGAAAGGTCTACTATTACCACCACTCCTCCCCCATTCATGACTGGAACAGTATGTGTGTGTATGTGTATAGATAGATTTTATATATACATATATGTATGAATGTATGTATATTTTATACATACATATATAATGACTCGTACAATGCTTCCTATTTTTCTAATGATAGATTTCCTAAGAGGATGACCAGCATGCCTATGGTTCAGCCTTTATAAATATCTATAACTCTTAGAACTCTTCACAAGCTAAAATTGATAAGAAGGACCCCTCATCCCCCAAAATAGTTGAAATTCTTTTTCCCTAAATGTGCAACCTTTCCCATGGCCGAACTAAAACTTAGATGCCACTCTTCTATACAGTCTAGGAATCTTCTCTCAGTTTTTCCCCCAAGACACTTGGCATGCCACAGGAAAAGAATATTTGGGAGTTTAAGAGGACCTTGCAGATTATTTTACCCAATGCCCTCAGCATATGCATTCAGTTCAATTCAACGAACATTCATTAAATATCTACTATGTGTGGATTAAGGGTACTGTGCTAAGCCCTGGGACACAAATACAAAATGAAAGTCTCTATCTACTCTGAGTTAAACAGTGTATCACCACTATTTGGGGCATGAATATTTGAGTTCAAAAGCTCAGCCTTCTATCTGCCCCCCTCCTTGGCTGAACTAGCCTTTCTCCCAACTATTCCAGATGACTGATTAGCTGTTAAAGTGAAGTTTAAAGTTCTTTTCACCCCAAGGAAAGCAGGGGATCCAGATGGTTCTTTAGATCATAGGGAAGTCCCTATGACTAAGCTCTCCCCTAACCCACGGACTGTTCAGCATGCCTCCTAACCTGGAAACTATAAATGCACTTACTTGGTCATTGCCTCAATTATTAGCAGACTAATTAATAAATAAGAGGTACAATGTAAGGCAGCCAAGGTAGAAGGGGAAGGGGATAATTTGAAGAAATGAAGAGGTAATGAATATAGCAAAGCTATACTAGAATCAAGTCATAATCATGACATTCCGTTTCTAGTTGCTATTTACTAGGGACTAAATAATGAGTAGTTAATACAGCTTAATTATAAAACAGTCACCTGATTTCTTAAATCATATACCCCCCCCAATAGAATTTTTAATGTCAGTATTCACCCAGAGATTCTGCATGACTGGGGGTCATGAACCACTATAATCTATAAGCAATTGGTCACTGGAGGCTCCAGGGACAACAGAGAAGCCTTTGGTATGGTGTAAAAACCATCCTCCAGGAAATTTTGTTCAGAATTTGAGGGGAGCTATTCATGTGTCACAAGTGATGGATGTCAGATGGACAGCCCAAGTGAAACACAGATTACCCCAAAATGCTCATAGAAATAGAAGAAGATTTCTAGCACGTTGGGCAACCAGACCCTAGAGAATCAGTGGAAGGGATTGGCTGCAATCTTCATCAATGGAGGGAGCACCCACATCAGAGTTTACAAACCCATCCAAGGACCAAACAAAAAGCAGAAATCAGATGCCTTAATTATCCACACCAAACCTGTAGGGAGGGAAGAGGTGGGGAGGCTAGAGCAGACAGAAGGGCCTGGGGAAGTAGTGATGGAAAGAAACAGCACAGAAAATGGAAAGAATACAGATTTGTCTATGAAGTCACCTGCACAAACACTAAAGGTAAGCTCTGTTTCTAGGATGACAATCTCAATAAATCAGAGGAAGGACCCCATACATGGGTATCCCCATGACTCCTTCCACAAAAAGGGCTACTAGTTTAACCTTGCTGTCGGACCAGAAGTCTGGCAAGCCTCATGGAAGTATACAACAAAGGCCTAAAACCAAACACAGCAACTCACTTTCAATGTGGAATCTATCTTCTGAAAAATATAGACAGAGTCCCAAAAGCAGTTTAGAAATGTCACTAATTAGAAGGCCTGAAACATTAGTGTAACAAATACTGTTTACTAACAAGGAAGTCAACTTTTCTAATCACTGGAACTCCGTCCTGATTATCAATTAAACACAGTTCTAAAAACATTGAAAACAGTCACTAAACACATCTACACAGATGGTATCATCCAGTCAACAGAAGTCTCCAGAGGGGAAAACTTGTGTCCATTCATGGAAATGTCATTGGAGAGAAAATGAAAGAAAAGTGACATGTCAAATTGGGTTTTTGAGAAGAGAAAAACAAAGTAAGCACTATACATAATTGATCAGACTATAAGAAGATATAATTTAAGCAGAGAGAGTAGGATGGGATGATGGCACAATATCTTTATCACAGGAGAATTGTTAAATGAATACTGGCCAGAGAATTTCACTGACTCAAATAGAACAAAGTTCACCCACATTCTACTTGGTTTCTGCAGGGAGGGACTATCTAATGCATCATATTAAATGATGGCAACCTTTCCCTAGACAAGATTCTGGCTGACCTCTGTGAATGTTCTAAAAGTGAAAGAAAGGCAAAAACATTTCCATGTAAGATTTGTATTCTAAGCATATGTGTTATTTAAAAATCTTTAAGCTTTTCCAAATTCTCCTTGATTCTATTCCTAACAGAATATTCATTGCAAAGGTATGTTTTAGTATTTGCAGAAGAATTAGGTTGGCTGAATTCCTTTCTGGACTTTCATGAGGTTTTATCTTTGTACTGCAATAAAATCTCCATCTTTCTCTCCAAGACCACACACAAAAGCATCTGGAAGTCCAGTCAACTTGTCCCAGTCAAAATCCCAAGCTGAGTGGGTTGTCCTTCCAAATAGACTCTCTTTGTTGTTTGAGTTAAACATAGGCTCTTTTCAAAGAAAAGAGCAATTAAAACATCCTCTTACCAATAAAGTTTTTACTACTAGGCTTAGGCTCAGAAACATAACAAGAAGGAGACTAGCCTGGACAGTAAGAAGCACTGTTCTCAGAGTGTTTGCCACCTGGGACAGGATATGAATTAACCACACCATCCCCACCCCCATTTTTAGCTATTTCAGTAATACTTACAAACTCTTAATACTGAGAATCTCAGGGGAAAGCAGACAGCTGTGCAGGCAAGAGGCAGAATTCATACAATTCTCCCTAATAGTTGATTACCACTTGGATTGTAAAACACTTGCTCTTAATGTCCTCATCACTGGTTGTGGTGGTACTTGAGCTCCAGTGAACTCTAGCCTGTGAACTAAATGATGATTGTGATGGATGGAAGGGGAACAGAGATTCTTACTCTCTTTCTCTTTGTTTCCCCTAGTACTTATCCATAGTGCTTGGCACATAGCAGAGGCTTAATGTCTGTCAATAGATTAATTGATCCAAAAGCAGTAGTTGCACAAATAGATCAGGGCAGAAGAGAAAGAAAGAGAATGAACCTAATAGATTAAAATGAGGGTGTACAGTTGGGTTCTGAATATTGAAGGTTAAGGAAGTAAAAGTTACTGAATGCACATGGACCATTGGTGCCAATGATTTGTTTGAAATGGGGGGATGACAGTTGTACAGGATGCCCCCCATACCTGGAATGCAATGCTTCTTCACCGCCAAGTCTTATACTCCTACTGTCTTTTGAAACTCAGATCAAGAGAACCAACTCAATTCAATAAATATTTATACTATATGCCAGGTACTATGCTAGCACCTCCAAGATGAGTCCTTCCCTACCAACTGCTACTAAAAGTTTACAAATACTATAGGAGTACATGTTGTCTCCCCCTATAGAATGTTAACCCCTTGAAGACAGGGGCTCTTTTATTTTTTTTCTTTGTCTCTCCAGAACTAACATCTAATTGGTGCTTAAGAAATATATGTTGCTTGCTTGATTGGAATGAATCCAATCCAGTTCAGTGCTAATATAATCCAGTTGGGTAGAAGATGGGTTCTAGATAAAGCAAATAATTCCTGTATATGGAGTTGACAGAAGTTGTGGACCCTGGGTCCTCCATCAATCTCCATAGAGATGTCAATATTTGGAATGACAATGGAAAATTCCTAACAAATATTAAATACCTAGACTTCTGTAGACTGCCAATGGGGTTCACAACACAAAAAAGAACAAGAACCCCTGCCATAGAGGGATCCTTTCTCTCGCCTGCTCTCCAAAACTGGACCCCTCGGGCAGACAATCTTGTGAAACCTCTGGACCCCTTCTCAGAATTTTGCTTTTAAAAGCATAAAAAAACACAGGATTACAAAGGAAACCAGTTAAACTGAATTACAATTACATATGTAGGTGTATGTGTGTACACACACTCACACACACACACATATGGGTGTGTACTTTAAAGACTTTTTAGACTCCAGGTTCAGAAACTCTATCCTAGCATCTTCCTAACTCTCCAAACTGCACCATCTAAATTGACAAGTTCATCAATAATACTGTTTTTTATATAAGTTTACATTTCAACATAAAGCTATATTTAATTTGCAACATCTGGGAGGGATACTGAACTTTTGGTGGGGGGGGGGTCATTAAATCATGAAAAGGTGATCTTTTCTACTTTTTTGCTACCTTTAATGATTCAAAATTACCCTCACTCTTAATATACATCATTAAGATTGTCTATAACTAGGAGTCAATAAAATTCTTGATGTTCATTTCATATTAAAGTTAACATGGGCGAAAATTCCATTCGGAAGAAACAGAAGAAAATTCAGTGGGCTCATTTGCAAAGTGTGCACACTGGATGATTACAACCCTTAAGCTGGCTTATAAATGTACAAATCTCTTTTCTTTAGATGCATTCAAAAGAGTCATATGCAGTATTTTTATATCCTTCCAGTCATGCAGACTTTGTTGGAATACAACAATTTTCCAGACTCCCTATTGAAAGTCTGCACACTTATGCTTGCTTTTCCACTTCTTTAAATTTCTTAAAAGGAAACATGCTTTGAGACCTACTTTAAACCCTACATGTAAATGACTAAAGTAATCAAACTGGGAAGGAAAATTAATCTTGCCATGGTTAAATGGCTAGGTTAAAAGATTGTTAGAGAAAATGTATACAATCATAAATCAAGCAGAGAAAAATGCAAAGGTACAGCCAACTTTATCTATAGCAGGGGACTAAAATAATGTGGCTATATTAAGTCTACAGGGGGAAAAAAGCATTTTATTTTAGCCAACAGTTTTATCCTCCTACCCCAGAAAGCTTACTACATAGGCAATGTTACCCATCAGCTTTAAGATTCTGCAGTTGGTGACATTTTTAATCAGCAATAAGGATGTGATGAAAAAAGGATGAATAGGTTATAGTGCTTTCCACAGTGCCCATGTGAAGACTACTCCCCGGGTTTACAGTGAAAACTAACATTTGTATTGTTTGATGGTACATTGAACCCAAGTGAATCTGGGACCTGACATGGCTATCTGCTTCAATAGTGAAGATTTTTCCCTACCCAAACATCTTTTCATCCTGAAGAAATCTGGGCTAACCTCTCAAAAATATTGCAAAGGGATATAACCAATGTTTTTAAATGCATAGAACAAAATACATAGGTTTACAAAGGAAATGCTCTCTTGGCATTCCATGTGTGGCAACAGTATGTGCTCAGGTAATGGCGGCAGCTACCTTAGAATTGAAAAGTCATTAATGAGAAATGAAACATACATTGAAGGGTTAGCCCTGCAAATCCCTGAAGAAATGGCTTCCAAGGGATTTTCACAAAGATATTGAGAGTAGAGCTAGTCATGTCAGAGTTTCTGACCTCCAGGCTACCAGATTCCTCATTACCTACCACATGAAGAAGGTTTCAGAAGAGGAGAAATAAATTGAACAAAATTCTCTGAAGCTACACCAGATAATGGAGTCAGAAATAAAGAAGCTGGGATGAAGCTGAATATACTTCTTGTCCTCCTGAAAGCTGCACCAACACTTGAGAAGATAAGTCCCATCAAAGTTACTGAGTCAGTCATGGAGGGCCTTCTTTAAGCTGATTTGAGAGGTTCTTCCATTTTGCTGACTTTGAAACTTCAATGGATCTAACTGGTATGGGTACTCTCTCCATTTATACCATCTTATTCTAGGTAATTCTTGCCCAAGTCTTCCTGCAAGACCTTCATAAGCATTCCACTCAATGTGCTAAAGGCCTCTCTTTGGTTCTTTCAATATTTTGCTGGCATTGATGCAGCACTCAGGAGAATACACTTTGCTGCTGACTCTTGCCACATGACTGACCCACTCCTTTTTTCTAAGCCCCCATGTTCTTGTTGATACCTTTTATGCTCATTCTCATGCATGAATCATCTCCAGTCACATGGCACAGCCTACTTAACCTACCAACTAGTAGTCTTTTTATTGTCCTTCCCAGCTTTCATTCTTCTGATATCATAATAGAATCACAGATCTAGAGCTGGAAGGAATATCAGATGCCTTCTAGCACAACTCCCTCATATAATAGCTGAAGAACAATAGTCTAAGCCTATATAGGTAAAATCCTTTTGCTCACAGTGGTCCAGTCCAGGTCATATGAAACAGAACCAACACTGGAATGTAGATTGACTCCAAATCCAGCATACTTTCTATTGTACCACATTGCCCAGCCTACGTAGTATCTCTAGGAGAAGATTTCTGTTAAAATGTTGAGCTTTTATGGCAGTGAAGCAGCTTGGAAATCACTGAAAGCACTGGGCAGCTGCCCAAATGCAACATAACCAAAGTCCTTTCCTGTTCATCTATAGTCCCAGATCACTCTCCACCAATTCATTCCATAGGCTGCCCATAGAGTTGATCTTTGTAATAACCTAGGCAACACACACTTTATATCTACTTTGTTTTTCCAATATATCCCCACGATGAAGTCAAACTCTTTAAATAACTATATATTTCATTAAGGAGATGTTTTTGAGTTTCACAGTAATTCATTATCATCTGCAAATAGGAACATTTGGAAAATGTTGTCATTAATAGGAAATCATTCTTCTATTTGTCTTATTTCTTCTATTTATCATTGATACTAAATATGGATCTATATGTTGTTTTAGGTATTGTGACTAGTAACTGACCAAATAATTAACATTTATTAAGCTCCTACTATGTACCAGGCACTGTGGTGAGAACTGGATACAAAGAAAGGAAAACAAAAAAGAAAAAAACAGTCCCTGTTCTCAAGGAGCTCATAATCTAATGGAAGAAACAACATTCTATTTGTCTTAATCTGTAAAAGGCACTCTGTTACATTAGGAAACACCTGAGACAAGAACAACTTCCAATTTTATTGTATCTTGCTTGATGATGAAACTCAGTGGATTAATATATATTCTCTTTCATAGCTGATCCTTATCTCTCATAGAATTTTAAATCATATTAGCACAAGCATGGTAACTGATACCTTGTTGGGAAAGAGCCTTTGAGACTGTATTTTATTCTAAAGAAAAAGGTTTTTATTCAATTAATAATAAAAAGACATATACATTGAAGATACTCTCAATAATTATATACACAGTTCTCACAAAATTGTATAGAGATTAGGAAGTAGACACTGAGTTTATAGTCACAAATGTTTTTCAGGGCAAAAATATCATCTCTGAACTTTCCCTTTTTTAATAATCTTCCTATCTTTGAGATGTCTTGAAAATTAGTTCCTAAGTGCCTTTAAAATTGTGCCATCTATAGCACAAGCTTCTTATGTGTGAACTTGGTATTCCAGGTGATCTTTCTGACTTCATCCTCTTAAGTATTATTACAATTTCCTGTCAAATGCAGGGTATTCAGGTGGTAAAGTACAAACATGTTAGTACCTCTGTCAGCATTGATTAAATTAGATCATTAAGGAAACACTAGTTAATCTGTTCTTTTGTCACATCTGTTTATTGCTCTCCTCCTAATTCCATATGTAGCTACTCTTAGGATGGTCTATCTGGCTTAGCTGTCTCATGCCAAGTTCTCTATAGGCTTGGTTATCACTTAATCAATTTTCACTATTTGTTCGATGACATTGTCCATAATATTCCATCATTTTACCCTGTAATGTTTTACAAATTAGCTCCCATTGCCATCAGCTGCTATGACACTTCTTGATGAAGAGAGTAAATGTTTGCTAGATGAGGCTATTTCTGAGTTCTTTTGAACTCATTTGGCAGTTGTAAATCAGTTAAACTTATTTAAGAAGAAGGCACTGTAAGAGTCAAGTGATTCTACTTTTATCTTTTTCTGGCATAAACAACTTGCTTAAACAGGTTGTGTTAGAGCTGCCACAATCAAACACAGTGTCTTATCATTAGCCTTTCTTCTTTCTTCTCATTTGATATTGATTTTGATCTTTGTTCTAATCAATCTCACTATGCAAACAGCCGATCCTGAACTGACAAGTGGATTTTATTTGCTTCATCAGAAAATAACCACATCAGTAAACAGTTGTTTCCTGTCTGTTACACTATAGTCAATTTCATTTTTTAAAAGTTGTTCAATGCTCCCCTCACCTACTATCTTCCAATTCTCTTCACACAGGTGTGAAGCCTCTAATCCAGAAAGCCTTTGACCTCCTTCCTTTATTGAGCCATACCATTTCTGAACACATTTTTATCTACCCTCCACAGTTCCCACTTTTTCATTGAAGTCAGAATGTATCAAGGAGTATGCCTACTGTAGACTAGTGATTGTTTTTAGTAGCAAAAGTGTTCACTATGCAAGGAATGCCCACTTCTACAATCTGAAATGTCAGATTTCTGGAAAGTTCAGTGACACTGACAAGGTGGCCAGACACCTTGAATAATGACATTTTATTTCTTTATTTTTTGCTTTTTGGAGGGGGGAAGGGCAGGGCAATTGGGGTTTAGTGACTTGCGCAAGGTCACACAGCTAGTAAGTGTTAAGTGTCTGACGTCAAATTTGAACTCAGGTCCTCCTGACTTCAAGGCTGGTGCTCTATTCATTTTGCCACCTAGCCACCCCATGGAATTACATTTTCTAAGAGAATGAAGGCTCAGTGGAATTAGCATCAAACCAACTTAATCTGGAAGCATTAAAAAAAAAAAAGAATAAGAATGAAGCAGCCCATCCCCTCCCCCCAAAAACAGACTACAAACTCCTTGAGAGTAGGAACTACTTCCCTTCTGTATTTGTGTCCCTAGTGCCTAGGACAGTGCCTGCTACATAGTAGGAGCCTAAAAAATGTTTTCTCATTGATACTAAATGTGGATCTATATGTTGTTTTAGATATTGTGACTAATAACTGACCAAATAATTAACATTTATTAAGCTCCTACTATGTACCAGGCACTGTGGTGAGAACTGGATACAAAGAAAGGAAAACAAAAAAGAAAAAGCAGACCCTGTTCTCAAGGAGCTCATAATCTAATGGGAGAAACAACATGCATACACTAAGCATGAACAAGATATCTACAGGATAACTTGGAAGTAGTCTGGAGG
This sequence comes from Gymnobelideus leadbeateri, assembly GCA_011680675.1. NCBI lineage: Eukaryota > Metazoa > Chordata > Mammalia > Diprotodontia > Petauridae > Gymnobelideus > Gymnobelideus leadbeateri. Next base: position 669,856 of record WOXC01000711.1, on the reverse strand, counting down.
AAAAGCACTAAGATTTTTTTGTCACTTTTAGTTTTATTGGTGTGTTTTGTTTTTACATTACATACATTTACAGATTGCTCCCTCTTCCTGAGAGGTCTTTTGTAAGGAAGAAAAACAAGTAAATCTAATAATACAGTGACCTCATCTGAAAATACAAGCAACATTGCAAATCTGTATCACTCTCTAGCTACTTTTCTAGTGAACAGAAATCTATTTTCTCTCCCACCCCCATCTCATTAAAAAAAAAAAAAGGAAAGAAAAAAATTCCTCATGACAAATATGCATAGACAAATAAAACAAATTCCCTCAATGGTTACACAAAATACATATGTGTACATATCACTTGGCACCCTAAATCCATCACCTCCTTGTGCTCTGCATAGTATGTTTCCATCATAAAATCCTTTGGAATCATAAGTGGTCATTGTCTTGGTTATAGTTGTTATAGCTGTCAAAGTTGTCATTACAGTTTTGTTATTATTGTAAAATTGTTCTCCCAAATCCGATCATTTTATTCTCTATAAGACTTACAAAAGTCCTCAAATTGTTCATTTTTGTAATATTGACATTATAGTATAAATCATTTTCCTGATTCTGTTTGCTTCCACATCAGTTAACATAAATCTTTCATAACTTTTTCAGTTATTTCAGAACTGTTAATTTCCTCATTTCTTCTAGCGCAATAGAACTCCATCACATTCATATACTATACATTCAGCCATTCTTCCATTGTTGAACATCTTAGTTTCCCATTTTTTGCCACTACAAAAAGAACTGCTATAGATATTTTTGTACATAAAGAATCTTTTTTCCTTTCTTTGATTTCTTTTATATATAGAACCAGAAGTGGTATAGATAGCTAAAAGGACACAAACTGCTTAGTGACTTTTTGAATAAAATTACAAGTTGGCTTTCTAGAGTTTTTGTACCCATTCACAGGCCCACTAATAGTACATCAATTTCCCTCTTTTCTGACAGTATCTACTGTATTTAACATTCTCTTTTTTTGTCACCTTCATCCTAATGGGTGTGAAGTAGAACCTTACAATTGTTTTAATCCCCATTTCTCTATTTAGTAGTGATATGATTATATACTATGATCAGATCGAATTTTTAACAAGAATGCAGGTTTAATATTAGAAAAGTATAAACTTGACTAACCAGATTAATAAAAAAAATCAATAAAAATAATTTAATTATATTAATAAATGCAAAAAAGGGTTTTGTTTTTGTTTTTGTTTTTGTTTTTACAAAATACAACACTCATTTTTGTTAAAAAGAAAAACTCCCTGGAAAACATGAGGGGGCACTAAAACTAAGGAGAACTGGGGAAGGCTTAATGCAGAAGCTGGAACTGTAGATGAGAGATGAAGGAAGCCAAAGAAGTCAGGAGGCTCAAATGAGAAGGAAGAGAGATCTAGGTATGGGGTACAACCAGTGAAAATGCTTAAAGTCAGGAAATGGAATATCTGCCATATTGGAGGAACAAGGAGACCATTGTCACTGGATCACAGGGTATATCGACAGGACCAAGGTGTAAGAAGACTAGAAAGGTAAGGGAGAGCCACGTTATGAAGGGCTTTAAAAATCAAACAGAGCATTTTATATTTGATGCCATAGGTGATTGGGAGCCACTAGCAGATAATAATAGGTACTTAATAAAAAAATGTTGAAGATAAATAAGAAAAATAGGTTTGGATAAAAGAAAGCTCTTACAAAATAAGTCAACATGTTACCAATAGTGTTCTTCCCCAAAACTAGTCACAAATGAAGTATAAAACATTTGCTTAAGATGGTGCGTAAAAATTAGATGACCTTTAAAATAATTAGTTTAGTTGAAGAGACTATTAATCATCATTATAGTGTATGTCAACCATTACACAAATGTGTGAAGGGCTTATATTGGGCACATTATTTCTAAGGAGGTAATATTTCAATTAAAAATACAGGATAACAAAGGTCAAGCCAAATGAAGTCATGCAACCAAGATTCTGATGGTGACTTTTTTCACTGAAGCCCATTTGACCATCAATTGGAAATGTCTCAATATACAGACTTCATTAGGTTATGAGCCCTATTACAGTCACACAGCATGAAACCTTCTGAAACCAGCCTAGTTCAGAAGTGACAGGAGCCAAGCATGCCCCACAGAGGATCACTCATTTAGACAAGGTTTATAAATGATTTTCATTGACTATCATTTACAATTAAAACAAATCAAAGCATTCAATGCCCACTTTGTGGCAGAGGGTGACCTTTCACCTGAATTCCTGATCTAACAGATGAGGGCTAAATTTATTGTGACGGCACCTAATCACATTTAGAGATGCCTGTGATTGGATGGGACTGGCCTCCCATCAAGCTCTGACAATCCTGGCAAGCCCATTATTAGATGCAGAGTTGACATTAGAGGTACCCCTCTCAGTATTTAGGGGGCCAAGAAATGTATGTCTTTTTTCTAGTTATCAATAGGATTTTTCAATAGCTTTTAAAAAGAAAAGAAAGACTCAATCTACACTACTACTGGCTCACAATGAGAACATATTTCTTACCTACTTTTCCATGTTTATATGCTTAAAGTGCATTAATCCTATCTGCAAAACTCACGTTGGAGATAAAAACCCACTCATCATCAGTCATAAAGTCAGAGCCAATCTTCTCCCAAATGCACACATGATATTTTGCAGTCCAGCTTTGCCTCATAAAAAGTTCATATGGTAGGGTGATATTTAATACAGATGCATTTGTGGCTGGTTTTGTTCTAATCCTGTCTAACACATTTCATAGAAATGTTAAAGGGGAAAATACTAGGAAGTCAAGTCTTATAACATGAAGATGATTTACTTTTAAACCCTGAATTCTCAATTTACATGGAAAGAAGGAAATGGATGCAGAAAGGCTTTGACCTAATATGGCAAACATGAGACTGGAATGAAATTCTGGCATGGATACAAGAACTGAAAAGGTTGGTATAGGCCCAGAGGCCCATAATTCAATTCTGACCAGGCAATGTAGATGCCTAACTGGTGGGACACTGTATCAAGGGGTGAAACTTCATGGTTATACCAAGAATGTTTCTTAATTAAAGCCCAAAGACAAAAGACAGCACACAGTCAAATGCTACACAGAGCAATAATTCTATAGCAAAGTTTGATTACAGTACATTTTGGTTCAGTGTTATAAGCATGTCTCTTCACTAGCCCATCTTTAAGTATAATATTTGAACTTGGAGTCAGAGGTCCTCAACTACTGCTTCAGAGACTTGCTAGTTGGGTGATTATGGGCAAGTTCCTTAAGCATCAGAAACATCATCTGTAAAATGGGACTAATAAAGCTTTCAAGGGGTTTATAAAAGGGCTAATAAAACTTTGAAAGGGTTGTTGTGAAGAACATATTCTGCAAAGCTTAATATGCAATATAAATTTGTTATTAATTTTTTTAAAAGAAATTAAAACAAATTAATACTTTCTCTGATCCTTGGCAAACCAACATATTTACAAAAAGCTCTGGGAAATTTTACCTTGACAGTGAATTGTTGCCTCAAAGAAACAGAAAAGAAACCCATAAGCAAAACCAAAACAAAGCCCACTAAAAATGTTTGTCCTTTTGACTAAAATAATTTAAGACTATGTTTACATAGAAATGATAATTTTTATAGTTTTACTAGCATGTTGAGTTTTTTGGAATAGAAAACAAATAAACACCTTACAAATTTTTCTATATAAAAATGCTATACTTTCCAAGTGAACAACAGTTTCTATGTTAAAATTCCACCAGAACTCTATTATTAGCACCAATAGTACACAGAAACAACATGGCACCAAGTTGATAGCTAGCTTTGGAGTCAGCAAGAATCAGGTTCAAATACCATTCAGAGACTGATCGTGGTCTGCAATGAACAAACTCATAGAATCTTCACATATCATATTGATTCAGACATGCTCTAACCTCAATATATGAAAACTTATCTGAATAAAAAACAATTCTCAAGGGCTTCATCTATAATACAGGGGCCCACCATAACCCAACCCTAGGCTTAGGATCAGATCTCATTGAAGAGAGACAATTTTACATACTCTGCTGTGATATTAAGGTAGTTTCATAGGCAAAAATCTAGATGACAGCCTATAGTTCCTTTAGTGAAACATAAAGAAAATTTCTCCTTCCTGGTCAAAATTTACACAATTAAGAATGACATTTCAATATCTTCTTAGAATTACCTAAATTGTAAAACAAGATTTCCTATTTGTTAAGACCATTGAAAACAAACAAATATGCTAAATAACCTCCCTTGGGAGATGGGCTATTTTTAAGTTAAGGCAATCCAGATATTAGGAAGGAATATTCAAGGGGCCTTTTTCAAATAGGTCACTGACCTAACTACCTTGGAAATGTAGAACAAACATTGCTCTTTACTTGATGATTTACTGCCTTTACCTCAGTACAGGAGCAGTCAAATTTTTGTTTTGGCATGCCCAGTGCCTTGAATGTAGGGAATACATCATCAATGTTTGTGCAATGGGGGGGTGGGGGGAGAGACAGAATTTCTAGTACCTAGGACAGCACCTAGCATGGGTATAGACTAGAAATTGAACAGTGCTTTCATTTGTATGAGCAACATCCAAATATGGAAATTTCCTCTACCCTGCAACTTATAGTCTTAGAGATTTGCCCAGAGCATTGACAATTTAAGTGATTTGTCCTGAATCTGGAACTTGAAGCCACCTCTTTCAAACTTCAAGACTGCCTCTCTATACATCATGCCATACTACCTCTGTGTGGCACATAGTTGATGCTTCAGAAATCCTTGTTGATTTGTTGATTGGTTCATTGATGAGGTGGAGAAGAATGGAATGGACTTCCCAGTATCTGAGAAGTATAACAACTGGCTCAGATATCCTTGATGCTTCATGCTGACTCTTAAGGAAGGTAAGAGCACACAATAATATTCATCATAAAAAAAAAACTGTGATATTGAGCACTATGGAAGTCTAGATGCTGAAGTGGGGGTGGAGAAGATGATTCAGGCAACTACTAGTCATTCACTCAGCTTCTTATTGAGCTCTTGGGACTCTTGCTTACTCATTACACAGGCAAAAATCCTGATAAAGAAAGTAAGCGTTTTGTCTATGCAAAGAACAAAGGACCAGGTCCTAATCAGACTGTTATGGACACTGGTAAGCATCCAACAGAGAAAATACATACATCACAAGTGAATTTAGAGATATCAGAGAGAAATCCTATTTTGGTCCATAAAGTATCTTACTGGTGTAGTAGAAAGTGTGGATGACTAGGAAGTCAGAAGATTTGGGTTCAAATTCTGCCCCATACTCTTATTGGCTTTATGACCAACGGTAAGCCATTTACCATCTCAGAGTCTTGATTTCTTCATCAGCAAAATGGGGAATAACATTTGATCTACTTCCCTCATAGGACTGTTACTGGAAAGGTGTTTTGTAACTCCTGGAGCATTATAAAAATGTGGGTTTATTATAATTTGTATTATTTAAAAGTTCTTCCAACTATCTATTGGATGTGTTGAACCAGATGTCCCACAGACATCTCAAACCTGACATGTCCAAAATCAAATTACTGCCTTTTCCCCCAAACCCTACCTTCTTTCAAATTTCCCTACAACTATTAATGGTAAACCATTCTCCCATTCACCTAGGTTCACATGCTCAGTGATATCCTAGAACTTTTCCTTTCAATCACCCCATATATCCATTCTATTGCCAAGTTTTGCTATTTCTACCTTCACAACATCTTTTTATATGTCCCTTTTTCTCTTCTGCCATAGCTGTCACCCTAATGATACTATCCCTCATTAACTTAGACCTATACTATTTTAATAACTATTTGATTGCATGCCCTACCTTAAGTCTCTCCCTATTCCAGTATATCCTTCACTCAGCTGAATATCTGACTGCATCTCATCCCTACTCAATAAAGTCTAGAGCTTCCCTATTACCTCCAGGATCACCCTTCCTACCTTTCCTCTCACATTCACTCCCCTCCACATATTCTATAACCCAGAGACACTGGCCTTCTTACTGATCCTAAAACATGATACTCAATCTTCTAACTCTGTGCCTTTCAAGAAGCTGCCCCTATGCCTGGAATTCTCCTCCTCTATCTCTTTCTCCTGGCTTTCCTGGCTTCCTTCAAGGCTTACCTTAAATCCTACCTTGTGATGAGACCTCAGGCAAGTTCTTTAATCTCCAGATTGTCCTTAATGCTAACACATTCTTTCTTTTTTTTTCCTTTTTGGAGGGCAATTGGGGTTAAATGACTTGCCCAAGGTTGAGTGACTAGTTTTTGTACTAAGGGTCTGAAGCTGGTCCTCCAGACTCCAGGGCCAGTGCTCTTTTCACTGTGCCACCTAGCCACCCAGTAACACATTCCTCCTTAAATTATTTCCATTTCACATTTCTACATAGATGTTTGCCATTGCATCACTATTAGAATGAGAGTCCCTCAAGCACAGTCACCAGTCTTGTTTTTCCTTTTTCTGTATCTCCAGTTCTCGGCATATAGTGGGAGCTTAATAAATAACTTGTTGACATGACTCTTCTGTGATAAAATATAAGAAAGAGGTTCCTAAAAATGTTTAAAGTAATATAGTCTATGAAAACCCATTCTTCCATCTCCACAGTACTGGCCTTGTAAAACACATTGTCTTAATTCTGCCATATTCCCTTTTATACATCATAGTCTTGTAGCTGCAAATGAATACAGCAAAAACAACCAAAAATAACATCAACCAAAACACTATCCTACTGTCTATCACTTGTTTTCTTCCTGTGTTCCTTCCAGCTTCCTCTCAGGACAGATTTTCTTCTTTCCCTAATGATCTCGATTCTAATATGAGACCTCTTTGATCATTTCTTTATTACATGTCTATTTCTAAAATATTTATGACTCAGCTGCCCTAGACCATTTTAACTCATAATACCTCAATCATACACATTCCCTTTCACTCCTGGAAAAAAAAAAACAGATCATCTTCCCTTGAGTACAAGCCTTGAAGTCCTCCCCAACTCTTCCCAAAAGACTTTTACTACTGTGTTAATTCCAGAGTTCATTCTTAATCATATGTGTGTACACAAACACATACATGATAAATTGGAAAGTCCATATATGAAATGCATTATATAAATAATATAATAAAATATTAAATGATCCAATATAAAATATATATACACCTATAATATAGATAATATGTACATAAATACACACATAGAGAGACAGAAAATATATAATAGGAGAAACAACATCCAAACATGCTACACATAGTATATTTGGGTATTGTTTCTTCTATCAGACTGTGAGCTCCTTGAGAACAGGGACTATTTGCTTTGGTTTTGATTTGTCTTTTGCCTTTCTTTGTATCCCTAGTTCTTGACATAGTACCTGGACCATAGTAAGTACTTAATAAATGTTCATTGGCTTGACTTGTGTTCTTTTGTTCTTTCTTCTTTCTATATTCAGTTCTAGAATATAGTTTGCCCTCCACCAATCTCACTTGAAAATTCAGGTTTCCTTTAACTTGAAGTTCTATTCCATTAAAATGTGAGTTTCTTGAGGGCATGGGCTACTTTTATTGCCTCTTTGTAATTCCACTGTCCCAGGGAACAAAAACCTATTTTTAAATGGCAATATTCTTCTGAAGCTATGTAGTTTCAATTATGGAACATTAGAATCTACAAAGAATTGTAACACCAAAGAACAAAAGAAAGGATCAGGTCGCTACATATAATCTGTAACATATTAACAAAGACTTGTTCACAAGAAACTGTGAAGAAGGTCTCATTCAAAAGGCATGCAGAGTTTAGTAACATCAGGCATGGATACAAATGGCTTTTCGGAACAGCCGTACTGAATCACAGCTCCACCAACAATGCATCAATATGCCTAATTTCCAGCAGCCTCCAAAATTTGTCCTTATTTCGTCTTTTTTGTCAGCTTTGCCAAATTGACGGATATAGAGAAGAACCTTGGAGTTGCCTTAATTGGCATTTCTCTGGTGACTAGTGATTAGGATTATTTCTTCACATGGCTATATATAGCTTGAGTTTCTTTCCTAGAGAACTATCTGTTCATATCCTTCAACCATTTATCAATTAGTGAATGGTTCTTATTCTTATAAATTTGCAGCAGCTCCTTACATATCAGGAAATGTATTATCAAGATAGGAAAGAGGAGAAAGGAATAAGATTCTACATAATGCCTACTATGTGCCAGGCATTGTGTTAAGCACTTTACAAATATTTTATTTGATCCTCACAATAACCCTGGGAGGTAGATGCTATTATTACCCCCACTTTACAATTGAGTAAACTGAGCCAAACAAAGGTTACAACAAAGACAACCAAGAAATGGAAAAATATTTAGTAAAGAAAAAGAAATCTCAAAAACTTTAATTCCTTCATTCTGTAATGAAAGTTTGGAGAGGGGTAGAGAGCAAAAAGGAGATACTTTCTGGCTAGATACACAATTTATTTATCATTTGGATCCTTCCAAATAAAAGGCAGAATTAGTATTTGTAATTTAAAAAAAAGTAACTAGAGCAAAAATAAACAAGAAATATCTTTTTTCCACTAGAGACACAGTTCATGGACAAAGGAATTGCAGTAGAGAATTCAGCATTACACAGCCAGGAACCATCTGAGTTGAACAATTTGAACTCAGATCTTCCTGAATCTATCCACTGTGTGACCTAGCTACCTAACAACAAGAGGCAGAGCCATTGTGCATTATAAGTGAAGGATTTAGGACTTAATCTAAACCACAAACAGTTATTAACTGAACATTAACTAAATGTTTCATTAGCACACAAAGCATGTTTGAACAGAACAAATATCTAAAGGAAGAGACGCAGGTAGTTGAGTGGCATGCTTTTAGTCTTTGTCCTTGTATCCCTGGGACCTGGCACAGTTCCTGAGCAATACAGTAGGTACTTCATAAATGCTTGTTGATTGATCAATTGAGTCTCTGGAGTAGTTTTATGGGATGACAAGGACAAGGGTGGAACAGGGTAAGAAACTGTCAAAGAATAGCAGTTTGTACTCTTGAAGACAGGACCCACACAATGAGATCATGGACCTAGAGAAATATAAATGTTAATAATATAAGAAAAATAGCATATTGCCTATTAGAATCTGTTTTGTATAATTCTGCTACCTCTCACTGAACTTTCACAGCCTAACTTTGTATATTTTTTGGAGTGCATATCCCATATTATCCACCCTCCTAGGACATAAAAAAAACTGTCTGACTGTTAGTTAGCCTTTACCAAGAATCAGGAGATTCTATGCTAGTCTTGGTATCTAAATTACTCTGTAGGATGCTACAATGGCCCATAGCAAGCACTCTGTAACTTCCTGCAGAAAGAATAAGAAAATAAGTGATAGCATAGAGTTTCAGTGCTCACAATCCAGTTGTAATTTGCCATTAAAAAAACGTGCTCATTCAATTTCTTCACCCTTTGACCTCCACCTACATTTATCGACTACATTATACTCCTGCCACAGTGATGGCACTAGCAACTATTTTTTTCTCACTGACAAAATACTTAGAGGAAATAAAGAAGAGTGATACCCAAAGATGCTTAAAATTGTTTTTTTTTAAGTCCCCAAAGAATGAATTAAAATGCTCATTTTAGTTTTCCTGAGGTCTAAGCTTCCCTTGGAACCTTGGCTTGATCTTTTATTTAGAAGGGAAAAAAATAATGCGGCTGTCCTCCTTTACTTTCTTCTTTAGGCATTTAGCCCCAAAGACAACCAAGAAATAGAAATGTTTTTAAAAAGAAAAGAAATTCCCAAAAGAAGAAATCTTGAAAAGCTTTGAATTCCCTCAATCTGTAATGAAAGGCTGGAGTTGGGAGTGAAATGGAAAGAAGACTAACAATTTATGTATAACTTGTATCCTTCATCTAAAAAAGTAGAATTAATTTTGTAATCTATACAAAAGTACCTGGAACAACAATAAACAAAAAGTATTTCTTTCCCACCAGAATCACAATTCATGGACAAGGGATTGTGGTAGAAAATGCATCCAGACTGCAGTCAACTTGACAGTGTCTCACAAAAGCCTACTTAGAAAACTCATTTAAATGAACTCAGTTGGATCCCAATAAAAACAGGGTAATGTAATGGCATATGAAAACTTAGTCATTGATTTAGGAGGATCTAAAACCTCCTCATTTGGATCAATTGATCCAAAACCTCCATGTTTCTAAAAAGTGACCCAAGATACTACTTTAACCTGTTTCCTATTATTCTGTTGTCAGAAGAAACACAGATAAACTAGTCATCACCTTCCACTTGAGAATTCTCCAAATACTAGACAACTAACATTAAATTATTTTTAAAAATTATCAAATTATCTTGGGTCTATCTTGTCTATAATTGTATATATGCATATTGTCTTCCTCAAAGAGACTGTAAGTTCCTTGAAGGCAGGGACTCTTTTGATTTTCTCTTTCTACAGTGTGGTACAGTGCATTAAACCTTGCTGCTTCTCTATGAGCTGATATAGCAAATACATGTATAATGAGGGACTGGTCCTTAGGAGGACTGCAGCAGCTGAGTACCCTGCACATACTTAGAAGGACCTCTAAAATTCCCTCCAGCTCTATATTCATGATCTTATGACTGACTTAATGGATTAAAAACCCTGTTTAAGCTAAATAATTCTCAATCCTTTGAGCTTATATGAATTTTTATAACTTTGCTACCTTTTGATGACTTACCAATGAACCTACTCTACCTTGCTTGGCTCCAGATGTGGTACTCAGTGTTTGTGAGGATGAAAAGTTCAAGAGGACTCATGAGCCAATCAATCCAAGGGCCATTTTCTAAGTGCCTATCATGTGCCAGGTACTTATCGGTACTTATTGTGTTTGCTTATTGACTCTCCCATTGGACTGTGAGTTCTCCAGGAACAAGGACTGTCTTTTACCTTTCTTTGCATCTTCTACATTTAGCACAGTGCCTGGAACACAGCAGGGGCTTAATAAATGTTTTCTAAGTGACTGTGAGAGATGCTGGGGATACGTAGAAAACAAGAAGAACAAAAAAGCAATCAGTCTCTGTCCTCAAAAGGCTTACATTCCTTTTGTTTGTTTTTTGGAGGGGGGAAGCCAGGGCAATTGGGGTTAAGTGACTTGCCAAAGGTCACACAGTGAGTGTTAAGTGTCTGAGGTCATATTTGAACTCAGGACCTCCTGACTCCATGGCTAGTGCTCTATTCACTGGACCACCTAACTGCCCCAAGGCTTACATTCTTCTGGAGAGGGGAGGAGACATAACCTTTAAAAATATAAGTATATCTATAACGATTTGAGGAAAGAACAGGAAGGAACAGTAACAATTTAAGGGAATCAGGAAAGATTCACTGTTCCTTTGGGAAACTCCCACATAATAGTAATTGTACCATTAATATCTGCTCACTGAAATGATGAGAAGACACATGATGACAAAAAGGTACTACTAATTGAGTAATGCTTTTAAGTGAATTTGTATTTTATTACAAAGTTAAGCACATACTATGAAATTAAGTACAAGACACATGACAGGTGCTTAATAAAAGATTGTTGAATTGAATTATTCATCAGAACAACATCTACACATATTTGAAAAACAGTAACTGTATACGTGCAAAAAAACAATATTTATCCAGCCTACAGATGGTAGGCTTGCTTATTTATTACTAAGTCACACTACAGACTTTGTTGGCAGTATGTACAGATCAAAATGACAATGTGTTCTTTGTATGTGAATACTCAGTCCCTGTGCCATAATTCTGTGTCCTCACCCCCTGAGGCCACAGGCCAAAGGTTGAGTCACTGAACTAGCTACAGCAATCCACTGCAGAGAACAGTCAGGAAAAGCAAGTCACGAAGTTGAGACCAATGAAAGCACACAGATTGAGGCTACAGATAATCTGGATTCGTTTGAGAGGAACCGGCAGATTCTTGATGACATGGTCAGTTACATTTGTGGACAATGATACTCTCCATTCTTTGAAGGGCCAATTGGAAGGCTAAAAGTATCAAGCTAGGAGCCCAGTGAAATAATCCAAGTGCTGAGACTAGACTCAGATTGATAGTGCACAGAAAAGGGATAAATCTGAGGAAGAATACAAAGAAATAACTGAATTTATTTGACAACAGGCTAAGCAAGGGGAAATAAAGAAAATGATCATTAATGATGACCTGGGCTACAAACCTGGAAAAATCTGAGAAATTGTGTTTCCTGTGTTAAAGTTCACTTTGCTGGTGAGTATATACATAGAACCATTTTCAAATTTTTTAAGATCATGGATTTCTATATAGAAGGCATTTCAGAGGCCAACTGACTCAACTTCTTCACATTAGAGAGGAGGAAACTGAGGCCCAAGGAAGTGACTTGCCCAAAGTTGTAGAAGAAATAAACTTGAGACGTGGGATTTGAATTCATGTCCTCTCACTCTGGAGTCAAAGCTCTTCCCATTGAACCACAATGCCTCCAATGTGTTGGGACAAAATTCCAGGGCATTGTCAAGGCACAAGATATATTATAGCTTTGGCTTCCCCTTGATTTATCAGTCCCATCATTCTGTCATTGAGGACAGTGGATTAGTTTTTACAAAGCCAAGCTAGTAATTACTCAGTGCCCTATTTTCTTCAAGATGCTTACAAATTAATTTATAAATGAGACCTATTGCAAAGGGGGAAGGAGGGAAGTTGCTGCATATTTAATGAAAGTACAGAGACTTCATACTATAGCCTTGGAAAAGGAGATTCCTCTACTCAGAAGTGACAAGGCTAGGACCAGAAACAGGGATGGCTTGAAATGAACTAAAGGAAGCAAACACCTCCATAAGGTGAGACAGAGGATGAAATATAAGAGTAAGTGAATTCATAGCTCATGGTGGAGACTTGGAATTCAAGAAGAGAAAGCCAATCCTATTTCAATACCTAAAAGGTAGTATAAAAATGCCCAAGGAATGGGGAGAAGGGTTCATCAAAAACTGGTGCTAAGAGAAATGAGGGGTACATGAGCCAAGGGATTACTAAAAAATGGAGTGTGGAAGCAAGCCAAAGAACCTTGTGAATACCTGGAAAATTTTCCTGGAGAGATTTATAGGACTCTATAATGAACTGTTAAAAACATCATCCTTTTTGTCTTTAAATTAGTTGGGAAAATTAGACCAATAATAATTTCCTAGAGAAAAACATAAAAGGAAGAGGGACAGGAGAAGTAGAATTTGTATTTATAGACTGCTTTAAGGTTTTCAAAGCACTAATATACATATATTTATTACAAATATATGCATATATATGTATATATGCACATATACATATATATGTGTATATATATATATATATATATATATATATATATATATAATCTCATGGGCTCTTCACAAAAGCTCTGTGAAGTAGGTGCTCTTATTATCCCCATTTTACAGATGAAGACAGTGAAGTTAAAAGTTGAGTCCATTTCCCAGCTACCCTTACATGTCTGAGTCAGAATTCTAACTATGGGCCTCCTGATTCCAAATTCAACATTCCATCCACTATACTACCTAGGTGCCTGCTGCAAGATCTTTTAATAAGACTTTTTGAAATTACAAGCCCCAACGCCCACTCTGTTCTCTGTACCCAACCCTACTGTGCTCATGGGCTGCTCTCATTAGGAAAGAAAAACTTTCTGAATTTATCAAGTACAGTAAGTCCATGAAGGCATAAAGCCAGGGCCGTGACTTGGATTTCTTTCTACCTGGAACAAGCACCACAAAACAAGCCTGGGGCAAGAATCACATGAAGTGACCTTTAGTTAACTTTAAAACAAATTCAGTGATGGCAAATGGGAACAAGGAGACAGAGACTTTGGGTCACTCCCCTGCTAGAGGATGATCTTGATAAGGAGGAGGAGGAGGAAAAAAACAAGGACAAATAACATTTCTACAGGGATTTAAGGTTTGCAAAGTGTTTCACATTTATTACCTAAATAGATCCTCTCAACAATGTTATAAGTACCATTATACTCCATGCTGTACAATCAAGAAAACTGAGACTAAGAGAGGGTAAAGGACTTGCTCAGGGTCACGCAATCTGTTAAATGTCTGAGGCAGACTTCAGACTCAGGTCTTCTGGACTTCAGGTCCAACTTTCTAGCCACCATACCACCTAGCAGAGAGTACAAGGACAAATAACCACCTGATAAGCAGGAGCAGAGAAAAAACGGGGAGAAAGGGTTGGAGGAATTATGGGCCATCTGGCGACCTCCTATTTTGGCTTATTCTTCCTGCTAAGCTATTCTTTTTTTTTTTCTAGAATGCAGAAATCATGGGTTGCATTAAGCAAGGCCTCATTTCCAGGAATAAATTGGGGCTAGTATTCTCCTTTTGACCAAACCTCATCTCAAGTGACCATTCTGCTATAACTTGGCATACATGTTCCCCAAATCATCTCAATATATTGCAAAAATGTACAATAAAAACCACAGGGCTAATGAGGAAAATGATGTTAGAGGTGCAACATTAAAAAACTTCACCAATGACACATAAAAAATTAAAAGCTAGGAATCTGATAAAAGTGGTAGCACAGCTTTACACATATGAAATGGTTAAGAAACATATAAATACTGCAACTAATATTGGTTGAAAATTCATTGGGAGCTGGTCCAAAGCACCCCACTCTCCCATGGTCTCAAGCCTGAGGTCAGAAGTTGGACCTTGCTCAATTTGCTCTTGCCATTCAAGGCTAGACCCGATGACCACCAAAGCTTCTCCTAACCCTAAAATGTTGTGATGTTGAGTGAAAGACTTGCTAGCAACCTCTGGTGTGGCGTCTTTTGTTGTGTCCTAGCCATTCTACCCAAGCAACAAGTTAGTGTAAAGCTAAAGTCAATCATGCCCTTTGGGGGAAATGCAGGAGAAGAATGGTGGTCCTATTAAAGTCTTGAACTTCATGCTCATTGAAGTCCAACAAATGACCCTTCAAAGGAGAGTCCCAAAATTGTATTTGGTTCTTCAAAAATGAAATGGTCTGGGAAGATCGTCTATTTCTAATTCTTCCAACTATCAGAGGATGGATGGAAAGTGTACTAGATACCACACTCAGATAATTGTATTTTCCCCCATAAGTCACATGGTAATATCTGCTTTTCATGGATAAGGGTCTCCTTTTGACCAATGAATGACTTTGCTCACTGCATCATGCAAAAACTAAACATAAAGACATTTTCACTGAAGTATGGTTGAAATGAGAAAACATGTTTAATTGAACACAACACGGACTTCATTCAAAGAATCAGAGGACATCTCAGGAACGTCATATCTAAAATAGAGACTCCCAGACAATTTTGTGCTTATCTTGGTACAGAGCACAGCAGGCCTCCTTTAAGGCAAAATGGAGAGAACCTTCACAGACCTCACTTCCATTTTATCTTCTTGACTAAGGGTGATGAAGGAGTGGGAGAGAAATGCCCACCATATCTTCTCTACTGAGCCTTACTTGCTTGTGGAAAGTGGCATGGTGTTTCATCACGCTGGCATGATGAGTCAAGCAAAGCAGGTGAAGAATGCCTTGGCTTCCATTTCTCTCTTTTCCTGTTTCCAAAATCCATCGCTGGATCTTACATCATGTTAACCAACACATTGACAAGGCCTAATAATACCACCCCATATCAGAAAACTATATGATGAAGACACAGAATAGAGCTAGTGGGAAAACAAAAGGCATGCCAAGGTTTGTCACACACTGCCAAGGATGTATTCAAGAAATCCACGATGAATCATCTCAATTACCATCCACAATTCTGACAGGTAGATTTTCCGGCACCCTCACTGACTGCCTGACACTGATAAGGAAGAGCTGTTGGAATGTCTGGTACGTACTTCCCTTCCAACTAGATCTAGAATTGAGGGCATGTTACAGCTTTGATGACGAGGATGATGAAAGGAGCATATTCTCACTGACTAAACACTCTATTTTTAACTGTTCATTAATGCTGCCTTTTATTCATTAATTCATTAACAAATGAATACAACATCTATCTGTATTTACACCCTTCCCTTTTTGTGATAAGTTCAGGGTTGGATTACCCAGTAGGTATAGTTGACATGAACTTAGGCATTTCAGATATGAGCACATGTCTAGGGGCCCCATGGTCAGGGAAATAATAACCACCACACCCCCACCACCACTGACTACCACTACTACTGCTGATGCTGCTGCAATACTACTATTGACATTTGGTTATATTGTGGCTTAAAGTTTTCAGGCTGCTTTGACTATAGTCTTCATTTGGGCCTCACATTTCTTTTACTCATTCATTCAACAAGAATTTATAAAGTACTCCCCTGTTTGCAAGTCATGGTGTTAAAAATGAAACAAATGTCCTATGAGATAGGTACTAGAAATATTTTTTCACAGATGGGGAAACTGAGGGTCAGAGATGTTAAGTGACTTGTATAAGTATAAGTTATGAGGTAATATTTGTACTTCAGTCTTATTGCCTTCACATTTAACACTATACCATTCACTATGCCAGAGTGGGACCATAAACATTTTATATACATCCTTTTTACTGATCACAATGCAACAAAAGTATACTAAATTAAAGGCCACTGAAAAAGTATTAAAAATCAACTGGAAACTAAAACTTAATCGTAAAGAATTGTGGGGTCAAAGAATGAATCGTAGAAATGACGGATAATTTCATTAAGGATAATAACAGCAATGAGACAACATTCTGAAATTTCTGTGATGCAGCCAGAGCAATCCTTAGGGGAAATTTTACATCTCTAGGTACTTTTATTAACAAGGAACAAAAAGAATAGATCAACAAATTAGGAGTCAACTAAAAATACTAGAAAACCAACAAATTTTAAAACCCCAAATAGACACCAAAAATTAAAATTAAAGATAAAATTAAAATTAAAGGTGATATTAGAGTTGAAAACAAACAAAAAAAACCCCAGTAAATTAAATAAAACTAGGCGCTGTATTCTTAATCCAATGAAACAAGCCATTAGCTAATTTGATTTAAAAGGAGAAAAAGGGAAACCAAATTACCAATATTAAAAATAAAATGGAAAATTCACAACAAATGAAGAAAAATTGCAGGTTAAGCTATTTGTTTACCATCTGGCCCTGCCCCAGTCCCCACCTTCTCCATTTGTCACTCTTTTTGTAAGACACTGGAGCTTTTATCTGTGAGTCCTACCCTATGCAGAATCTCTGGGCAAAGAAGATATTGAGGTGATCCTTGGCCCCACTCACCAGTCATCTCCAAGGCCACCAACATGGCTGAAATTGATGCTATTCCCCATGGGTTCCAGGTGCCAACTTGACACTGATTTATTTGCAAACAATTCTCCCTATTTTGGCATCCCATCCATTTGGTATTTTGATAATTAATGCATAAAACTATCACTATTATGTAATTTGATAGCTTGCTATTTTATCAAGATAGGTTTTGCTTTTTCATTTTTAGATGCCACTTTTTCTAAAACTTACTTTTCTGGGGTGGCTAGGTGGTACAGTGAATAGAGCACCAGCCCTGGAGTCAGGAGGACCTGACTTCAAATCCAGCCTCAGACACTTAACACAAAAACTAGCCCTGTGACCTTGGGCAAGTCACTTAATCCCAATTGTCCTACATTTCCCCCTCCAAAAAGTAAAACTTACTTTTCTCTGATTTTATATTTATCAGTTTATTCAATTTAGAAACCACATAAATCTTGTACTTTCTGAAACTAGCACTTTTACTGCTTTACAAGTTCTTGTTACTATGTTCTAAAAATAGAGCAAGCTTTGGTTTTAAAATGGGAACTAAAATCTTTAAAAATCCTTTCAATTCCAATAACAGAAGCAACAAAATTTCCCATTTTATAATAGTTTAAATTTTTTTCCAAAACACACTATAGTTTTGTTTTCAAACTAGAATAACTTTCCACTCTTCCCAGAAAAGAAAATGTCTTAAGGTCTCAGGGCTCTAGAGACTTAATTGGATACTAGTTACTTGATAGCCCATCAATGAAAACTTAGATACACTTGAACAGGACATCTTAAACTAGTATCCATGACATTAAAAAATTGTTCTGATAACTATTTCAATAGAATTGGTTTCCTTTGTAAACCTATGTCTTCTACTTTATATATTATAAAACATTATTTTTAATGATTGTATAATAATAGTTATTATTATTCTATAATAACAATCATTATTATAACAATATCAGAGCTGGCTCAGTGTTTGGGAGGCTCCAAAGGAAACTGTGGGAGAGAAATAGGTATTAGAATGCCTACCAAACTGAAGGCCTACAAAGCCTACTGACCTCATTGTTGTATGCTTATGAAACCTGGACAGTCTACCAGTGCCATGCCAGGAAACTGAATCACTTCCATATGAATTGTCTTAGGAAGATTCTGAAGATTACCTGGAAGGATAAGGTCCAAGACACTGGGGTCCTTTCTTGAACTGAAATCCCAAGCATTCAAACTCTACTGCAGAGAGTGTAATTACTAGCAACTATTGGCTAGCCACATTGTTTGAATGCCAAACGTATACTTGCCTAAAAGATTATTTTATGGCGAACTCACACAGGGCAAACGTATGGTGGTCAGAAGAAGCGATACAAGGACATTCTCAAGGTCTCTCTGAAGAACTTTGGAATTGTGTGACATGTAAGACACTGGCACAGGCCTGCCCAGCATGGCATGCCCATATCAGAGAAGGTGCTATGCTCTAAGAGCAAGGCAGAACTGAAGTAGCTCAAAAGAAGCACGAAATGTGCAAATTTAGTGAATGCACCCCTAATAGCCACTTGGACTATGCATGCCTGACCTGTGATAGAGCACTCCAAGCTCATACTGGTATGGTCACTCACAGTCAGATGCTTTGTAATGTGGTAATGTCATTTTGGTCCTCTTTCAGAGCAAAGGACAACAATCAACCAACCAACAAATTATTTTTAAAATATTATTTCTTTTTATTCTAAAGACAAACCAAGGGGGTAGATGCTACTATTATCCCCATTTTGTAGATAAGGAAACTGAGTCAGACAGGTTAAAAAGACTTGTCCAGAGCCACATACCTAATAAGTATGTGAGGTCAGATTCCAACTCAAGTCCTCCTGACTCAGATCCAGTTCTCCATCCAGTACATGATAGCAGAATGGGAGTAGGCAGTGGATTTGGAATCAGGAAACCCCAAGTCTAAATCCTGCTCCATACACCTACCAGTTGCATGACCCCCAACAAGTCATCCAACCTCTATGGGCCTCACAGCTTTCTTGCCTGCAAAATGAAGCTAGAGGCACTGACACCCAAGGCCCCTGATATGTCCAAATCTGTGATGCTAAAATCTAAATGAACCCTTCCCCACCCCCAAGTACATAATGATTTTCAAACAAATGTACTGAATCAATAAAAATGTTATTTTAAAAAGGGTCACACGGGTATTGCCAGGATACCAAAGGGGTCTAAGCCACAGAGAAAGATTAAGAACCAGAAGAGTTACACACATTTGAAACAATCTTTTTTGCAAGATAAAGAATTCTTAGAGAATAATCACTTCCTCCTCCACATCAGCTCCACCCCCTGACATTATCTATTTTAGAAATTTAGGTTTTTATCAATGAGATTTTCTTCATGTGAAGCAGGAATGGCTCTATTTCTCAATCACTTTAAATATTCAGTTTTATTATGATTATAGATTTACAGTTGGATAGGATCTTAGAGGCCACCTAGTCCAAGTCCTTCATTTCACAGATGAAGAAAAGAGACCCAGCAAATAACTTGTCCAAGGTCACATAGGGAACAGGAACCCAATTACTGACTGACTCCAAATTCCTTTGCTCTGTTCCACACAGCTTACTAATCTTATCTGTTCCAACTATTTTTAATGCATTATTCCTCACAATTATATGTTCTCCTTCCCTTTTGACAGCTGAGGAAACCAAGGCAATAAGAAATGATCCAATCTAACTCATAAACCATTGACAAAGTTAAAGAGTTGGCATGACATTTCCTTAAGTTGGGATAAGACTTCATAAATAGAAAAGTTGTCAAAATGTGAATCCTCCAAAGTGATATTTATCTTTGGAAATGGTTACCAGCCAAAATGATTAACTTAAGTGGGATTCTGCAGAGCCAACATGGCTTACCTTGTCAACTCAGCAGCTCCTTGAATAGGGCTAGCCAAGGGATATTCATTTGTCCTTATTTATCCTTAGAGTATAAAAATCCCCAACAATTCAGTGCAAACTATACTTTGTGCCAAACATCCTAACTCCAATTGTTTTTAAGAAAACATGTAAACAAGTTGAGATTTGGGTTCCCTACTGAAGAAAATTTAAGTAAACTAACAAGATGCCTCCTCTACCTTCATTCATCACTTGATCTGTGATCTCATTGATATGGCTATTTATTCACTGCAGTGATGTAGATTGCAATCCATCCATCCCTCTCTATCCTGGGAAAATCTCATCCTTAGGCTTGGGTTCTCTGACATCATAAGTATATCAATAGAGCACATGGTCTGTTTATTGATTATCCCTTGGTAAAAGACAAGTCTATATTTTCTGGAACATACATACCTTTGATGGACTGGACAATTCCTCATTTTTAACAAGGTGCATCCTGCTAACTAACACCCACCATGATACCTTTCCACTGTCATTTGGGCAATCCACATCTTGAGTGCTTCTGGATTCTCAGCTTTGAGCCAGAGAAATTACATTCCCCAGCTAGGGGTAGAGAGAAAATATTCCTAACCTATCACTTCCACTAACTCTGGCTAAAGAGAAAACTATCATGTTTTAGACTCTTGGCTGTGAGCATAGCTAGCAGATAGATGTATCCTGCAACCTCTGCATGGAATCATCACCACCATTTACATTAAGTGCATGATGGGACATTTCTATATATGACTACAGACATCCACAGAGCATTCTCAAGAAAAGTTCTAGATTCTGCCATGAAAATGGCTTCTTTATTCAGCATATAGAAATGAACTATTCATAGAATCACTAGTGAGAACTATTAAATCTCCACCCCTATTGATACCTAGCTTGGAGAAAAGCAAAGATAGCATTCTTTGGAGAAGTCCATACTTTCATCCACATGGCAAAAGGTTACACAGAATGCCTTTGCAGAATTAAGTCAAAAAGTGTTCTAGGTAAGTAAATCAAGTAACCTAGGAGGAACTCACAAAACTGAGGTCAGAGAAGTAATGCAAAGCTGGGAGAAAGACCAGCATGCAGTAAGTTAGATAACACTGTGGGGGAAGCAGCACCAGGAAATAGCAAATGAGAGTTTGACTTTTCCAAGCTCTCCAGTTTTGACAGAATTCTTTCATGATGGAGCTACCCATGTCTTCTCCTCACTGAACAATATATATGCCCTGTAGGCCCAGATAATAGAGTCAGGATGCAGTAGAATCTTGACAGACTAGTGAACATCGGGCTGAAACTAGTAAGTGAAGTTTAATGGGGATAAATGCCAAGTCTTACACAAAGGTTAAAAAAAAAGCCAAGTATGACTAGATAGCAGTTCATTTGAAAAAGATCTGGGGGTTTCAGTGAACTAGAAGCTCAGCATATACCTGCCATATGATAGAACAACCAAAAAAGCTAATGTAATCTTGGGTTGCCTTAAGAGAACCCAGCCATTGTACCCTAAAGACCCATGGACCTTGTCATCCATCCTGCTGTTGTACCCTAAAGGCCTTTTGATCCACCTTGTAATGAAACTCTCCCATGGTTGCTCCTCCCTCCTCCCCCATTGAATGTGAGTTCCTTGAGAGCAGGCAGCTATCTTTACTGTTCTATTTGTATCGCCAGTACTTGGCCCAGAGGGTTCAGGAGCAGGGAGGCAAGTTTCACTGTTCTCTACCCTTGGTCAGATCCTATCTGAAGCACTGTGTTGAATTCTGGGTACCACAGTTGGGGAATAAGATGGATAAATTGCAAAGAATCAAGAGGTTGAGGAGGGGTGAGTTTAGAGAGCTCTCTGGTCCTCCCCTAGAACACAGTTTGTGGCCAAAACTCCACTTTGCCTTTCTCTGAGCAGGATTCTCAGTGTCACCCAAAATGTTGGACTGTGCCAACTTCCCCCAAAATCAAATGTAAAATAACAGTAAATGATGAGGTGCATAATAGGTGAATAATAGCCAGATTTTTTAAAAATTTTTTTTTTATTTTTTGCTTTTTGGAAGGGGGAGGGTGGGGCAATTGGGGTTAAGTGACTTGCTCAAGCTCACATGGCTAGTTTTGTGTTAAGTGTCTGAGGCCGGATTCGAACCCAGGTCCTCCTGATTCCAGGGCCTGTGCTCTATTCACTGTGCCACCTAGCTACTCCCAGATTTTTTTTTAACACAAAGTGAATTTAGAAAAGAGAAATGTCACATTATGATTGTTTTCCCTAGATTTTATAATAGCGCCTCAGAGACACAGTTTCTAGCTCTGAGAACTGGCTGATTCAGTTCAGTCCAACAAACATTTACCAGATCCCTGGGTAACAGTAAAAACAAAACATAACAAAAAACAAAAACAAAAAAACCAGACCCTGTTCCTTACGCTGATGAGGAAGGATACACCATTTATTTACATAGATAAGAACCCAGGTAATTTGAGGAAGGAGAAGTTGTTAACCAGAAGAATCATGTAAGGTTTCTCCTAGGAAGTGGTACCTGAATTGACTTCAAGCCAAAGATCT
Source organism: Gymnobelideus leadbeateri (assembly GCA_011680675.1). NCBI lineage: Eukaryota > Metazoa > Chordata > Mammalia > Diprotodontia > Petauridae > Gymnobelideus > Gymnobelideus leadbeateri. Next base: position 647,142 of record WOXC01000711.1, on the reverse strand, counting down.
TCAAAGCAGAGTCAAAGAATAACTCCAGGTGTATGGTCCAGCCTGTTCAAAGGCATGGGGGTGGAAATGGAATGCCAAGTCCTGGGAATACCAAGTATGCAAGTTTTGTAATACAAACCTGGAAAGGTATGCTAGAGTCAGATTATAAATGTTAAGGGTCATAGGATATCATCAAAATTAGAATTCATTTGTAACCTTCTGTAGACTCTATCAAGTATCATTTGCAGCAATGAAAGTAAAGACCTATTATTATCCCCACTTTATAAATGAAGAAACTGAAACATACAAAAGAAAATGACTTGCCCCAAGTCACACAGATAATAGCTGTCTGAGGCTGGATTTGATCTCTGGTCTTCCTGACTCCAGGTCCACTGTTCTCTGCACTAACACATCTAGCTGCCTCTAATTCCTGTGACCTCTAAGTCAGTCAGCGTGTATCTCCCAGAGAGAGAATGCATCCACCTCTCAAGCCCAGACTATGTAAACACTGTGTTTAAATCATGGAGACCCTGAGAGTAAAAACAATAAATGCACCCCTCCTATACTTGTCACTCTCTTCTCTCAAGTGCTTCCTTTGACCTATACCCCACCCGTTCCAGACAACTTCAGAGCAAACAGTGAAGCGTGCTGTTTTCCCCCCTGACATCCTGGAAGGGAGAAGTAGCCAGGGAATTGAGGAGCCTGGGATGAGCTCCGATTAGTCAAGAGGAGAATGGCTGGTGATGGGGGTGGGGGTCCTCTCTGATGCCCTGCCCTGCTCAGGAGCTCAGACTCAATCTTCCCCTCTCTCCTCCACCACTTTTTCTGCTATAAAACTAATAACAAAATTCACTTTCAACAGTGGTATTTGGTTATCATCAACAGTTCAGACATGGACTTGTCTTTCTTGTATATTTTACCACCAAATTTATTTTTCTCCCACAGACTATATGTCACTGGTGTAGAGAATCCTAAGGAAGGAAAATCCCTCTATAGAGAAGCCTTGGGCACTTGGGTACCCAACTTCTACACTGAGGGGAGAGCCAAGAAAGACATCTTGTATTTGTCTCTAAATCCCCTTTAGATGTAATGATCCTTTCCACAAAACAGGCTCCTGGGGGTTTCAAATCAGGAATTTTGTGAAGGGAGAGGGGTTTATTTAGATCACTTCAAGACAACTATGGAATTCCCACCATATTTATAGGCATTTCAGGAAAAAGCTGACCATGCCAAAAGCCACCTCAAACCTTATGTTGATTGACCGTAATAACATAGTTGTTGAGCTAGATGTAGCTATCAAAATTAACCCCCTTTCCTCCCACCAGGGAAAGGACAGCACAATGAATTTTAAACAGCAGTGTGGTCAACTATAAACTGGAACAAATAAGTTTAAACTATGAAAATGGCCCCTGTGGCCCATGGAAAAGAGAATGATACCTCACTGGATCTGTGACCTGTCTACCCAGAGACAGAGCTAGACAGTCAGGAGGGACATGGGTACAACCCCTGCCTCTGACACTTCTAAATATCTTTCAACCTCAGTTTCCTCATTTGTAAAATGAGATAATAATGGTACCAACTTCACTCGAATATTGTGAGAAATAAGTGAGGATATATGAAAAGTACCTTGCACATGTCAGAGTACTATCTAAGTGCCTACAAAAGGAGACCTGGCTCGAGCTCTCCCTGGGGTGGCCTCCCACCACTGCTCTCCCAAAGACCTTCTCCTAGATGAGAATACAGGAAGGGTGGCCAGCCCTCTTTCCTCCATGTCAGAACCTAGAAGACTCCCCATGCCTTTAGACAGTCATATCATTTTTCTCTTCTCATTCAAGGGGAAAAGAAAAATAAATAAATAAAACAGATTGAAGAAGCTTCTTCCTTCTATTCACAGAATTTTCTCCAAGGCTCCCTTTTGTCACTAACACCCACTGTGTACTCACCAATTTATTTTAATGCATGTAATAGGTAGGGGAAAGGGTAAGCTCAGGATGTGACTTAGTTCTTTATCCATTTGATAATTTCCCAATGATTTCCCAGAGAGCTCTGTGGCAGCAGTCAGGGACTCTGTAATTGCATTAGATCTGGGCTCTTAGCAATATTTTTTCTGTCTGTGTGTTCTGACAATAAGCACCATCATCGTAATGCCTACAGTGGGAAGACAATCATTAGTAACTGGTGATGAGGACCCATCAATGGTGCTTCAGGCAATGGTTTTACCAGATCTTACTAAAGGTTATGAACCTCCAGAGTAGATGAGCCAGCTCTTTGGAACTATCTAGAAGTGGTGGGGACCATCTTCTACAATGGCTAAGAACAAATTCTAAATGACTACAAAACACCTGGGACAAAGCAGCTCTCTCAGCCACCACTAGTGACCAGTCTCCATCAACAGCAATGTGGGCAATTCAAAGCCACTCCACAAAAGATTCACAAGAATCCAAGGCCTACCCAGGGAAGTATTGGAAACTCCATCCCTGGAGAGTTCAAAAGCAAGGGAGTTAGACATATGAAGGGACCAGGTTGTGGGCCTGACAAGGAAGCAACAGCTTGCTTTGGGTTCCTCTGAATCCTGTTTTGGGCTAATAAATTAAGAATCACTCTTTATATCCACAAGCATGCATTAAGCACCAACTATATGCCAAGCACTGAAATTATACTGAGAGAAACAAGAAAAACCTCTTCCGTTAGAGAATAAGGCAAGGCTTCCTGTAGGACTGCTTTAGCTGAACCCAGAACCTGAGTAGAGGAGGGCATGCATTCCAGGCCCTGGGGATGGCCAATGCAAGGACACCAGAGTGGGGTGAGGGACCATGGGCAAGAAGATGACACTTTGCTTTATCCAGTCCTTTCCTAAACTACCAATTATAATTCTGTACCTATACCACTGTTCTCCATGAAGCTGATTATATTTTCATAAAAAAAAAAAAACATTGGTACCTTCTTAGCTGTATATAGAATCCCCTAGGCAGCAGGGTACACAGCATGCATGGAGAGCATGGATTCAGAAAGATCTAGGTTCTGACACTTGCTAGTAATGTTGCCAGGGGTCAACCACTTTGGCCTCAACTTCCTCATCTGTAAAATGGCCATAGTCATACCTGTAACACCAGCCTCACTGAGTTTGGGAGGCACTAAAGGGAAAAGGTATACAAAGCTCTTTGAAAATTTGAAATCACTCTTTTATTGTCAGCTCTGATGTCTGTCTTTTAATTTTTATGGAGAGGGTTTGTTTTTACCTTACCCTCATTTCCAAATGTCTGTGTCTCCCCAGACAGTCATCACTTACAACAGCAAGTACAGAAGAGAGAAGAAGCAGTTTCAGCAGCTCCCCTAACCAGAACTGCGATGCAAGTGGGAGGTCTATGCAGCTTTCCATACCTGATGTCCGACTACTGAGTCATGGAACCATCTTAGCCCTGTCAGTTATTATTATTGTCCTAGTACAGTGCAGTACAGTAAAGGTAGCACTGGGTTTGGAATTGTGGGGTCTGAATTTAAATCCTGGCTCAGCCACGCATGTTACATGAATGACTGTAGGTCAGTCACCTGTCCTTGGCTGGACCAATTCATCTCAAAGGTCCCTAAGTCAATGCCCTTTTGCAGGAGGATTCACCGAATCACTTTTACACTGGCCCAAAGATGTCCTAGACGAACATGTGAAATCACGCTCCAACATAACACTAAAAAGGACTGGAATAATTCTAATTTGAATCATTTCTTACTGGTCTATTTCCTTTGCCAGGATATACCCAATGGAAACACCCCCCTGGAAACAGTAGCAGAGTCCTTAGGACCAAGCTAGTCTTCCTTAGAACGCTCTCCTCCCACACTGACACCCAGAATTCAATTCAAGCTCCATTTCCTTTTTAATTGATGAGATACCAATTATGTGCTATGTGCTAAGACACAGAGTCAATGAAAACAGCTTCTGCCTTCAGGGAGTTTACAATCTACTGGAGGAACCAGTGAGGGCTGCGTTACTCATCGATGTTCACACTCATTTTGCTGTCTAGATAATTGGGACAAGCATACAACTTCTAAGAACCCACAGTCTGGTAGGAATCTGGCATGTGGGAAAGAGAGGGTTGTGATTTTTCTGATTAGAATCAGACTATTCTAACTCATGACTCAGTCACTCCAGTTTCAACAATCCTCTTGTGTAGGAAAGTACTTGGAAAATACCTTCTATTTTAAAAACGGACCAAACGTGGGCTGCTGACTGCTACAGCACTGATTCAGTCCCAAGTATAACTGTCCCTCACTCACATCAGGTTGTTGATCCACATTTTTCTTCTATCCTCTGAAGGTCAAGGCAAAGGAACTATGGTCCCGCATTCCTCAGAAACCAGAACACAGTGTCCCAGGCTTCAGAGCCCCTGCCACAGCCCCTCTTGTGGCAGACATTTGGGAGAGCACCATATCTGAAAACATAAGCTAGAACAGAGGCAGCAGGAGATTTGGAAAGAGGAACTGAATTCAGAAGCCTGGAAAAACCTTGCACACCTACAAGCTGCATGGACATAGCCAAGGATCTTCAATGTTCTGTGCCTCAATTTCCCTAATTTGCAAAACAAGGGTCACAGTAATCCTCTGCCTCACAGAGTTGCCAAGAAAAGTCAAATGAGATGACAGACACAAAATGCTTTAAAAGCCTCAAAGCACTGTACTTGTGTCAGCTCCCATTACCCCAGCTCCACTGTGACATTTAATGGCTGTGTCTCAAGGTAGGACACAGAAAATCATGTGTCTCAGGAAGAAAAGGAGAGGAAAGGAAATAATCAGAGTTTTCTGCCACATAATACAAAGCCCAGACATCATAAATAAAGAGCAAATGTATGCCAACACAGAGGCTTGCAGCTCATGACCTAATAAAGAAGCCTTCAAGAGCTGCCCGAGTCGAAGGCTCTTTCTTAGGGCCACAAAGATGATAAGTGTGCAAGGCAGGATCTGAACCCTCATTTGTCTGAATCCAGATCCGATACTCTCTCCCAATTATGTATTCATTTTCTATGAAATTGTAGGCCACGTTCTGAGAGAAGGATGAGAGCACCTCATTGCTCCAATGGAATCTTTGAAATATCACCAGACCTTCAGTTTCCTCCTCTATAGAACTGAAGTAATAGTAGCACCTCCCTCATAGAGTTCTTGTGAAGATCAAATGAAATAATATAGATAAGGTACTCTGCAAAGCCTTAAAGTGCTATCTAAATGTTAGTTATTACTAATTTCTATAAAGCTAACTAATGTTACTTATCAAATTCTTGAACCTTGACTAGAAGCCCTCCTTTCCAAAAAATTAAAAGTCAACATGAAGAACCTGGACCCTTTCAAAGGAGCCGTCTTTTCTGAAGCCCTCTGTGTGCCTTTAAGTCTCACATACCTGGTACCCACTAGAATCTGCCCTCAAGGCCTCAAACTCAGAAGGCCCAGATCATAGCTAGGAGGGGCATGGCCCTCTAGGGACTGATGTTCAGATGAATATTTGCTGAGTTCTACTCTGCTCAAGCAGCCTTACCTGGGGGTCACAGCACTGTTCAGTCTTGTCTGGCGGGGAGGGTTTACTCAGGACCTAAATACAACTGTGAACAGCTTTTTTTGCCTTAAGCAGAGTGTCCTGATTTGTACATCAATCCCCAGAATTCTTTTTCTACCTCAGGGCTGTTTTCAAAAACACCCCAAGCCAGTTAGCCTAGGAAGCAGACCAAAGGATTGTAGTCACAAAGTTTGTTTCTGTACATTTTGCAAAATAGAAATAGATATAAGTTCTATTTACCAGTAACTGTCTACCCTGTCAAGTCCAGAAGGAATAAATGCTATTCTTGTAATGCAGTTATGATAGAGTGGTTAGAGCTGGTCTCAAAGCTGGAAAGACCTACATGCAAGGCCTAACTCTGCCATGTACCCTCTGTGTGACCCTGCATAAATCTCCTAATCTCTCAATGATCTGAGCAACTCTTGAAGATTCTAAAGATGCAGAGAAGGCACCAACCAGCATTGGTAGAGGGAACTTCCTCAGCTCGGAGACACCCCTCTCGTCCAATGAAATCACAGGATGAAGTTCTATCCCCTCCCCTAGAAAACAAATAAAAATATGGCCCAGCCTTGTTACGGAGCTACCGAGTAGGGTTAGAAAAAAAGTACCAGCTAGCAGTGAAGGGAGAAGCAGGTTCTATCCAATGTTTCAGATAAACTGTGATACCCATGTTTTGGTGTAGACCCCTCCCTCAGCCCCTTCTGCTCCCTGATGAGCTGTCACTGAATGAACCCCAAAAGACCATAGCTTAGAGGGTGGCTAGGTGGCACAGTGAATAGAGCACCAGCCCTGAAGTCAGGAGGACTTGAGTTCAAATCTGGCCTCAGACACAACACAAAACACAAAAAACTAGCCATGTGACCTTGGGTAAGTCACTTAACCCCAATTTCCCCATCCAAAATGCAAAAAAAAAAAAAAAAGAACACAGCTTATGACCTTCAGAAATGAGAGAAAAGGGGTTTAGGGATTTGAAAGGGGAATCAATTTAAATGTCCTTTCCTAAATTAGGGACTACAGTGACTTGAGGTACAGGAGGTCTCCTGAATCTCATGACACTACCATTTCCCAGTCTCCCATCAATAAAATACAACTGTGGATTTCCTGGTGAATATTTCAGACTTCTAGTTGCTGCTGGTACCCCTCATTTGTGGGGTTCCCCTATACAAAAAGAATTCTGTAAGGTGGGGATTGGGAGGAATCCCAAAGATTCTTTCACCACTCTCCATTTCATCTTTCCCAATAATAACATGCCAGCTTCTTAGGGGATTTACCATGAAATATTGAGTGGTGAAGGTGAAGAAAGGCAAATAGAGCCAGAGATAACAAGGTTAACTGTCCCACAAGTTACAAAGGCTCTTCTGCCTAATTCGGCTCCTCAGTACTCACTACAGGATATCTAGTCCATTCTCTAAAGGTCATGGGTTTAGAGACAGAAGGACCTTCAAGGCCATCTAGTTCAAGCCCTTCATTTTACAGATGAGCAAACTGAGGCCCAGACAGTGTCACAAAGAAGTGACAAATAAGGGATTTGAACCCAGGACTCTAAATCTATTGTTCTCTCCACATACCCCATAGCCTCACTGTAGCTTAGTCTCTTGACTAACTCAACTAGACCCAGTCCCACAGCCAGTCTTAGTACCAGCTTTGCTTTCTTCCTAGAATGCATTCCCTGCTCCCTTGGACCTCTAAGAACCCCCTCACTGTCTTCAATATCCAATGCAAGCTTCTCCTCCACAAGAAGTCCTTCCTGATCCCTATCTTCCCTCTCTCCAAATGTCTGATATGTATAGTCTGTCTCCCTTGACATAATGTAAACTCTTTGAAGGCAGAAACTGTTTCATTATTGTCTTTGAACGTCCATCACTTTGCACAGAGAAGATATTTAATACATGTTTGTTGGTTCATTGACTTACTACCCTCCCTGTCTCTCTCTTTTTTCTTGATATTCTCTGTTAGACTCATATTCCACTTCTCTACCCCATCCCACTTTTAATTAGTTGCCTTTTTCACCCATATTATGTAGGTGCCAACAGTTCATTTTTTTTTTTGCTTTTTTTGGAGGGCAATTGGGGTTAAGTGACTTGCCCAAGGTCACATGGCTAGTTTTTGTGTTAAGTGTCTGAGGCCAGATCCAAACTCAGGTCCTCCTGACTCCAGGGCTGGTGCTCTACTCACTGTGCCACCTAGCTGCCCCTCAACAGTTCACTCTTGAATCTGGGCACCACAGCCTAATACTTTATATTTCAACTGGTTAAACTAATTCTTTTCTCTCACATTTCAGTAGACTGATGAAACATTTTCTCCCCAACTACTATATGAGATAAGTAGTGTAGATATTAGCTCCATTGTAGAGATATGGAAAATGAAGGTCAAAGAAGTCAAAGGACTTGCTTGATCCTCTTTACCCTCTAGGTTTTTGAGACATTGTTCTTCCTTCTTCTGCTCTTTCCTGACTGTCTCTTTTGCTGGGTCCTCCTTTGTTACATGCCTCCCATATATGGGCATACCCTAAAGTTTGGTCTTTAGCCCTCTCCTCTTCTTACCTTTTATTAGCTCCCATGGGAACTCTCTATATAGAGAGGTGACATACTCTATGCAGACGATTCCAAGGTCTATTATCCAGCCCTAAACTCACCTGGGCTCAGTCTGGCATCATTCCCATCTTCATCACAATAGTTGGCATTTATAAAGCACCTAAGGCTTGCAAAGGGCTTTACAGGGTGACTTCATTTAGCCCTCATAACCCTGGAGTGGGGAATGGAGGGGCAGGGTAGATATATTATTATTCCCATATTACAGAAGAGGAAACTGACCACCAAAAATGGTTTAAGTGACTTACCCAGGGTCACACATTTAGGAATTTCAAGCTCAGGCCTTATTGCCTTACAAGTCTTGTGCTCTTAACACACTGAATGACTTAGTTGTTAACCAATTAAGTGCTTCTTAGACATCTAAAGCACAGTGTGCCTAAAGCAGAACTCATCATGTTTCCCCCAAATACTCACCTTTGCCATATGTTCCTATTATTTTCAAGGACATCACCATCCTACCAGTCACCCAGGTTCTCAACCTTCATGTCATCCTTGACCCCTCACTTGGACTCATCCCATGTATCTAATCTGTCTCCAAATCCTATCATTTCTACCATTTCAGAATCTCTCATATCTCACATCTCCATTCCTATCTTGTTTGCACTGGTTGCCCCGCCCCCTTACTTGAAATGCCCCTTCTCCTTACCTCTATCTCCAGGCTTCCCCCAAGACTCAGCTCAAATCCCATTTTGTTCAGGAGGCCTTTCCCACAACCCCTCAGCAGGGCTCTCCCCTCTGAGGTTACCTTCCATCTACTCAGTATATATCTTGTATGTATCTAATTAGTTACATGTTGTCTCTGCCATCTATATGGTAATTCCTTGAAGAGAGGATCTGTGTTTTTGACCTTTCCGTGAATCTTTAGCACTTAGCACATGCCTCGCACATATTAAGCAGTTAAGACATGATTGTTGGCTGGCCATATATGATTCAACACTAACCCTAGGTCTTCTTACCTAGAATTCAGGGCTTTTCCAAGATCTTCTCTAGCTCTGAATTTGAAAATCTAATGAACCTACAGTCTAATTCCACTGAGGAAGTCATAGGACCACAGGATTGAGAGCTAGAAAGGACCTTAGAAGTCATCCAGGGTCTTTGAAGGTTAATGTGCCCTAATAATACAAATGGTGAAACTAATGATTTTGTATCTCAGACCTTCTTCTGCTCCTCCATATGGGAATTGGTGCCTTGGTAGAGTAACATAATTATTTTTGTTTGTTTCCCCTTAAAAGTTTAGTGAAAGTCATTCCACTAAGAAAGGCCTACTTCACAGAACTTCACAGGAAAAGAAGTCTGCCAATTTCTTGGATTTTTGAATAAGGTAAAATATCCCAGCCTCTCTCTGGGGGTTACTGCCTGTGAAGGGAGAGATCCCAATGCTGTTTCCTCTGGCTTTTTTCACGTCTAATTTACTATAGCCTATTTACCCTTCAAAAAACAAATGGGGTAAGTATGAGCTTCCCCTTAATCTGCAAGTTTCATCTCAAAACACTGAGTTTAGGGTGAGAAAACTGAAATATATTAGAGCATATGTAGATCCCCAGACAATTCTGCCTCAGGTTCAATGTACTACGTAGGTCAGAATTCACCCAAAATCATAGCTCCAGAACACTGCTGATTTATTTTTCCTGGTCAGCCAAGGAACATAATTAGTTCAGAGCAAAGGCATTTAATGAGCAGGCAAAATCAGAAAAGTAACAATAAAACATTTACCCCACAACTTTAGGGCACACTCTCCCACAAATACATTAGAGACTCAGTGGGGGGAGTGAAAACACATAGGAAACATGGGGAGAGAAACAAACATAGGAAGCACCTGATCAGGGCACACACATAGAGAACATAAGTAATCAAAGCTCATATAGAAATCAGCTTGCCCTTCTTACAGAGGAGGCCCACCATATTTTTCTGATGATGTAATCCCACTGAGCTTGCTCTCCCTGGCACTCATATCCCAAACAGCCTCTGGCAGGCAGGTAATTTCTGCTAGACACTGATTCCTCCTGATCTTACTGGCTGCTACTAGATGGTGTACCACTAGTCCTGTGGCTGTTGTTGGTCACTGTCAGAAGTTGCTCCAGTGGACACAAGGCTTTGGACCTTTACTCTTGTGCCAGCTTCTTGCTGCAAATGTATTCTTAGCTGAGGTTCCACCTCTTTTGTCTTGAAGCCTACAACAATTTCAGCTATCTACACCTGCAAGCTTAAATCAACTTTGTAACTTCCACTTTCTACTCACTAGGGACAATGTCTCTGTTAGAAACCACTCTCTGATTTAGGATTAGAAATCTCTTGAGGCTCCCTACTAGGGTTTCATTGTTAAACTGTATCAATAAACTGTCTGCCCTTCCAATAAATTATCTAGGGCTTTCTAGATCCAAGGCCAATCAGTTTTTCAGCTTCAAAATTCTCACATGCAAATCAGTTGTGGGAGAAAGGCACAAAAACAAATGCTATGTCCAGAGGCAAAATCATTGTTTTCTTCCTACTTCTCTTTAGAATCTATGGCCAAAAGCAAGATGCACTGCAACATTATATATAATTACAGTGCTCACATGGTCTTAGACATCATTTAATCCAACCCTCCTCCTTCCATGTTATAGATGAACAAATGGAGGCCTAAAGAGGGAGGGCAACTTGCCCAAGATGACACAGTCAGTGGAAAGATCCCGGACTGTAAACCAAGCCTAGAAGCTAGGTGGCATAGTGGATAGAGCACAAAACTTGAAGTCAGGAAGACCTGAGTTTAGATCCTGATCAGATACTTAGTAGCTATGTGACCCTGAGCAAGTCACAACCTCTCCGTGCCTCTTCTATAAAATGGGATGTAAATATAGCACGCACTTCGGAGTTGTTAAGGATTGTATGAGTTAATACATCAAAGTGCTTTGCAAAAGAAAGCATCATATCCACGCTATTTACTGTTATTATTATACCTTGTGATTTCCAGAAAAGGACTTTCCCTCCCTACCACATGCCTCCTCTCCTGTCAAGTATTAGGCTTGCAGCTAGGAAATCATCAATTTAAGCTGTTAGCACAGATGAAAATTCAATTATGAATTCCTAGGCACCAGGAATAGAACATGGAACATGTCTAGGCTTCAGAGGTGATAAGGTGAATACAAAGCCAACCTGGCTGAATTGTACAAGACATATATACATGACATTTCCAAAACTGCCACATGTTAAGCTCAAAATTACAGGATAGTTGCACACATGCCAGTCACATGGCTCAGGAAACACAGCTGCCCTCTTCACCAGAATCCAGGCTCATCTCTTCTGTCCAGAAATGAGGACCTGATCTTCAATGGGAAAAGGTAGGACCAAGTATCTATTACCCTTCTTCAATTCAATTATTAAAGACATAAAAATCCCCTGCCCTTAATGAGTTTATATTCAATACAATATGTGCACAAAGAAGTTGGGGGTGGGAGGTCTGAACCTGTGATTTCATCAATATGGTAAACTCCTAAAGAACAAAAAACCCTACACCAATGGAGTCAGTGAGTCCATAAACATTTAATAAGCACCTATTGTGTGCCAGGCAATGCCAGGTACTGCAAATAAAAAGAAAGGTAAAAAACAGTTCCTGCCCTCAAGGAGCTCACAGTCTAATGACGAGGGCAACAGCAAGCAACTATGGACAAATAAGATACATACAGGATAAAATGAAGACAATAAACAGATGGAGGCAGGAATAGTAGTGAGGATCAGCATTTGTTCTGCAACAGCCTTAGAGAATCACCCAGGGTACTAAGACATCAAGTGACTTGACCAGGCTAACACAGCCCATAAATATCAGATATGGGGTTGACCCTACCCCTAGCTCAGGATACCACTCCCCCCCTCTACAGATAAGTAAAGTACAAGGAAAAGGGAGTGGTGAGTGATCACTAACCACTCATCTACCTCACCCCTCATTCATGGATCCATATCAGAGAAATATACATAATTGTTCTGGGTGCCAGGACAGCTCTGTCCATGAAGGAGTCTGGGAGAAAACCTCCAGCAGACAAGTGGCCAGTGCTCATGCCAGACGTCCATGACCGTGGCCTTTTCCCTTTCCTACAACACTGCACTTTCCAGTTTGTCCTTTTCTTTAGTTTTTTCAGAGTCAACAAGACAACAAGCACTTATTAAAAAGCCTCAATGGGATGTACATGAAAACTAATAAGGTGGGGAGAAAGTCCTAAAACCTTGAGGGATGGAATAGAATAAGCTTAGGCTTAATCAATGCTCTGTGTTCATTAGGAAAGGCTGGATTCTCACATGATGCACACAATCCATGACACCAGTAGTCTTATCAGGGAAACTGCCATAACCACCAGAAAAAGAACTATTCAAGAACACCTAGTCCTGATGGGTTTCACCTTTTTGTGTCCTGGACCCTGTGGGCAGTCATTCTGGTGACACCTGTGAATCCCTTCAGAAAATAATATTCTTAAACACAAAATAAAATGCATAAGATTACAAAGAAAATTATATTGAAATACAGTTATCAATTTTTAAAAAAACAAAATTCATGGTACGGAGGTTAAGAACCCCTATCCTAATCTAATGACCTATATTTTACAGATCAGGAGACCAAGGCCCAAAGAGGCAGTCACTGGCCTAAGATTCCAGAGGTGGTGAATGGCAGAGCTCCAATTAAAACTGAAGGCCCATGACTTCAAATCCCATACTGATTCCTCTGTGCCATGATGCCTAATTCCTTTCTCCTCACAAAAGGAGGAGGAGGAGGAGGAGAGAAGAAGAAGAAGAAGAAGAAGTAGTAGTAGTAGTAGTAGTGGTGGTAGTTTGACAAGAATAAATTTTTTCCTGTTTGCTCTTTAATCAGTGCTCGGTACCCATTAGAAAAGGCTGGATTCTCACATGATACACATAATCCATGACACAAGTAGTCTTGTCAGGGAAACTGTCATAACCACCAGAAAAAGAACTCTGCTAAATGCCCTATACTCTCTCCCATAATATAAGTATTTTCAGGACAAAAATGAGAAAACAAAACACAAGAATAACAACCTTTCCCAAGGCTCTGATTCCCACCAGCTGTCAATACCCTTCAAACCTTTCACAGAGTTCAGACTCTGCCTAGATTCCCAGCAGGTCTATGCTGCAGTGATAGGATGCTTGACCTCTGGGCTTGGCCACTACTGGAGAATAAGAAGAATGTGGTCTTTCCCCAAATGTTAAATGTAGCCCTTAAATTATATCTAAGAGGAAAACTCACTAGGTAGAGAAAGGGTCCTAAAACTGTATAAGATGGGATAGGATATACGGAGGCTCTGGCAACTCTCTGCACCAATCAGGAATGGCTGCTTACATCAGAGAATGGTTCTCACATCACACACAATCCACAGTCAGTAGTGTGAACCAGTAAAACTGTCAGAACTGCTCAAGGCAGGAGCCCCAGGGGACCTTCTGTACCCTCAACTCAACAAAACAATAAGCAGATCTGATAAAGTGAATCAGCAGCATATTACTTTATACTGAGGAAGAAAAAAAAACACAGAAAACCATGTGTATATGATCATCAAATTAGTAAATTCCTTCCACAGTCTGGGTCCTAACTATATTTCAGTTTTAATTTCATATTACTTCCCTTTCACACATGCTCTATTTTAGAGAACTTGACCTACTAGTGTTCCTCATACAAGATTTTTCATCTCCTACTTGTGTCTTTGCACAAGCAGTAACCTCCCAGGCCTGCCCCCATCCTAATCCAGAATATACTCTCCTCACTTCTGCCTCTTAGAATCCCTGTCTTCCAAGAGCATACAGTTCACATAAACCCTTTCTTGACCATCTGCTTGTGAGCACTTTCTGTGCCTTGGAATGACTTTGCATATATGTAGTTAACCCCCCTATTAACATAACACACTCCCCCACCCCAGCCCTATTTTGATTTGTCTGTGGATCCCCACCACTTAGGCCACAAGGTCTGTTAAATTAAATCACATTCTACCACTTGTTGGCCATGAAGCACACCTGTTAACCAAGATTCATAGTGACAGAAAGCAAATTAATGGGCCAGACTGAAGAGAAGGCTATTTTAACCCTTTTTTTCAAGGATCAAGGGATCTAGCTGAATCCAAATGCAAACAAGGAATTTGGCAACACAGCAGCAAAGAACTGACATTTATGTATAGCCTTAAATAACTTTACAAAAATTATCTCATTGCATCCCTACAACAACCCTGAAAGGTAGGTGCTATAGTTATCCCCATTTTACAGATGAGGAAATTGAGGCAGAGAGAGGTAAAGTGAGCTGGTAAATATCTGAGGCTAGGTTTGCACTCAGGTATTCTTGACTACAAGTCCAAAACTCTGTCCACTGTACCCCCTAGATAATATCTGTATGTCTATTTCAAGGCTTAAATGTATATAAAGTGTGCATTGAAAACCTCAAAGTACAACATAAGGGATGGCTCATATTTTTAAGTTTTATTTTACGATTTCATTGGTTTGAGAAACTCCCAGTGTGGAAATTTTCTCCACCAATCCAAGTCTGCAACTTCAAGCTCTAGGTAGTGGTGAGGAGTGAGAAGTTAACTGATTTGAGAGGATCACACAGCCAGGAAAGGGCAGAGAACCCCAGCCTTCCCAACTCCAAGGCTGGTTCTATCTCCGTTCTGCTTTTGGGGGGATTCTTCATGATTATCATTGAAAATGAGATGCAAAACTTTTTTAATTAAAATTTTAGGAGGTTTAAGTTTCAGAAATACTTTCTGAACACAACTGAATGATAGAAGAAAATCAGAAGGTTAATGAAAGAGGGGAGAAGACAGTTAAAACACCGAAGATCATTAAAGCTTGACAAAAGAATGCTGAGGGGTGATTCTGTAATTTTCTTCAGATACCTGTGGCCTCTAACCAGAATGATGACGACCAGTTATTATTCTTTATCTAGAGTATAGAGAGAATAGGGGAAAACAATAGGACCCTGGAGTCTGCAAAGGGCTTCACATAGATAATCCCAACTGAGTCTCAAGAAGGTCCTCAAGGTAGTCACTTCAGGGCTTAATATCCCCATTGAACAGTGGAAAACATCGAGGCTAAGAGAGGTCACCCAGTTTGGCCATGGACACTCAGCCAGTAAATGTCAGAGGCAGCATTTGACCAAAGGAAGCATGACTCCAAGTCTAGATGTGCTGCAATACTCTTTTGCTTCCTCAAAAGAAAAGGGGACTGAACTGGGGACATGAGCAAGGTGGGGAGGGGCTGGCAACAGATTATACTGAAGAAGGAATTTTGCCTCTTCTTCCCAGGGAATCTGGGATTAAAGACAGTGCTGCTTTAAATGAAAGAGATCAAACAGATGACCTGTTAAGGTTCATGATCCAAAGAATTGATGAATTGTGGGTGAATTTGATATTGTATTTAAGAGCCCTTTACTTACTTGGTCACAGCTACTTGAGACCTTAGGAGGGAACAAGTGAGAGGTTATAGTCAGTAAGACTGGTATTATGTAAATTGGTCTAGGCCCAGACATTCCCAAATGGGGTATTGCCTCCACTGTCCCTGTGCCCTTATTGTTCTGGTAGGGCATAAGCTGAAAGTTTTGAAAATATCCCTCTTCTATCATTTATTTTTCTACCCCCTCTTAATCCCCAACAACACTGAAGCAGCGTAGGGCTGTGGAAAGGATCCTGGATTTGGAGTCACCAGATGACATAGCACCTCTGGGACCCTGAGAAAGTCACTTAGGTTTACAAAGACTCAGTTTCCTCACCTGTAAGATGAGGTTGAACTAGACCTTGTCTGGAGTTCCTTCCAGCTCTAAGTCTATGATTCTACAAAGAATTGCAATGGACCCTCAAAGTTTGCAGGTTAGTCTATCTCTGCCAACATAGATGTTGCTGCTATGGTTACCAAAGACTTGCTGAGAACCTAGGGCAGTGCCCTGGCTACTTTTTGTCACTAGACAAGCTTTTAACTAAGTCTACTCTTCTCATTTCAACTGGACAGCTGGGGAAATCCATGAAAAAGAGGAAGAGCATTGGCCTCAAAACTCATCCTGAGAAAATATTATTGCTATCTTAATGCCTCTTTCCCCCCAAGGAACTGTGTTAGGATCGAAAACAGCTTCAAGATAAAGATCCTTTTTAGGGGACTTGTGTTTTAGGGGTGTAGACTTTCATATTTCCAGTCTAAATTTCTGTAACTATTGAGAAAAGACAAAGATTCAACCAAGAATATATTTTCCCATTTTCATATTTTAAAAAACCCTCCCCATTGTGTGTGTATGTTTCTTCACAGTTTGGCCAAGACACACAAGTCTATCACAGTTTGGATTTGGTTTGCATCACAGTAGAATAATCTGATTTAACCCCCTGAAGTCCTGATCACTAATAAAACCAGAATTCACTCACAAAAAAAATATCAAATGTGTAACTTTCCTTGGTAGTCACAAGACAAAACAGCTGTGAAAGTCCAATTGGCCCAGGCCTCATTTCTCCAACTCTTCTAAAACCCAGGACAGAGAGCCTCTTGGAGGAATGGAGTGACCACTAAAGAGTTAACCCAGCTGAGTTCTGGGATAACATGAGGATGGAGTCTGAATTTTTTTTTTTTAAGGCAAACACCTGGAGGGGAAAAAAAGTAGTATTTTGTTTCTACCTCAAGAAATTGCCGACAAACATAAAGCAAATCACATCAGTGGAATACTCAATTATCTGCACATGCTAATTAACTAAATGTAATCAGCCCCCTTTCAGGCCTCTTTTCACCTGCAGTAATATAGGGACTGGATTTGCTTCCCTGATCCCCACCATGGGTAAAAACATTAGACAGTCTGCATGGTGCATCCAAGAGTAAGTAGTAAGCACAGATTTCTGCTGATGGCAGGAATTTTCTCTGCTCAAGGCACCAAGAGAACCCACAATATGGAGATGGTAGGACCGGCTGTAGACGGCAATTATTTCCCAAAGATATTTTAAAGCATCAACTTAAAGTTCAGCTAGATAAAACTGTGCTCTGAGAGGGCTGTTTCATAAAATCGGACCCAGAGAGTCATCTGAAGTCGTAAATATGCAGCCATGACAATTAAATATTCATGAAATCAAGAGTTACTGAAAAGCTGAGTATATTAGAATATTAAAATCCATTGCCTTTCCCCCTCTTCTTTCTTATAGGCTTTTTTTTCTATATCTGCAGAGCAACACAGACCCAATCTAAATGTCTTCCAATCCCAAGGTTTTAGTGAGTTGCTTTTTACATGAAAACCATGTCACTGACACCCCCCCCCCCCCCCATTGAAACACAACCCTGAAGCTCATCTTGATCCCTGCATGCAGCACACATTCTGACCACTGGTGATTTCGGGGAAGACAAGCATTCTTCCCCCTTAAGACTTGTCAAGTGAACCCAACTCTAAATCCATTGTGGCTAGTGCATACTCACTGTGATCCAGCCATAGTTTTAAGTATTTATTCAATCTACCTGCATATTATAAGTATTCACAGAAACCAGACCACTCTCCAACTCAAAGGTTTCAAGCCTTCCTGGGATATTATTGTCTCTTAAGACAGTGGAACTCATCATACGACCCACATCTTTCCCATTCAACTTACATTGATCAGACCAAGCCTGATGTAGTAAATGGCCTGAGCGCAGTTTTACAGTTCCCAAACACAAATCATAACTTTTTGGGGAGAGGGGGGAGGATAGGAATTCCCATTCAATTTCCCCAAGTTTAATATCATCAACGCAGGTGCCTCCCGTGTTCCACAGAACACTTAGCCTCCAGTTTCACCAAAACCACATGAAGATGCAGAAAATGCCCAGAGACAGATTCACTTTCTGATCAGTACATCAGGGCTGACGTTGTTATAATGGCAATTTAAAAAATTCCATTTCTTCCTCTTTGTGAGTTATTTGAGGGGTGGCAGGGACAGAATGAAATTGGAACCATCTTTCCTTGAACTCCATTATCTAAAAGACTGTCCCTTTCTACAGTAAGAAGGAGCTGTCCCTTGGTCTGCAATGACACAGCAGGGTTGAGCCCGATTTGAGGGGCTGCTCTTCGGGGGGGAAGGGGGGGACAGGTGAGGCCCCAGGGCTCCGCAGCATTAATAAGGCTCAATTCTGCAAATGAGAGAAACTTTGCTCCCCACTGCTGGACATCTCTGCTCTGGGGCTTCTCTCCTGCTCCCCGCCCCAGACCCCAAGGCTTCCCCAGAGCCACTTCAGAACTCGTGGCTCCGGAGGAAGGAGCCTGCAGAGCCTGCTCCCTTGAATTTGAGAGGGCAAGCAGAGGTCTGTCTGCCCGCCCTTCTGGGCTGCTGGCCCCAGCCTCCCCCTGCCGTCCCTGCCTCACCCTCACCCCTCATCCCCAGGCATGGGAGAGCTAGCAGCAGCCAGACTCGCCTTTGCACACCCAGACAGCTCCATCCACCCTGCAATCCAGGACAGGCTCCTCCACGCCGGCGCTGCCTCCACTTCCTAAAGTCACTCCCCATCGCCACCCCCGCCCCGCGAGAGACCGACAGACACACAGGACACACAGACAGACAGCTGGACAGGCAGACAGACAGGCCGGCCGGCCGGCAAGCAGCCCTTCTCGCCCTGTCCCAGGCCCCCGCCCCTCCGCCCGCAGACCCCACCCTCTGGCCCGGGCTCTCCAGCCAGGGCAGGGGGTGGAGGCGATCCGAGGGCTCCCGGCTCAGCGCGGAGATGCTGGGGAGGGGGCGGCCGGCAGACCTACCTTTTTGTCTTCTTTCTCACTGTTTGGTCTCTTCTCTGGGTGGCTGTCCCCGGCGGCCGCACTTTCCCCAGGCTGCTCATCCTGCGGCGGCGGCGGTGGCGGTGGCGGTGGCGGTGGTGGTGGTGGCTGCTGACAGCCTCCGCCAGCCCCCTGAGAGTGGGGGATGGGCTCCGGGCACTGAGAAACTCCCTTAACATCCATCTCCATCTTCCGATTCACTGTAGGGCGAGACAAAAGCGGGGCAAGGACTTGGCAGCCAGCGGCGCACGGTGGCTCCCTTCACGGGCCCGCGGCACGCATGGCTAGGGGAACCGGCACGGGCGCAGTCGCTCTGGCTCCAGCTCCGGCTCCAGCTCCAGCTCCGGCTCGGGCTCCGGCTGGGCTCGGGCTCTGGCTCTCCCCCGCCCCGGGCTCTCCGCCGCCCGCCCCCCTTCCTCCTTCCCTCTCTTCCTCCTTTCCTCCCTTCCTCCCTCCCTCCCTCCTCGCCCCTAGAACGTCCAGACTTTTGTATCCATTGAGAGCGCGCCTGTGCCTGTGGGGCTGCGTGTGTGTGTGTGTGTGTGTGTGTGTGTTGTGTGTTGTGTGTGTCCTTGGTGCGGTGGCCTTCAAGCTCCCCGAAACAGCCAACGAGAACCAAGCAGCTGACGCCTGGCCGCCCAGACCCACTGAGCTCCAGCCGGGCGCGGTGGTTATTTACTTTCTCTCCTTATCTAGGTCCCAAATCCAGACCTTTGTTTTTTCCCTTCTCCCCCTCTCTGGCTCCCTTCTGCTTTTCCCGTTTCCCCAAACCCCCTCCCCGGGAGCCTTTGGAACAAAGTTAACTGGAAGAACAAACCACAGATCGCTGGGATTAGCCCGGGGAAACTGCCAATATGCTGGTCACGCCAAGGAAAAGTTCAATGTCCACCCCACCCCCACGCCGACCCCACCCCCAGCCCCCGGTGTTCACCCAGCTAGGCTTCCCTCCTCCCCTCCCCTTCTCCCGGCCAGAGCCTGTGCTACCCAAAAGCAAAGGAAAACAAGCGATTTCCCGACCTGTGCAAGGTGGTGGTGGCGAGGATGAGAGCCGTGCATGGGCACGATTGTGGCTGGCGTAGCCCCCCCTTACCCACGCCCGAGCCCCCCACCTCCACCTCCCCCCCCTTCCACTGGTGACTGCGATCTCCTGGATGGCAGTCGCCTGGCAGGCTGGGGTGAGTGTGTGCGCGCGCGTGTGTCTGAGTGTGAGTGTGTGTTTGGTGTGTGTGACTGGAGCTCCCTCTCTCCTTCTCCCTCTGTCTGCTCTGCCAGCGGCGTGGCACGCAGCATTGCACAAGGAGAACTGGAGTAAAGAGGAAAAACAAGAGACAATTTCGGGCAGGAAATCGACATCCCTCCCAGCAGCCTGCTCCCGGGTTTGAACCTGACCAGAGGGGAGAAAATATCGTCTGTCTCTTAGTCTGTCTCCTTTTAGTTTGGAATAAATGCCGGGAGCCCAAGCTGGATGGGGGAGGAGAAGGGAGAGGAGAGAAGCTAGGGGCAGGCATTTACTGCAATATGCCTTGGATTTTTTTTTTTCCTTCCAAATGTTAGCTGCCTTTTTCAGATTGGAAGTTGTGCCTTTTGCAAGAACATCCTCTCAGAAGGGCAAGTGTTGCCTTTGGTTATGATCCCAGTGGTCAGATAGCGGTTATTCTCTCAATGTGTATATATTTTAAAAATGAATGGCAAGGTTAGACTTGGTAATTCTTAAATCAGGGCTCACCATCAGGTGATCAGGTTACACTTCTAAATTTAACATCACATTGTCCTGGGGAACTGCCTGGCAACTTCACGGAAACATCGAGGGGGAGGGACTTTCGAGAGTGGCCCTGAGACTTGTCTCAGTAATAGCTCTCCTGATAATGAAATATTTGGTTATTAAGATGCAGGTCAATAGGAAATGATGCCCTTTGCTCCTTGGCTTGAGATTCCATAATATCCCCAACAGATTAGCTAAATGCACTATTCATTTTATCTCCCAGAAAATGTCATCAGGTGTGATGAACACATGAGGCTGACCTGAAGAAGTGGAGAAAGCTTATCTTATCGTTCCTCCCTGCCTCACATTATCCTCAATATAACTTTAAGGCAGCAATTACACCCCTCCCCCTTACAGGTCAACTAGTCCCGTGCTCTGGTACTGTCTCCTATGGACGAAAGAGCTAGAGCTCTAAGGGGCTTCAAGAGGCACCTTCTCCGATCATCTTACAAGAAAGGAAAATGAGGTCCAAGGAAGCTTCATCATTTGCCCAGGGTCACACAAGTAGTGAGCTATGGAGGCAGGAGACAAGCTTAGGTCCTCTAATTCCGGAGCCCTGCCAGGGCTTCTTAACCTTTTTGCGTCAGAGACTCCTTTAGCCATCTGCGTAGCCTCTGCAACTCCTCAGAAAAATGTTTTTAAATGCATAGAATATATACATTACATACAAATGTCATATAATGTCTGGTCATCATCCAATAAATAAATGCATTGCTACAATTATCAAAAAATGCATGAAATAAAATACATAGGATTGCAAAGGAAATCAAATACACCGAAATAGTTACATATTTTTTAAATGTTCAAAGACCAAAGGGTTAAGAACCCCAGTATGTTCTTTTCACTGTATTGCACTATCTTTGAAAAGAATCTCTTTTAGCCTCTACGTAGCTTGATAATAAGTGCTCACATTAGTTTGGGACGTTGTGTAAATCATCAAATTTAATTATGATAAAATGCTTTACCATCATTTCGCTTTCATCCTCACAATAACACGAGGCTTGTGTGCTCCCATTTTATATGATAAAAGTGGGGCTCAGACGCATTAAGTAACTTGTCCAAGGCCAAGAAAATATATGAGGCAAGATTTGAACTCATGTTTCCATACTGCACATTCAGCATTCTGTGGAAGATCATAACATATTCCTGTGGAGTTAGGTATTACACAAATTATCTCTTTGCTAAATATCACATAATTAGTAAATGACCAAGCCAAGATTTAAATCTAGGTTTGACTTCAAATCTAGTGTTCTTTCTAGGATAATTCAACCAAAAGTAACGCTATGAAATAGAAAGTCTTAGGGTCTGAATTAGTCAGCTTTCATATTAACTGTTAATTTTTTGTAAAAAAAAAAAAAAGAAAAGAAAAGAAATGCTAAAAAATATCCAAAATTACTTTTGGGTTATTTTTGTTTTCAGTTAGGAATCTAAGTGGGAAAATTGTCTTCAAATGAAGGTGTTGCAATTGTTATATATTCTGAGGAATCAGATTGGATTTTGACATATCCAGGAGAGACACTTTACTAGAACATACTCTTTAAGGTGGTGTTCTGCTCCAATGAATCAATTGTTTTTATAGTCAACAAACAATAAACCCAGTGGGATCTTGCATTCTCTGAACCTTTTAATCAATTATGTTACTATAAAGATGTGAACCTCTATAGAATATAATTTGGAAATCTTAGCAACTCTCTTCTCCAGTCTTTAACCAGGATGTCCCTGATGCACATGTCAATTTTTCTCATAAAGGCTTTGTTAAGGTAGCACAGGTCCATGGTGGGTGTGAGCAGTCTAAAAATACTATTAACAAAACTTTGTGCAGGGAAAGCTGCAGAAAAAAATGTCATTAGAAGATGTATGACCGCAAAAGGAGGCAGGTCTTTGGCATTCACTCAGTACCAAGTAATGTCAAGGGTCCCCAGGTTCTCATAGAAGATTTCCAGGAAGATTACACAAGAGACAGACAAGATGAAGAGGTGAGAATGGGCTGCCACATACTTCTCTGGCATGAGTGCTTATACTAGTGAGATTGAAGGTACATTTAAGGATCAATATATAGGAAAAATAAGTTTGCTTCAGTATGAGATTCACTGTATTGTTCAAGAGTAGCAGCTCTGATGATTAAAGGGCATCATTGTTCAAGTGAGAATCAAAGAAACTGGGATTCCAATCCTGCTTGTTACTGGTTGCAGTAACATCTAACTTACAGTTTGCAGGATCATAGGGAACTCATTATACCTCACTGTTTCAGTATTCTTACTAATAGAATGGATATAATATTATGTGAAGGGCCTGCCTTGCCTCGTAGGGATCTAAGAAAATAATGTATGTAAAATGTTTGCAAATCTCAGCCTACTATTTAAATGTCAGCTATTACAATGTCTTTAAAATGGCATTATACTATAGTGAACAAAATATGCAAGTCAAAAAAGAAAAACATTGGAATGAATGAACATACCAAGAGATTCCAAGTTTCCTCATCGTCTGGGAGGACTTACATTGAAGGAAATAAAAATTACACATCTTGGTCATTTGTTTTACTCAAATAGATTATTTTTTTAAGAGCTATCTTCAAATACTTATGCATCTGAGGTTTGACTGTAGGCAAACACAAAGACACATAATCTTTGGAGCAGTGAGGTTATGAATCTGACAGATTTTCACTTTTCAACATGAAAAAAATCACATGGTGGGACAGAAGCTAGAGCAGCTGAATAGAATCTGATCCTTCTTCCATGCTTGTTTCCTCCAAAATGTGTTTCTGCATTTCTTTAAGGGTTTCAATGATTATATTAAAAATAAAGACACCAACACATCAAGTTGGCTGTTCTATATTTAGAAATCAGCTCTAAAAACCTCCTATTGTTACATACAAATATTTTCCCCATTCTTCTGCCCTTGTATTTTTGGAACTCCCAATTGTTCTGTATACATCTGCCTTAAGTAAATATGGATTCACCCAAAATATATTGCACATCAAAACTGTTGATTACATACATTTGGGCACCTAATTATTCATGCAGATTACTGCTTCAAGCATTGCAGGCAGCTTGCAATATTCCCAAAATCTAGACCTCCAAGTCATCAGAAGTATTTTCTATTTTACTATTTTCCTGTTGCCTTAATTGGCTTCATTTCTGGATCATAAGGAAACAAATCTCATGGATAATTCTGACCTTTACATGCCCTCCACCCAGCCACCTCAGATGAATCATAACAGCCTGGTCAGCTTTATCCAATGTTGTTTCTCTCTTCAGTGTGTGGATCAAACCGTTTTGTTTCTTCAGTCTTTCCAATGACAGTTACCAGAAGGGTTGGATCTTCAGAGTTCTCCATTTAAATGTTATCATTGATATTTCATCCATTTCTTGACCTTTCAATTTGACTGACTGAGCTCATCATTCTGTCATATCCTCTCCCTCTTCCCATCCCATCAGAAGCCCTCCTGGAGATTCCAGAATGATGGAAATGTAATAAGCTAAACAACTTTTCCCTCATCTCTCATAGTTGTGGATTTGGGTAGTACTGGCCAACAGTCTAAGTCATCTATTCTTCAAGATAACAAGTCTGATTCCCTCTAGTGCCTTGTCTTATCATAGAGGTGAACCAAAACTTGTCAAAAGCTCTGTCAGATGTGTCCAAGCTTGGCAAGCTGGACCAAGCTACAAAGGCTATGCTGGGGTCCCATTTGGAGGGTCTTGCCATCACAGCCTTAGCTCTCAATGTGATAACATATTTTGGCCACAGTAGCTCATGAAGACGTTCTGCTAAGTCATGAGAGATTGCAATGTCAGCTTGTGAAAGAATTATTTGGACTAATGAAATAATGGATTTGGGGGCACATTTTATAAGTCTCAGATAGATCCAAGGAACATAATGATGGTCATAAAGACAATTTTTTTTCCCATGACAACAAGTCAATTGATTTAGTCTGTTTTTATGGATGCCCTCCTGGACCATGTATTTTAATGCATTTTTTAACATTCTTTTAAAAAAAATTTGAGTTTCATTTTTCCCTCTCTCTCTATCCATCAGGAAGGCAAGTGATATGATACTCATTACACATTTGAAGGCATGAAAAAGATATTTCCATATTAACCATGTTGCAAAAAAAAGCAACAACAAGAAAAATAAAGTGAAAAAATACACTTCAATCCACACTCAGTTCATCAGTTCTTTTTCTAAAGGTGGATAGCATTTTTCATCATAAATTATTTGGAATTATTACAGATTGAGTGGAGGTAGGTTTTTCACAATTAATTGTCATTACAATATTGCTGTTACTATGTACAATGCTCTGGTTCTGCTCATTTTATTTTGTATCAGTTCAATGTATGTCCAGATTTTTCTGAAATCATCTCTTTTGTCATTTCCTGTTGCATAATAGTATTCCACCACAATCATATACCACAACTTGTTTAGCCATTCCCCAATTGGTGAGCATCCCTTCAATTCCTAATTCTTTGCCACCACAAAAAGAGTTGCTATAAATATGTATTTTTTACACTGGGGTCCTTTTCCTTTTTCTTTGATTTCTTTGGGATACAGACCTAGTAGTGGAATTTTTAGGTCACAGGGTACTCACAGTTTTATATCCCTTTGGGGATAGTTCCAAATTGTTCTCCAGAATGGTTGGACCAGTTCACAACTCCACCAACAATGCATTAATGTACCTATTTTCCATATCCCTTTTAATATTTTTCCTGTTCCTTTTCTATCATGTTAGCCAATCACTCCTGGACAACATATGGAGAAAGTTTCCAGATTTTCCTTCAATGAATCATAGGATTTTGAACAGGAAGGGATTTTAGAGATTATCTAGCCCAAGGGCTCTTGAACTTAGATGGGGGAAATGTCATGTCTTTATTTTTGCTAACATTTAACTGAAATTTAATATTTCCTCCAATTATTTGAAATGAGTGTTCTGAGGTGTCCATTAAACACAAAAAGGTTAAGAATCCTTGATCAAGTCCAACTCCTGCATTTGATAAAGGAGGAAACAGGCCCAGAGGAGATAAGTGACTTTCCCAAAGTCATCCAGTTTGGGACGATACAAATACAAAATAGTAACCTTAGTAAATATCTGCTTGTCAGGTGGTCTCCTGAACAGTACCTCCAGAGAATCTATGGTTATTCCAATGCTATTTAACGTTGTTATCAGTGACTTTGGTAAAGGTGTCGCAGTAGATGGTAGGCTTATGAAATCTGCAGATGATGCAGAGCTGGGAAGACAAGCTAAGATGGCAGATAACAAAGTCAAGACTTTGAGAGGATAGAACATTGGGCTTAATTTGATACAATGAAATTAAATGGTGATGCATGTAAAATACTACATGCAATTGGGTTTAAAAAATTAACTTCACAAGTATAGGATGAGTGAGGAGTTATTAGACAGTTTGTCTGAGAAAGATTTGTGGGCTTCAGTGGCCTGCTGGTTCCATGAGTCAGAAGTGTGATATAGCAGCCAAAAAGCCCCTAAAGAGGGGCTCCCTAAAGAGAGGCACTGCTCTCAAGGTTAAAAGGCCAATCATCCTTGTGTCCTTGATACTCTCCTATCTCTAAGTTTTCAGAAAATCATTCCCTCAGTTCTCCTCCCACCTTCTCATAACCTGTGCTGGATCTTCATCTAGGTTAGAGCTACTAATTCTAAGAGTCCCAGAAGGTTCTGTCCTGGGCTCTCTTCTCTTCTTCTTCTATACTACTTTACTTGATGATCTCATCAGTTCTCATAAATTCAATTATCATCCTCATGCTAATGATCCACAAATCTGCCTATCCAGCTCTAAATCTCTCTGTTAACCTCCAGACTTGCATCTCTAGTGTTACTGGATGCCTCTTAGAAATCTTAAAGTCAATGTGTTCAGAACTGAACTTATTATCTTTCTCCAAAAAAACCTAGTCAATTTTAAACTTCCCTGTTACTGTAGAGGATAGGTGTTATCTTCAAATCTCTCTCTCTCCCCTCCCCCCGTCTCCCTCTCCCTCCCTCCTTCTCTCTCTCTCTCTCTCTCTCTCTCTCTCTCTCTCCCATCACCTCATATAACGATTACTGAAATAGTCTCCTGGTGGGTCTGCTGCCTCAGATTTAGCCTCACTCCAATCCAGCCACCACTCAGCTGTCAAAGTAATCTTAAAGTTCAAGTCTGACTATCCTGGGTACTTAATGAACTTCAGTGGCCCCCTATCAAATCACGATATCAGGATCTAATATAAAATCCTCTTTTTGGCATTCAAAACCCTACATAACCTGACCTCCCTTTCCAGCCTTCTTATATCTTCCACCCCATGTTCTTTTCAATCTAGTGACACTGGTCTCCTTGCAGTTCCTCAAAAGAGACACTTCATTTCCTGACTCTGGGCATTTTCACTGTTTGTCCTCAATACCTAGAATTTTCTCCCTCCAAATCTCTACCACTTCCTAGTTCCCTTAGAGTTCTAGCTAAAATGTCACTCTATAAGAAGCCTTCCATGATGCCTCTTAATTCTAAAGTCATCCTCTGTTGGGTTTTTTCCCCCAATTTATCCTGTATATAGCTTGCCTGTACATAACTGAATGATTCTTCCCCATTAGATTGTGAGCTTCTTGAAAGCAAGACTGACTGCCTTGTACCTTTCTTGAAGCCATTTACTATGAGTTTCCTCTTCTCCTTTCTTTTCCTTTCTTTTTTTGGGGGGTGGGGAACAACCAACCATTTATTGATAGAATATAATTGTTTCAAAATTCATTTTTAATTTTGGATTCCAAATTATTTCCCTCTCTCTATTTACTCTTCTACTCATTGAGAAGGCAAGCAATATGAAACTCACTATAACATGTGAAAGCATGCAAAACATATTTATGTATTAGCTGTGTTGCCAAAAAAGCAAGAAAAATAAATTGGAGAAAATATGATTTAGTCTTCATTCAGAGTTTATCAGTTCTCTCTCTGGAAGTAAATAGCATTTTTTATCATGAATCATTTGGAATTGTCATGGATCATTGTATTGATCGGTGTAGCTAAATCTCTCACAGTTGATCATGGTTACAATATTAATGTTGCTGTGTACAATATTCTCCTGGTTCTGATCATTTCATTTTGTATCAATTCATTTCCAGGTCTTTCTGTGGTTTTCTGAAACCATCCCTTTTGTCATTTCCTAAAGCTCAATAGTATTCTATCACGATTATATACTACAACTTGTTCAGTTGTTTTCCAATTAATGGGCATTTTCTCAATTTCCAATTCTTTGACAGCACAAAAAGAGCTGCTATAAATATTTTCCTACAAATAGTTCCATTTACTTTTCCTTTAATCTCTTTGGGTATAAACCTAGTAGTGTTATTTCTGGAGCAAAGGGTATGGAAAGTTTTATATTCCTTTAGGGATAATTCCAAATTGTTCTCCAGAATGGTTGGATCGGTTCAAAACTTCACCAACAGCACATTAGTGTACCTATTTTCCACATCTCCTCCAGCATTTATCATTTTCTTTTCCTGTCTTGTGAGCCAATCTGGTAGGTGTGAAGTCATATCTCAAAGTTGTTAATTTCTATTTCTCTAATTATTAGTGATTTGGAGCATTTTTTTCATATGACTATTGATAGCTTTTATTTCTTCTTGTAAAAACTGCCTAGTTTTGTCTTCTAGCCATTTATCAATTAGGGAAGGTTTCTTATTTTTATAAATTTGTCTCACTTCCATAAACATTTGAGAAATGAGTTATCAGAGAAACCTGCAATAAAAAACATTTTCCCAAATTCCTGTTTTCCTTCTTTTTTAAAGCAATTGGGGTTAAGTAATTTGCTCAAGGTTACACGGCTAGTCATTATTTTATGTGTGGGTGCTCATTTTCTGAGGCCGGTTTCAATCTCAGGTCATCCCAACTCCGAGGTCGGTGCTCTTATTCACTGCACCACCTAGCCACCCCTCCTGTTTTCCTTCTAATTTTGGCTACATTAGCTTTTTCCTTTTTTTCCACCTCATATCACTCAGAAACCTTCTGCTGCTATCATTTCCTTCATCCCTATCTCACACAAGAAGCCACCTTACTCCTTACCATTCCTTACCTCTCCCTGAATAAGTGATCCCATTCTACCCATCTCTAATCACCCTGTCTTCCCTACATGATCACTTATTATCAATTTCTCTTTGTCTACTGGCTCCTTTGCTACTGCCTACAAGCATGCCTATGTCTCTCCCCCTGTCAAAAAACTCTCACTTGATCTTTCCATTCCTGCTATCATGCTATCTCTCTTTACCTTTTGTGGCTGAACTTGAGAAGGCCATTTACAATAGCTATCTCTCTCATTCTCTCCTTAATCTCTTAAATTGTGGTTTCTGACCTTGTCATCGAACTGAAACTGTTCTCTCCAAAGTTTTTGTTGATCTTAGTTGCCAAATACAATGACCTTATCTCAGTCCTCATTCCTCTTGAGCTCTTTGCTTCCCGTGACACTGTTGATCACTTTCTCCTCCTTGATATCTCTTCTCTCTAGGTTTTTGATACATCACTTTCTCCTGTCAGACTATTCCTTCTTTGTCTTCTTTGCTGAATCTTCATCCAGGTCACACTCTTTAATCACAGGTGCCCATAGGGCTCTGTCCTAGGCCTTTGCTCTTCTCCCTCTATATACTTTACTTGGTGATCTCATCAGCTCAATAGTAATTATCATCTCTATGATAATAATTCTCAAATCTGTTTATCCATTCTTAACCTCTCTGTTGACCTCCAGTCTTGCATCTACAAATGCCTTTCAGTCAAACTGGATGTCAAGTAGACATCTTAAACTCATGTCCAAAACTTAATTTTCTATCTTTCCCCCTAAACTCTCCTGTCTTTCAAACTTTCCTATAACTGTAGAGGGCACCATCTTCCAATTCCCCAGGTTCACAATTTAAGTTTCATCCTTGACTCTTCACTGTCTCTCTCCCACCATATCCAATCTGTTGCCAAGGCCTGTCAATTCCTCCTTAGCAATATTTCTCAAATCCCCACTGCCCACCATTGCCTGATGCTGCTAACACTCTGGTATAAGGCCTTATCACTTCACAACTGAATTATTATAACAGCCTGCTGCTATCTCTTCACATTCCAATCCATACTCCATTCAGCCATCCAAGTAATATTCCTAAAGTATAAGTCTGGTCACCTTATGCTAGTACTTAATAAACTCTAGAGACTCCCAATATCTCCAGGATCAAAGATAAAGTCCTCTATTTTGGCATTTAAAGTCAATTCTAACCTAGCCTGACCACCACCTTTCTAGTCCTCTTAGACCTGATTCCATATCATACATTCCAGTATCACTGGCCTCCTTGATGTATCGCTAACAACACAACCCACCTCTTGGCTCCAGGCACTTTTTTTGGCTGTCCCCCATGCCACTCTCCCTCTTTTGTTTTGACTAGGGATCTCTTTGGCTTCCTCCTTCAAGCCGCAACTAACTTTATCTTCTATAGGAAGTCTTTCTGAACTTTCTTAATTCTAGTGCCTTCCCTCTTTAATCACTTCCTACTTATCCTACATATAATTTGGATGTATATTTATTTGCTAATTATTTCTTTCTATTAGACTGTAAGGTCCCTGAAAAGAGGAACAGCTTTTTTGCTTCTTTTTGTATCCTTAGCACTTGGTACTATGTGCCTGCCACATAGTAGGTTCTTGATAAATGTTTATTGACTATCCCCAGCCCTTAGCACAGGCCCTAGCACATAGTAAGTGCTTAGTGAACGTGTATTAGCTGACTGACTTACTGAAGAAGGAGGTGATAGGACTACGCACTTGCCCTGGTACTATTGTGTTCTCTTCTATCCTTCAGGTCATTTTCTGAACAATTCTAGACCATAGCGCTTCCACTGCAGCCATACTCCTCAGTTCCTACCTCTTACAACCATTTTAGCTCTGCCCTGAGGTCTCTGGGCTATAATTGGTAAATTTTCATTTTATCTTACCCAGAACCAGACCTCCACATCACTTCCCAATCATTTCCAAATCAATCCTCAAACTCCTATTTTCTATCTCATTTTATGAATTGTCTTCTGCTCTCCCCCCCCCCCATTAAAATAAGTCTGATGATGATGGTGGTGATGATGATGATGGTGATGGCAATAATGCTTAGCCAGGTAAGGAAAACTCTCCAAGGGAACATGATAGGTATCTTCAGGTAATTTGAGGGGTTGTCAAGTGGAAGATGGATTAGATTTGATTTATTTGGGCCCAGAGTACAGAATCAAGAATGATAGATCTAAGTTGCAATGAGGCCAATTTAGGATTGATATCAGCAAGAACTTCCTGGAAATTAGAGCTCCCTCCACAGGTAATGATTCCCCCTCCTTGAAAGACTTCAAGCAGAAGCTGGTTGACCTTTTTTTTTGATGTCTAAGAAAAGTATTAATACTGCACTCTGCATTTTAGGTAAGGGACTGCTGGAAACAATTTTATTTAATTTACCATTATTCTGATATCCAATTATTTCTAGCTATGAAAAATATCCTAAATGGCAAAACCTCTCCCCACTCCATTTGTCCATGCTCTAGAACATGTTTCTACTCTGAGATGGCTTGAGAAATGTTTATAGGAATCTTGAACAAGGAAAAGGTCATAATGATATGTTCAGATGTAGTTTGGGGTTAACACTTTAGAACAAAAGTCATCTAATCTACTGAAAATTACTCGAATACTAAATTCCTCCATCTATTCCCCTTAAGGATTAAAAAGGCTTCCTTCCTGTGAATGGAATCTTTGGATGAAAAGAAGTCACTCTTTTTAAGCAGGTCGTGGCACCAATCACTTCACAGAGGAGGGAGACGATGATCTTAACTAGACAGGAATTAAATTTGGCTTCTACCCTTGATCCATTTCCTGGGATCTTGGCCTTTTTTTCCTTTGCCTTTTACACATTTCCAAATAGGAAAAAGTCTGCAAAGGGTTTTTAGACCAGAGAAATATAATTTCTTAATATTTTCAGCTGAACAACAAAGAAGGTTTTTAATATGCTTTTACATTGGGGATGTAATTGTGGATGATTCCTTTGATTCAGGGGTTGCACTAGATGACTGCTAAGGACCCTTCCAATTCTGAAATTTTATGATTCTTTATTTTGGGATACATGGAGATTTTTACAATCCAATTACTGAAATGATGGGTGGATTAGGTACTGAAAACTTTCAATGTAGAAGTGACTGAATTATATTACTGAATTTTTCGAGAAATACAAATGTTTTTTGTTGGGAGAAAGGGGCCTTTTGTTTATTTTTCCCTCAACAAAAAGTTCCCCCTCCTTAGTGAAGTTTTCCAGACACTCCTGTCCATCAGTGACATTGTACTGACTGCATCAAGCCTGAGAATACCATAAGGACTCCTCATTGAGATCCATAGTTACTCAGAGAAGATAGGCCTCATAATCCACATGGGAGAAAATGAAATGATTAATAGACACTCATTGATAAGACTATGAGAAACAGTGGAATGACAAGTCCCATTGAGCACTGCAAATGGACAATTCATCAGGCCCAGAACTGATAGAAGAAAGAGAAATGCCTCACATTTGGGAAGCTGGGTGGTACTTTCAGTGGTACCAGGCTACTCCACACATATACACACATACACACAAGCATGCACACATTCACATCCATACAAAAAACATTTTATCACATCTTTGAAAAATCTTTGAAAAATATTTTCTCAGAGATGCCATATGTTTACAAATCTTAGAACGCCGCAATTCATTCATTTATTCAACAAGAATTTATTAATACCTACTCTGTGCCTGTCACTGAGTATACAAAGACAAAAACAAAAGACTCTCAAGGAACTGGTATTCTTTGGAGGGAGGGGAGAACAAGATACACACAACAAAGTACATAAAAGTACATATAAAGAACATACAGGGTCATTTACTCAGAGGCATCAGGAAAGGTTTAGTGTAGGAAGTGACACCTGAGCTGAACTCTAAAGGAAGTTGGAGCTCTGTGGGGCAGAGGTAAAGTTGGAATGCATTCCATGCCAGAGGGAAACAGCACATACAAAGACAAAGAGAGTGGGCAGATGGAATGTTGGGCAAGGAGAACATCAAATGGGACAGTTTGCCTAGAATAGAATAAGCCTGAGGATGGGGCAAGATTGTGAAGGGCTCTACATGTCAAAGAAAGAAGTTTGTATTTTATCCTAGAGGCCAGAAGAAGCCACTGAAGTTTCTTGAGTAAGGGAGTAATGTGGACAGACCTGTCCTTTAGGATCATCAGTTTGGAGTTGTGTGGACAATGAACACTGTACATAGGAAGTACACTTAAAAAGGTTATTTAAATAGTTCAAACAAAAGCTGCTGAATTTGAATGGTGGCTGTATGAGAATAAAAGAGACACACAGGAGATATGTTCTGGAGGGAGAATTGAAATGATATAGCAATAGATTGAATACAGTTTAGGGGGTTGTGAGGGTTAAGGATGGCAGCTGAAGAGCTGAGGATGACCTCAAGGTGGTGAAGCTGGGTTACTAGAAGCATGGTGGGATCCTCCACAGAAATAGAGGGATTATTCCTTCGCATCTCTCATAAACATCTCTTTCCTTCTATTCTTATGGCTCCACAGGCCCTCATTTCTTCTCTTCTGGACCCTTCCAACAGCTTTCTGGCTGATCTCCTTCCCTCACCCCTTCCCACTTTGATCTACCCTCCATTCAGCTGCCAAAGCATTTTCCCCCAAAACATAAGTTTTACATTTCTCAGTAAGACTCAACAGCTCTCTGTCACCTCCAGCATCAAACATACAATTTCTCTTCTTGGCATTCAAAGCCTTTCACATTCTAGCCCCTTCCCACCTTTTACATTCCTAGTCTTTTACATTCTTCTCCCCTCTATATATTCTACAATTCGGCTACACAAGCTGCCCTATGGTTCCTCACATAAGACGTTCTACCTCTCTCTGCCTTGCCAGTAGCTGCCCCAGGCCAGGAATGCTCTCCCTCCCTCCTCACCGTACCTTTTGTCTTTTTTGGCTTCTTCCAAGATTTAGCTTAAACCCCCCTTTTGCAAGAAGGCTTTCCAGATCACTGGCACTGCTAGCACTAGGATTACTTTCCATTTCATATCCATATATATGTTCATATGCACATACATATATACATGTGTGTATATACATATACACATATATAAATATACATGGATAGATAGAGATATAGATGATATAGATATAGATGGTAGATATAGGTTTAGATATGGATATTATTTACCTAGAAATTTGAAAGTTGTGTCCCCATTTCCAATGTGAGTTCCTTAAGGTCCTGGACAATGATTTTGCCTTCCTTTGTATCTGAGGCTCTTAGCACAAAGCCCAGCACACGTTGTTGTAAAATCATTCCATTGGTTTCCAACTCTTTGTGACCCCATTTGCAGTTTTCTTGGCAAAGAGTTTGGAATGGTTTGCCATTTCCTTTTTCAGTGGATCTATTCATTTTGTCAGGCAATTAGAGGGGAAGTGACTTGTCCAGGATTAAAGAACTCGGAAGTGTCCGAGGCTAAATTTGAATTCAAGTCTTCCTGACTCCAGGCCCAGTGCTGTGTCCACTGAGCCAATAGCTGCCTCCATGACACACAGTAAGCACTTGATAAATGCTTGCTGACTGACTGACGAAGAGAGGAGAGTTTGGAGAGAACAAAATAAAATGGGTGATGCCAAGATGCTTATGGGACATTCACAATCTCTAGAATTTCTTGAAGGGTGATTTCTAGGTACTTTCTTTGATCATGGCTTTCAGGGAGTCCAATAATTTTTAAATTGTCTCTCCTGGATCTATTTTCCAGGTCAGTGGTTTTTCCCATGAGATATTTCACATTGCCTTCTAATTTTTCATTTGTTTGGATCTGCTTAACAGTATCTTGATTTCTCATAAAGTCATTAGCTTCCATTTGCTCCAGTCTAACTCTGAAGGAATGAATCTCCTCAGTGAACTTTTGAGATTCTTTTTCCATCTGGCAAATTCGACTTTTTAAGGCATTCTTCTCCTCATTGCCCTTTTGGGCCTCCTTTGCCATTTGAGTTAGTCTATTTTTTAAGGTGTTTGTTTTCCTCAGTCAGGCTGTTGACCCTCATTTCATACTTTTCCTGCATCCTTCTCATTTCTCTTCCCAATTTTTCCTCCACTTCTCTTATTTGATTTTTAAAGTCCTTCTTAAGGTCCTCTGTGGCCTGCAACCCACTCATGTTTTCCCCTGGGGCTTTTGGAGCAGGACTTCTGACCTTACAGCCCTCCTCTCACTCTATGCTTCGATCGTCTTTGCCCCAAAGTAGGAGTCTAAGGTTGCATTTTTCTGTTTAATTTGTTTCCTTTGCCTTGGCATGTTGCCACTTAATTACTTGACTTTTGGGCTTCTTGCCACAGTATGACTCTGCCACCAGACAGGGGAGCTTTCCGCCCGAACATGTCGGGGGACAACTTCTGTTTCTGGCAAGCTGGATATCCACCCCATGACCTCCCCCCCAGACCACAATCTAGATCCAGGGAGGTTAAAGCAAGAGCGATTACCGCCCCCCCCCAAGACTGATCGCTGGATCTCCCTACAGTTCACAGGCCAGGAGCTGGAGCTGCCACTGAAAACTACAAAATGGCGTGTCTCCTCAGCAGCTTCTAGCCCCCAGGGGTGGAAGCCGACGTGTTCCCCAAATACTCGTCCCAAAGTCCATAGGGCACTAACCTCTCACTTTGTCCTAGGCATGCCTATGTTGATAATTCTGGAATCGCCACAGCTGCTGGTGTTCTGGAGTCCCTCCAGCTGGACACTGGCCCTGCCACCCTGGGGCTAAAACCGTGACTCAGGCGGACCTGTGCTTGGCTGATCCTTCCTGCAGGGCTGCTGGGCTGTCGTCAGCGGGAGGTTAGCTTCTCTGTGTCGTTCTGTGGGTGCTGGCGCTCCAGAAGTTGTTCAGAGTCCCCTTTTACATAGTTTGGAGGTAGTCTGGGGGAAGAGTGGCTTGGACACGCTGTTTCTACTCCACCATCTTGGCTCCACCCCCCAACATTCACAATCTCTAAAGACTCAAGGTCATGTGTGACCCAAAAAGCAACAAAGACACATGGTGGGCACAAATACATGTTGTGTTTTTTCATTGATGATGTATGCACATGTGATTCCAGGGATGTCATTTAGGAAATGGATGGTTGGAAAAGGAGGTGGGCTGGTCATGGAGTGAGAACAAAAGAGACTAGCTGGGTACTGAATGCTGCACTGAAACCCTTTTGGAAACAGTGATGGGAGATCAAAGGCAAGAGCTGCACAAGCTGATAAGGCACGAATGGGTTATGATCTATACCAATGAGGGAATACCCACCTGGATAAGATCACAGATTCATTGAAATATTAAAGATGCATATATTCAGGGACACATGCTTATAAAGAGCTGTTTTATAGATGCCCTTAGGGAACCTGTTTTAATAAATGGAAATGAATGATCTGTGTTCAGAATATCAAATGTTTGTACATAAATGTTTTCAAAAATACTTACATGCCTAAAAACAACTTATTGTTTTTAATAATTTAAATATTTCTCTGCATTTTATACTATTAATTTGTTAGGAAAATCTTTTTATTGATGATGCAGACTTCATCCTTGCCCCCAAATCTTGTACAATTAAATAAGTGAAATCCAAATCAATAAGGCTTTATTATCTACTTATTTTTCCTCTAGTTATCACGTATGTCTATTAGACCAAGCATCCTGCCCTAGGGAGGAGAAACAGGAGCAATCTCAGCCGTAATAACTCAGATAAGCAGCAATAGGCTGGACCTGACTACACAGCTTTATCATCTCAAACTCCCCATTACATACTTGGAGGATTTGCAGCTGGAAGAGATCATGGAGACCAACCTGTCAACGATGTTCACAGATTCTCCAGAACATTAAGCAAGAACGGTAATAAATTATATAAGCACACATGATAGTGACATAAAGGTAGATCTGAAAAAGGACTAGGAAGGAGAGTTGGATTGGGGGTGGTCCAAGGACCTGAGTACAAATCCTGACTCTTCCACTTATTATCTGTGTAATTTGAGCAAGTCACTTAACCCCTTTCTGGAGGGGCTTCAGTTTCCTTAACTGTGCAATAAAGAAGCTGAACTGAATGGCATATACCAACTCAATCAGGCTGGCAATGAGTGGTACAATGAATATGTAGTTTGTTAGATTTGGAGTCCTGAAGACCCAAGTTTGAATCTTGCCCAAGATACTTACTAGCTGTGTGACTCTGGACAAGTCACTTAACCTCTCTCTGGCTCAGTTTCCTCAACTGTAAAATGGGAATAATAATAATAATAATAATAATAATAATAATAATAATAATAGGAGCACTTGCCTCTCACTGTGTGAGGATCAAGTAAGATAATGTAGGTAAAGTACTCTACAAACCTTGAATTGTGAGGTGAATATTATTTATTGTTATATACTATATTCTAGCAAAATGCTGCCCTCATGCACAGAGCACCAGACCTGGAGTCAGGAAAATTCTTCCTTCTGAGTTCGAATCCTGAGTCACTTCCTAGCTGTGGGACCCTGGGTAAGTCACTTAGCCCTGTTTGCCTCAGTTTCCTCATCTGTAAAGTGAGCTGGAGAAGGAAATGGCAAACCACTCCAGTATCCTTGCCAAGAAAATCCCAAATGGGGTCACAAAGAGTCAGATACCACTGAACAACAAATATGCTGGCTATTTAAATAATCATATGAATAGCCACCATTGGGCACAGCTGGGTCATGCCACACTTGCTATCCTTCCTCAGCATTCATCTCTCCATAACATATTTTCTATATGTAATGAGAATGGGAATTTGAAGACTTCCCCTGCTTTGAAAGTAAAATCTGCCCCCATTAGGTTGAATGTAATCACATGGAGCCTGTGGTGAGAGGAGTTTGCTGAAGGGAAGCAGAACCCACAGGAAACGGTCAGAGCCAGAGAGACAATGGAGGAGAGAGGACATTGAGGCAAGGAGAGAGAGGGGTTTGTGAGTAAATATTGATCTTGTATTGGTTTGTGGGATGGCTGAAGGATGCTGTGGCTCTCAGTGTTATTATGGCTTCTGAATATCTTTGGTACTATGATGGAATGGGCTTATTGGTTTTGGGATTGGGTTTTCTGGCGTCTAAATCAATGCTTCAGTTCTATCCTCTATCTGGAGAGTCTGGTATATTTTGTGATAGAATATCATGTAATACATATAGTCATCATTGTGACTGTGGGTGCTGTAAATATTGCATTGACACTACAACCATCAAATAACAACTAGTCTCTGTAGCTACTGAATCACTTATAGGTCCCTCCTCTTTATATTACCCAAAAACTCTCAAATACTCTAATAGAAATGCCAGCTCCATCAGTCCCTCTCATCATCAGCAATTTTCACAATATTTAGGAATTCTCCTCCCATGCTACAAATAGTGATAATAGCTCTCAATAGCTACCTCCCAACCCTATTATGTTCCAGTCTTCTAGTGGGAAAACAACTATTGTTTTCTTTATCAAAGACCAGGAAGGACCTGACTATGAAATAAGTAAGAGAGATGACTTTAGGCTCCACCCATCCACTATCTCCTATAGACTGTTTTTCAAGTCGACTACTTATGCCTGTGGTATAAAACAGGAGGCTGATAAGAGAGGTGGCTACTATGTCAATAGCTTGTGGCTCACAGGTTTTCATGTGTCTCTGACTTGTCATTGTTTGGGAGACATGGCAAGTGAAGGAGGATTATGGAACCATAAAAGGGTTGTGAAACTCAGCCAGCCCTTGAACTTGACAACCAAGTCCTTACACCTTTATCTTAAGGAAAAATTCCTAATAATTAGAACTATCAAAAAGTGCAAGGGGAAGTCTTTGAAGACAATGGGCTCTTCTTTGGAGATTCTTTGAGCAAAAAACAGATGGCCACTTGTTGGTTATACTTATATGGGAATCTTTTTTGTTTTTGTTTTTTATATGGCAATCTTTTGAGGCTAGGGTTTCACTTAATGGCCACTACAGTCCCTGAAAGCTATGAAATTCTGTGATTCTGCAGCTTTGTCCCTTTGTATCCTTCTATAATCAGCAAAGCTTCAGAAAGCTGTCTGATGTACTTCTGGAGAAGGTCCTTATTAACTGAAGGGATCTTAATAAGATTCCTTACTGGGGCGGCTAGGTGGCACAGTGAATAGAGCGCCGGCCCTGGAATCAGAAGGACCTTAGTTCAGAGCTGGCCTCCGACACTTAATCCACACAAACAAAAACCTAGCCATGTAACCTTGGGCAAGTTACTTAACCTCAATTGCCCTAAAGGGGCGGCTAGGTGGCGCAGTGAGTAAGAGCGTTGGCCTCGGAGTTGGGATGACCCGAGATCAGATCCGGCCTCAGAAAATGAGCACCCACGCATAAATAATGACTAGCCGTGTAACCTTGAGCAAGTTACTTAACCCCAATTGCTTTAAAAAAAATAATAAAAAATAAGATTCCTTACTTCATCATGAGTTTTCATGGCAGCTGAAGAGCCATCGTCCTGTACTGTTGCTAACCTGGGTTGCTTGCCCAGCTTCTCCTGCTCAGCATATGTACGTATTAATCCCCAGTGAATGCACCAGTATGAAAACATCTGCCTCACCACCTCATTTGCATAATAAGTAACATTATGCTTATTATTCTGAATGAACAGAGTGTAACTAGAATTAAATGCAACAAAAAGTTGTCAAAACCTTTTTTCATCATATTCATAATTACGTATTTCTAATTTTACCGCCTTTACAAACTTCGCACACACCAGGCACACGTTTATAAAACTGCCTTAAGAAAGAGACAAAGGGTTGCAAATGGATTCAGAGTAGACGGCACACACAGACTCTCTTCCCTTCTCCTCCCCCCCTCCAGGATTTAAGTGGAGCATAACAGCAACCTGTGTGCATTGAGAGTTTACATATTGAAAATGAATCTCCAAATTTGCAGATTGCCCTCCAAGTGAAAGCTAATTATGAGACACAATGCCACTCAAGACAAAGAAAGACGGGACCATAACAGTAAAGGAGCCAGGAGATAGCAAATGCAATTCAAAATAGAAATGTAGCCAATAATTAAGCCTGGGTGTAAATATCTAATCTGTGGAATGAACAAAATGGAATGGAATGGAACAGTTACCAGAGGAAAAGAACCATGCCATGCACTGATCAGGAAAGGCTTAAGGGATTATAGGACAGACATCATTGTAGCCAGCATTCCAGTGTGTAAGTAGCAAAGAAAGGCAAGCAAATGACTTGGAAATGATATAAGGAAATTCAAACTTGGGAAACAAAGCACTTCTGTCATGATGAATGGTTTTATACAGAAATTATCTGTATGTAATAAGAACTTAAAGTTACTGGGGCCATTGAGGTTTACACAGTGCTTTCCTCACAACAGTTCATGTTGTAAGTATTTTAAGTAGTGTGTTGTATTGTATTGTAAGTAGCCTTAACTCCAAGTGTCAGATGAGGAAACTGAGGCTTCCCTATGGCTACACAACTAGTCAGTAGCAAAACTAGGACTTGAATCCAGTTCCTCTGACCTCAAACCCTTTCCACTACAACCAGCTGAACCACTGGGTTTTATTAAGCACCCACTGTGTTCAGAACACAGCTAGGTACAAAGAAAGTCAAGGAGAATGTAAACTCCTTGAAAGCAAGAACTGTCTCACTATTGAATGTTTGTCCATAGAACCCAGTTCAGTTTCCAGCATATAGTAGGCACACTCCAAGAGCTCTAAAGGGGGTATGAGACATACACAATAACTGCACAACAAAAGCTTGCAGGAAAAGTACATTATGGAGATTCAAAAGATATACACTTTGAGATCTATACAGAGAGGTGGAGGTCCTTACCTTCTAGTTGGAACTGAGGCTTCCTGGAGGAGGTGGCATCTGAATTAAGTTTTAAAGGTTACAAATCCAACAGACAGGATCTGAGTATTTCAGGCAATGGCAACATCATGAGCAAAGAAATGGTGGATGGGCAAATGCAAGAGCTATGGGGGATGGCCACTAGCCTAGATTGGCTAAACCATATAGCAAGAGGAGAGGATCAGACTGACAATTCTGGGAAGATTTTGGAAAATCTTTTTTTGTCTTTAATAATTTGTTTGTTTACTTTTAGTTTAAAAGATTCAATTCCACAATTCCTTGAGTTTCAAATTTTCTTTCCCTCCCTCCCTTCCCCTCCCCCCATGATGGCATACAATCAAGTATAGAATCTGCAAATACTTTCATATTAGATATTAGTCAGGTTACAAAGGCATATTGTACTAGATGGAATGAAAAATGGTAAAGAGTAAATAAAACCAAACAATAAGAAGAAAAAGATCAATTTGCTTCAATCAGGATGCAAACTCAGTTCTTTCTAGTTCTTTCTCTGGATGTAGACATCTCTCTCCATCATGAGTCTTTTGGGATTGACTTATATATCACTGCATTGCTGAGAAGAGTCCAGTCTATCATAGCCATCACACGTATGTTTTGGCTGTGATTGTGTACAAATTTCTCCTGGTTCTACTCTTCTCACTCAGCATCAGTTTGTATAAGCCTCTCCAGGTAAATATGAAGTCCATCTGCTCCTCATTTCTTATAGCACAATAGTATTCCATTACATGCATATACCACAATTTGTTCATCCATTCCTCAATTGATGGGCACCCCCTTAATTTCCAATTCTTTGACACTACAAAAAGAGCTGCTATAAATATTTTTGTACATATGGGTCTTCCTCTCACTTCCATGATGTCTTTGGGATATAACCCTAGAAGCAGTATTGCCGGGTCAAAGGGTATGAAATTATTTGTAGCCCTTTGGGCACAATTCCAGATTGCTCTCCAGAAAGGATGGATCAGTTCACAACTCCGCCAGCAATGCATTAGTGTTCCAATTTGCCCACATCCTCTCCAGCTTTTGTCATTTTCCTGTTTTGTCATCTTAGCCAATCTGACTGGAGAGATGTGGTACCTCAGAGTTGTTTTGATTTGCATTCCTCTAATCAATAGTGATTTAGAGCATTTCTTCATATACTTATAGATATCTTTAATTTCTTTCTCTGAAAACTGCCTGTTCATATCCTTTGACCATTTATCAATTGGGGAATGACTTATATTCTTATAGATTTGACTCAATTCTCTGTATATTTTAGAAATGAGTCCTTTATCAGAGACATAGGTTGTAAAAATTCTTTCTCAATTTCCCAC
Organism: Gymnobelideus leadbeateri; assembly: GCA_011680675.1. Lineage (NCBI taxonomy): Eukaryota > Metazoa > Chordata > Mammalia > Diprotodontia > Petauridae > Gymnobelideus > Gymnobelideus leadbeateri. The sequence continues at coordinate 605,364 of WOXC01000711.1, read as the reverse complement.
CTCCCTCTTGATCTTGGTTACATTGGCTTTGTTTGTACAGAAACTTTTCAATTTGATGTAATAAAAATTATCCATTTTGCATTTTATAATGCTCTCTAACTCTTGCTTGGTCATAAAGTCTTTCCCTCTCCACAAATCTGACAGGTAAACTATTCCTTGCTTTCTGAGATTGCTCACAGTATCATCCTTTATACCTAGATCATGCACCCATTTAGAATTGATTTTGGTATATGGTATTACATAATGGTCTATGCCCAGTTTCTGCCATACTATATTCCAGTTGTCCCAGCAGTTTTTGTCAAATAGTGCATTCTTATCCCAAAAACTGGGGTCTTTGGGTTTATCAAACAATAGATTACTATAGCCATTGATTGCTGAGTCTCGTGTGCCCAGTCTATTCCATTGATCCACTACTCAATTCCTCAGCCAGTACCAATTAGTTTTGATGACTGCTGCTGTATAATACAGATTAAAATCTGGCATAGCTAGTCCACCTTCCCTAGCATTTCTCAAGATTTTGGAAAATCTTGAGTTCCAAGCTAAGTCATTCATACTTTACTTGACTGTCAATAAAGAATCATTGAAGAATTCTGAGCAGACATGTGACATAAAAATTAGCCCAGCATCCATTAGAATGGATTGGAAAGTGCAGAACATAGAAGAAGACCTATTAGAAGGCTATTGCAATAGCCCAAGGGGTATGAATGCAGACTCTGGGAGACCAAAAGAAATAATATATGTTAAAGTACTAGACTAACCTTAAAGCACTATGTAAACATCACATATTAGTATTTGTTTTTCTGATAGGACTTGGAATTTCACTGGGCTAGAGAGCACCTCTTGGGTACCTTCATCTATTAATGGAGATCAGCACCTGCTCTGCAATGAATATTCCTAGAGACAATGAGAAATGAAGAGACATGCCCAAGGTCACACAATTAGTATATCAGAAGAGGGACGTGAACCCCTGTCATCTTGATGCCAAGGCGAGCTTCAAAACCCTTCACCATACTGCTCATCATTACTATAATTACTATAATTTTTCCTTTTTATCTCCAGAGCCTAGTACAGTACCTTACACATACTAGGTGTTTAATAAATAACCACTGAATTGAACTGTTAGGAATGGTGGTAGAGTGAGTTAAAGTTGAGAGGAGGGAAGATGAATGGGAGGCACAGTGTGGATGGAGAATTGAGATCACTTGTTAATCAATTAGATATGAAATCTGAGAGAAGGGAAAACGTCAAGATAGCACCCAGAACCTGAGTACACAGGCTGGGTGAAAGCTGGCACCATTGATTGAAGTTGTGCTTATAAAAAGGGGGAGCAAGGTTAGGGCCAAAGATCTTAATGTTGAATTGAGATATACTCTTAGTGAAGGTGCTAGAGGGAGGTCCACGTGGACCTGGAGATGGCTAAAAGGGCATATAGGGAGCTGAAGAGAAAGTCCAAATCCTATGGCTAATACTGAAAATGGGCAGACATCTTTTTTTTAATGTGCATATTCAATTTCTCAGCTTATTTAGCTATAACAGAAGCTGGTGTGGTCTGAGTCATGCCATAATTTATAGGCAAAGAAGAAGATTAAAGAAATATGTCAACTACAGAAACAGGCCCTTCTTGCCTGCTGATTTGGGAGATGAATATCAGATTTTGCTCACCAAGAAAACTACAGCTAAGAGCGAGAGTCCTGCTCCAGCATGATGGCAGGTAATACCCACCAGAAGATGACAAGCCTCTGAGTGAAGAGGAAGAAGAAAGCCCAGAGGATTAAAGACAAGATAGATGCAGGTGACCAAAAGGAAGGGAGGGAGGGAGGCAAATGGGATATTAATAATCTACAGGGTGCCCAGAAAAAGACAGCCAAGACCCTTGAGATCACACCAGGTGAGGACCAACTGAAGAACATGGACATGTTGAGGAAGCTTGGCTGAACAAATAATACAGTGGCTTGAGCCTAGTAAAACCTTAACGTTGTTGTTGTTGTTGTACAGTTATTTTTTCAGTCGTGTCCGACCTTTCATGACCCATTTGGGGTTTTCTTGGTAAAGATATTAGAGTGGTTTTGCCATTTCCTTCTCCAGCTCATTTTACAAGTGAGGAATCTAAGGCAAACAATGTTAATTGACTTGCCCAGGGTCATACAGCTAGGAAGTGTATGAGGCCAGATTTGAACTCAGAAAGGTGAATCATCCTGACTCTAGGCCCAGCACTCTTTCCACTGCATCACCTACCTGCCCCCAAATCCTTAGTAAGCATGATGATTGATTTGCTTTCATAGGATTACATAGTCAGAGAACATTAGAACCTATTTGATCCAACATGATCCCTTTGCAAAAACAGGCACTATGTCTGAGAGAGGTGAAGTGACTTCCCTGAGACCACAGATAGTGAGCCAGTCAGGACCAGACTCCCAGTGTATTTCTATTTCAATGTGATTTCTATTGCATTGTTGTTATTTGGCCCATATCACATTCCCAAAGGACCCTGCTCCTTAGCAGCAAAGATATATGAGAAACTAATTCAAGCTAAACTACTAATGACTAACACTAGCTGATAGCATTACCCTCCTAGGAGATTTGCATTTTAACAGGAGATTCCACAGGATCCAAGGCCTGAGCATGAATGACTTGAATCTCCCATGGAGTTTTAGAGTCTGTCACATGCTGGGTATAGGTTGGAGAGGGAAAGAGGCATTTTGGCATAGAAGAAACTTATGCAGCGCCTTAAAGACCATTCTGTAGGGGCTACCTATCCTCTCTATGCTCAAGGCCAGAGCTACCACTGTAGTTTTAATGAAAGTCATATTCCTGGAATAAAAGGTAAAACCAGAGTAGAACCTGTCATGATGTCTTTTGTCTTTGCCCAAATTAGGATACAGGATGGGTTAAATCATGTCCCTACAAACAACATAATCACATAAGGTTTGAGCCTGAAAGGACATAGTAAGCCCTACTAAGTAGCTGAATCTTTAGTTCTGCTCTTCAATAGACCCATTATAAAAGGATTTTAAACCAGACATTTCAAATCTCTATAATTAGGTTTTCTTATTCTGGATCCAACAATCTATTCACTGTTCTACCTAGCTGGGGCACAGCTCTGCTCTCATGGAATGTATAGACTGACTACTAGAGGGATTTGGCAAATACACAAATAAGCAAAATACAATATGATACATAAATATATTGGAAAGGTATAAGCAAACTGTTTGCTCTGTGTGGTCCAAAGGAAGAGACCTATATATGGCAGGAAAAAAGGAAAGCTTCATTAAGGTGACACTTTTTGAGCTGGAATTTAAGGGTATTTAAAAATTAGACATGGACAAAAATAGGTCTTTAAAGCCTTTAATAAGGTGTCAGGAAAAAGGAACAGCAAGAGCATGAATGAAAGCATGGAGAGAAGAGAAACCTTGGTATATGTACATAAGACCACGGATAATCTAGTTTGTTTATAGCACAGAGTACATGGAAGGCAGCACATGTGTGTATATATACACATATGTATGCATGTATGTAGGTGGTACCAGATTATAGAGGACCTTGATAGCAAGCCCTTGCATATTTTGAACCTTACCCAGTAAGCAACTAGAAACCAAGGAAGAGTTCGGAATAGTTAAGTAATATGACCAAAGATAAATGAGGAATATGGGTATCTTCTACAAATAATGGATAAGCCAACCTTTGATATGTCAGGAATTTGTGAGTATTTAATAATCCTTGGTCTAAAGCATGTCCCCAAAATGAGGCTTCAGAAATGGGTCACTATTGCTTCATTCTTCCCATTTCTATTTCCTGGCAAACCAGTCATGCATTTGTAACATTGCTGCTTTGTTCCTCACTCCCTTCCCCACCCCACCTCCACCTCCTGAATTTCATATCATCTTTCTTTAAGAGCAATACTATTAGTATTGTTCTTTTTCCTCATAAAAGGGGGAGGACAGTATCATTAAATCAACACTTCTTACACAATTTTATATGGTAAACATTGGATTTTTTTCTGCTTCAAATGTTTCACATTTAATTTTCTTTCCAGATATTCCTGGATTTTTCACTAATACAACACATTCCCTTAAGGGATTGTTTAAGCACCACCCCCTTCACTATACATAGCAAACCCTTTTCACCCCCCTTGACCTGGATTTCTGTAGAGCAGTAATAGCCATTTATATAGTACTTGTACTACAACAACAATTCATGACTTCATTTGGTCTAATCACTTCCTGCATTCATGCATATTGCAATCCTTTTACAACTTGGGAGAGTCTTTAAGAAGACACTGTGGTTCAAAACATTCACCCCATTGTGGTTAACCTGGTGACAGGCCTATCTGAATTCTGCTCAGCTGATGCCCTGATGAAAGCTAATAATAATTTTAACAATAGTGACCAGAAATGGCTTTCAGCACTTACCCCAAAGAAACATACAGTGTTGTTGGGTGATTTTTTTTTTTAGTTTTTACTTAATCAAATTAATTGTTACATCCACTTTAGTGAGGTAGAATATAAGTGCTCTTATTCCTATGAGACAATGAGAGGTAAAGTAACTCAACAATGTTCACTCCATAAATTAGGGATGAACACAGAAACCAAAATCTCAAACCTCCACAGGTGGTCCCTGGCAAAATCTGTCAGTAGCCTCTAACCTAGGGTCACCTAGAGCAGAGAGTGACTATGTTCTGACACTAGCCATAACGTGGACCCTTTTATTTCTTCCTCTTTGGAAGGAGGTCAGAAACATCTTTTTAAACTAGCAAATCCACATAAGACCCTCAGAGTATCTTAGAAAGAACCTTGCTAATCCCTTTTTGTAGAAACCCTTTACCTGAGCCATTCCTAAATTTGAAAAGATTTTCCTCACAGTCATATTCTGAGATGGAAGTGTAGTGTATTTGAGAATCTGAGAAGAGCTTGATCTCTCTCTTTTAGAGGTCAGGTTGCTCCAAGATATGTATCTGGTCGACATGAGCCCAGAGCTCTTGTCTCACCAACTACAATCACATAACTGAAAACATTAATAGTCAGCAGATGTCTTGGTACTGGAAAACTGATGATGAGGAGAGAGGTGGGGGACAAAGGAAACAAGATGTGGTAGATGGTTTCTACAATGTAACTGGGTCTTTGGGTTTTACCTAAGTGGTTTTCTTTGTTATAATGAAGGTTCACCAGTTACTATGTTTCTTGGAAACAAAGAGGAAATTATTTAGGTGTTAAAAACAAAGGATATCAATAAAATTAAAATAGAACCTACACTTCTACAACTGAGTGAAAGATCTTTGGGAGTTGTCATAGCCACCCAACTTATCACTGCATCCAAACTTGTGATGAGTCTTTATGAACCAACCTAGGCTGGTCTTTAGTCAAGAAA